>CM031237.1:799431306-800031306 GCA_018340775.1 Taxus wallichiana var. yunnanensis | reverse complement strand
TTTTGATGGATGAGATCTATGGCATTCTAACAACCTATGAGATGCAGACCATTGAATCAAAACCTATCAAGAAGGAATCAAATTTCAAGGCTAAGAATAATTCAAAGGATAAGAAGACCACTAATCATGATGATACCAATGATATTGATGATGATGAATTGCTTTCAATGTTTTCTAGGAGGTTGAAACTTGGTTTAGGTAAGGTCAAGGGTAAATTTACTTTTAATTTTTTAAATTTTTGTCGATTGGTAATCTCACTAATAAGTTCCCCCATAATCATAAGGATGAAGATGATGGAGAGCACAATGAAGATCATGACAAGAGGTATAAATGGTCTGAAAAGGATAAGAATAAGTTCAAAATGTTTGAGAATAATAATAATTCTAAGAAAAGTATACACTCTGAATAATATTGTTCTCATATGAGATAAGTAACAATGATGGTGTTTTTAACTTTGATTTTGAGTCTGAGCATGATGATGTAGGTGATGAAGTCTTATTTATGGCCAAGGATGCTAAGAGCTCTAAAAGTGAAGATTGCATATTGTTTGGATTTTCCTACAAAACTCTGAAGAAGAAGAAGAAGATGACCTAGAAACTAAGCTAATGTGTGTTCAGATAGAGTTAAAGCATGCTGAGAAGAATAACAAGAAGTTGAGAGCAAAAGTCAAAGAATATGAAGGAAAGATTCATGATCTTGAGGAGAAGCATTGGTATGAAACTAATAAGTTTGATGAGAAAATCAAACAATTAGAGATACAAATGAGTTATATGACTACAAGCTAACAAAAAAAAAGAGGAAGAATGCATTAAGTTTGAAGAAGAGGTGATATTTCTAAGGGCGAGTTTTTAAAACAGCTAACAAGGCTAAGTCATTCTAGAATTTTGAGAAGAGCTCCAAGGATCTTGATGATATCTTGGATAGTTAAAGGTCCGTAAGTGATACAAATGTTCTAGGGTTCAAGGAACACCTAAAGAGAAAAGAGATACTGTAAGAAGACATTGCTCCAAGAAAGGAGATTGAAGGTCCAAGTACCAAAGAAGATCAAAAAGAGAGAAACTTCAAAGGCAATGTGAAGACAAAGTTTGTAAGGTAACCCAATGCATCAAGGTATGAGAAATATTTCAATGGATATTGTTATACTTGCAATGGTTTTGGGCATAGAGAAAAGGAGTGTATAAGGAAAGTCAAGAATGATCATCCATGGAGAGATAGTAAAGATGACCCGTCAAGGAAAATTACTTGTTACAACTTCCATGAGAAGGGTCACACTACTAGATACTATCTTTATGAATCATCTAGTAAGATTTAGAGAGATCAAGTTCCTAGAGGTAAGAATAAAATTGTATGTTTTAACTGTAATAATGTTGGTAATATTGCTAGAGACTTTTTTATGGTCATTCAAGAAAAACAAAGGTTTCAAGATCTTAGAGTGTAGGAGAAGAGGCAAGGAAGATTATGGGAACCAAGAGTAAATCATGTCATTCCACCCAAAACAAATATTGAAGTAAAACAAGAAGGTTCACATGTTACTGATTAAAAAGAAGAAGGAAAAGGTGAGTCACAGTGCCAAGGATGTCATGGAACCTCTTTAATTTGTTGTTCTAGATTCCTCATATTGTGGGATGCGTCTCTACTAGGATTCTTAGAGACATTTATCATCTATATGAAGCATGGTGTTAAGGGGGAGCTTGAATGGTTTGAAGTGTGACACTGTAGGATTATAGTAATGGTGTTAAAATGCTCTTAGTGGGTTTTGAAGGTATCCAATATTCTTATAAGATGGTACAATTATAGTTATATAACAAAGTTGTTGGATTCATGAAGAAGAAATTCATTCATTTTGTATGATGACTTGATCGACCATCAAATACAAGGTGTAATGTTGATTTTTAGTTATGTTTTTGATGATTGGATGCTCATAATCATGCATGGTTATGTGTTTGTGTTTGTGCATTTGGATCTCAAGAAAAGTGAGAATGTGGTCTTAAGTGGAGTATGATCTCTTGGTAGTTTGATATGATCCTAAGCTTGACAGAAGGAGTGTACACCTCATAAATAAAGAAGCTATCGTAGTGTTTCTCAAACAAGAGTATGGAATTCCAAGATGATCTGCAAGGCTATATAGGTATAGAGTGAAGGTTTGAATCTTAATGAAGGTTTATGGAGATTGTGCATATGCATCAAAGGCTAATGTATATTTCTAAGTTTATCTTTAAAGATGTAGCTAGTATAGTAAGGGGAAGTATAGATTCATGGTGTTATGTATGATTGCATGAGTTAAGGGAGATCTTAAGTTCTCATAATCCTAAGGATGTGAAATTAGAAGTGTTTCCAATTAAGTATGTTTGAATTATACATCATGACACGATACATTATGCTATTGAGTGATGTAATGGTGAGTAACAGGTGTATGAAGACTTCATAACATAAGGAGAGATGATAATAATCTTCTATCAAGTATTTAAGGTCTCAAGAAGGGATAGTTAAAAAGAGTTATTTATTGTTACAGGGAATACTGCAAGGGGAGCTAATCATATGCTAAAAATCTATGATATCATGAAAATAAGGAAAATAACACTGAAAGTTGCTTTAGGACTATGGTGTTGGATATGACCTATCTCCATGGCAATTGTTCAAGGTATGTGCTCTTATGTTTGTATTTTCAGTTAGAGAATGATGGTATGTTATTAGGGGGAGAAATAAGGTGGTGTTTCATATGCTTAGTATGCTCCTGTAGCAAAGAGAAAATTGGCAAGTTTGGTCTAAGGGGGAGATTTAGGGCTCTTGGTCCTAAAATATGTTATCAGTCTATATATAATAGGATAAAGTTAGTTTGTGGGTGTCTCCAGCTAGTTTAGGACTCATGATGAGTCAAACATGATTTTTTTCTCAAAATCATGTATGTATCTATGTGAGTTATGATGTGCATATACCTAGGGGAGCTACAATGCTCTCATGATATGATATAGCCAAAACAATGTTAAGAAAATAATAATAGGACCTTGAGCTTATTTGATGTTTTTGGTTAATGTTTCCAAACAAGAGGTATTCATAATATGTTGTTGTAGATCAATACTAAGTGTTACAGGTATGTTCATTTTTCATTAATGTAAAAATGGGGAGAAGAACCATGTTGTTTTCCATCAATGACAAAGGGAGAGATTGTTGGCATGTATGTGCTTTGGTGTTGTCATTGATGTAAAAGGTGTAAGGGAATTAATGACAAATGTTGATGACAAGAAGTGTAAGAGGAATTTTGTGTTGATGATGACATGGGTAGACAAGTAGTGACATGGTTACAAGAGTGGAAATGGTGAGAGTTTTTTGGTCAAATAGGCATAATCAAGAGGCCTAGTCAGCATGGGTGTTGGCATATGAAGGAAATAAATGCATTGAGGCTTATGAAGCATGGTCAAGGAATGGAGAGCATGTTGATAGAGTGATGAAACAATCATACAGTCTCGAAGGTGATTGCGGGGGTTTGAGCATGGTTTTTAGGTCTACATCTAGACCTAGTCTAGGTGCTCGGTGGCCTAATGCATGAAGGTTAGTTGCAGAGGTATTTGGGCCCGTGAGGGCATGTATAAGAGTGAGGCATGTTGTCTTAAAGATGTTAGGTCCTTCTAAAAGGTTTTTAAGAACATGTATAATGTTAACTGCTTTCTGTCTAGGTATAAAATTCACCTATTTACATGACCTAGCTAGGTAAGTGAGATTGGTTGAGATGGTTTATATCCAAAGATGATCAAATGAGCATTGGGGAAGTTAAAAGAGGTTGTACTAAATCTATGGGAATTTTTTTAGTTTGTATGTCGAGAATTTTTCATGATATGATGGTTTCACACTACCAAACTCAAGGTGTGTTTTCTAGATCGATATGAGATGTTGTATGATGGTTGAAAAGTGAAAAGTTTACATGTGGATATGATCCTTTCAGGGATGATGGGGCATGGAGCTAAGAATGTTTTTCAAAAAGAATGAGGTGAAATGATGTCTTGTGCTTTATGAACAATCACTAAGAAGCTAAGGTGGTCAAAAACCTACCAAAACCCTAGTTCAAGAGTGATGGAGGAAAAAATGTTGGTATGATCTAAAAATGTATTCAATAATCAAATGTGATGATTTGAGGATGGAAATTACTCTTCCATATTTTTGATGGTGGTGATTTGGTGTCTTGATAGTAGGTGGACCCCACTCATAATTGCATGTTTTCAAGAAAGTTTGGTTTGCTCTTAGGTTTTCCATTGGTAATACTATCTAAATTGGTGATAAATTAATTGGATATAAATGTTTGATATTGTTTAAGACTATGGTAGAGCCATTTGGAGGTCTACACAGTCTAAAAGTGAAGACTGATTTTTAGGCCTAATTGGTAGTTTTTGACAATCATGGTGAAAGGTGGTTCTTGGACATGTGTGTCCTAAGAATAGATGTATAATTCCTATGAGGTTGTTTTATAAATAAAATGTGACATGTTAAATTCTTTGGTTGAGCCCTACAAGTCATTTTGATTAGCAAGGATGAGGTCATAAGTTGACATGTTTGACAGGGGTTTAAGGACAACGAAGATTCTTTGGTGCGATTGGTCAAAAAGACCAATATCTTCTTTTGATTCATGATATATATCTATTTAAGAGTTATTAGGGGTTCAATATGATCCTATTAAATTCATTTATAGGTATTGACAGTGTCAATATAGGTGTGAGAAGATCATGTTTCCAAGACTTCTTTCTAGGCAGTACAGTATCCTGGAGGATAGAGATGATTTGATGACTTTATGGGCTGAGTCATGAGGTATAACATGGTTTGTGATGTTAATTGAGTCAATGGATTCAAATTTAGGGGTTACATTCCATGCTTGAGGAGATACATTGACTCTTGGTCTTCATATTTGAAGACTGGTTTGTTGGAGGTGCTCAAAATCAGTAGGACACAGTCCTATTTGATGGTGACATGGCTTTTTTAGCTGGTTCATAGATATATGAGATTTTGAAAGGCATGAAAATGAATTGGAAAATGTGTCCTAATATTTTCTAGGATTTGGTGATGGCCTTTAAGGACAAGGATGCTCAAGAGTTGGCGAAGTATATATTTTAGGCTTTTAGGCCTAATTGAAGTCCTAGTGAAAGATTTGGTGTATCAAGGGTCATTTTTGAGCTATGAAGGATCACGAGTGATATGTTATTGATGATTTAATATTAATATTATGAAATTTTAGCTATGATGGTTGACTGAGATGGTGCTTATGCTTATGAAATGTACATAATCATGTGGAGAATACCTATTGTAGTTAGTTGTTTGTGCCCAAGGAAGAATGAGATAGTGCGAGAAAAATCCGAGAAGGTAGAGTAGTATAAGGTATTAAGGACCACATGGAGAGGGAAAAGAGATCATTAGGGATACCAAGAAGGATTATATATGTAGCAAGCAATGGCGAGAAGACCTAATGAGGTCTAATTAAGAAGGTTCTTGAGCGAATAAGATTAAAGAGCAAGATTGTGAAGAATGAGCTTGAAAGGTGTCATCATCTATTGTAATAACATGTTTCAAAGGTGATGAGTATTTTTCAGGTACTTGAGTGGATGCTTGATCATATGTGGGGGTTGTACCCTGCTTGTATAGTGGGTGTTCTACTAAATAGGGGTTGGTGCTCCTTGTGAAGTGGTTGCTTCACTAAAAAATCTTGTGTGATGTGTCATATTCACATAAGTATTTTGAATTGAGTAATATATTTAGAAGTTTCAGTGGTTTTTCTTCCCCTTGAGGGTTTCCCACTTACATCATTGTCTTATTCTGTTACTTGCTCTTATGGTTGATGGTTCATGCATTATTTCATGTTCGTATTGCTTGATGGTTTGAATTTGTGCATGATAAATTGATTTAAAATTTTAAGAAGACTTATTCACCCCCATTCATTGTGCTTCCAACAAGAAAAATAAAAATTGTGTTAATAAATCTTAGCCATGAAAAATTTATAAAAATCATAATGGTTATTAACACTTTCACCGTTATATATTAATACTTAATATTCAATGAAAAATGTATATAATAATACGTCATATTCTACTTGTCGACCTTACACTTTTAAGGAAACTACTAATATAACATTGATTTTTTATTAATGGTAAATAGTTTTGAAGGGACTATACCCTGTTTACATAGAGGGCCTAAAAGCTAGATATAACATTAATAGGTTCCACAAAAAAGGATCAGCATCCATAATAGGCGTTAAATCCAACCGTAACCAAAAAGTTACAACAAAAGGAAAAACAGTGCTAGCGCTGCAACCATGCAGCCAAAAAATAGCAAAAGAACAACAAAATGAATGATGAAGACCGGTGTCTACAACGAAAACCTCCTTTACTTCTTAGCAGCTCTGGTAATTCGGCTTTAATGGTTTGCAGTGAGGTAAAGAGAGCCACCATTGTCATATGTGTGGGGTCCTTAGCATCCAAACTTAGTAATGGTTAGCTGCTCTCCTTGTCCGTTCCCCACAGAGTGTCCGGTATCCCACTAAGCACAGAGATGTTGCGAACATGTTGTTCAAGAAAATCACTGATAGCATTAAAAATTGCCATGTTGTGTTCATGGTGATCCTTAGCTCTTCCCATCCGATTGTCCAAGGAGTTAAGCTTTTTATAAATGTCCTCCACTTGCTTATTGTCCATCTCAGTACCCTCTTCCATCTTCCTTTTGCCTTTTTGCTTGGCCAAATGCTGCACTTCTTCATTCAGTTTCCTCATTTCATTCTCCAAGTCATCCAGCCTTTGGGAGTGTTGTTTCCTTCTTTTTGAGAGACCTCTTCCTGGCCTGCACTACTTGATGTGCGGAAGTTTTGGACAACTTCCGTTTCCTTACTGCTATAAAGGACTTTGCCTCAAACAGGGATGTCTAGTTGAGCTTCTTCTGGTTTCTAGTTTTAGGCTTGGATGTGGTGGAAGGGATGGGGGTGGGGGTTGTGGTGGAAGGAATGGGGGTGGGGGTAGTGGTGGTGGGAAGGAGAGGAGCCATGCTAGGGGAGGATGGGAGACTAGGGTATTTGGTGAGACAAAACTTGTGCAGCAAGAAAATAAGTCCTTGATGCGGGGGTAGCTTGGGTATGCTTCTGGAACTCCCAGATGGAGTGTTCGAGGGAATTCAAAAGATAATGTGGGAAGTAGACAATGATTTTCCTATGGAAATGGTTAAGGAAAAATAGATGTTTAGTAGGGACTGTGACATATCTCCCTTCCAAAGATATGTACCAGACCATCATACAGGTGATTTCATCAAAGGGCGGTGGGATAGAACTTACCCGCAATCCTCGCAGTAACAAAAACCAACTCCTCATTATCAGCAGAAAATTTCTTCTCCTCAGCCTTTTTGTCAACCCTCTTGCTGAAGAAATGGAGGCCTTCCATCTCCAAGCCAGTAGCTTTGGCAATAATTTCTTCATTAATGGGTATTTTATGCCCACCATACTCCACTTTGTGATCCTTCCAATCCATAGCGAATTGGATTGAAATGCTCTGGTTGTGCCCTTGAATACGATCAATGAAATTTGTAATTCTGCCCTACTTGAGGAGGTTCCACAGCTCCTTGTTTCCCTTCCATTCTGGATCACTGCTAGGTTCAATCTAGCACGGGGCTCCTCCCATTTTTTCCTCTCTGAAATGCTTGTCCTGCTTGCCCTTAAAACCCTTGTTTAAACTACTGTATGAAATGTAGTTGTCTTTCTAGCCTGTCCCGAATATTAAGAATCCCACACACATGTTGGGAGTGATGAGAGTAAATGCGGCCGTAGATTATTTGATATTTCCCGCATGGGCAATCTTTTATCTCCTCTAAAGCCCACTCCAAATAATCATTATCCTTACTCCATACTTGAGTGCCCATAAATTTCCACTTGAATGTTGCTTTGTACCTTCTCAAGGATGTGATTAACATTATTCCAAATAATTAAATTATTATTTATGCCATAATTGGCCAATTCATCAGCAACCTTATTTCCTTCTCAATATGTGTGCTTGATTCGGATATTTTTGAAGGTTTGACAAATGCTTATAGATTCCATGATGAAATCCTTGATATTCCAGCTTGGAGGCGAAGACTGATTTAGATGATTAATGATATTTAGTGACTCTCCTTCTAGAATAATATTCTGTATGTTATGTGTCTGAGCAATTCTAAGCCCCCATAGAGTAGCCAAGGCTTTAGCATAATGGTTAGTTTGAACCCCCATTTTACCAGCATAGGTAGTAATCAGACTACCTCTATGATCTTGAATCACTCCTCCCCCTGTAGCAATCCCAGATTACCCTTGGAAGCTCCATCAAAGTTCAACTTGTGCCAGTTGAGATCAGGAGGGTTCCAATGTATCAAAGACTTGTCAATGTTGGAGTGTATGCTATTCTAAATATTATCAACTCCAATTTTCTAGTTGGAAAAAATATGCTCTTCATTCTTAGGATAATTCTTGTTCTTGGGAGGTTTGAATCTTACAATGTTCTCTTTGACAACATTAGTAATCTTTACAAAGCTGAATTTCCACTGCTACTTAATGTTTCTAAAAATGACGTCATTTCTATCTTTCCATATCCTCCAAATATGGGGCATTACCAGTTTCGAGTCTTCTCACAACATAGTGTTTAAAATGAGGATTCCATTGGGTCCAAAACTAGATGAAGTCCTTCGGCACAACCCAGGAAACTTTGAATTTAGAAAAGGCAACACTCCAGATTTTAGTGGCATACTCACAATGTACTAACATGTGTCTGATATCCTCAGATTATTTTTTGTAGAGATGGCATCTATTTGGCATTATGAAACCTTTTCTTATCAAGTTGTCATTGGTAATAATTACGCCTGAGAGCAAGCCAAAATAAAAAGTTGATTTTTGGTGTGAGCTCAGCCATCCAAATCCTGCTCCAGTTGAACTCGCTCTGAACAGTTTCAAAGAAAGAATTATATCTAGATTTAACAGAGTAATCTCCATCAATAGAGTTGTTCTAGACCAATTCATCCTTAACATCCAGTTGACTTAAGGGGATAAGGTCCAAATGCTCTTGCAAAGAGGACATCATGTGGTTCAGATCATCCCTATCTACAGAGAGTTTTTTCCATTTCTTCTTGTTGCCATCCCTGTCAATGTAATCCATGATTCTAGTACCATACTTACACTCAAGGCTGTCTTTGAGTGCTCCAAATATGTCAATAAGACTGTAGTTAGTCCATTTATCCCCCAAAAATTTATATCTCTGCCATTCCCCACTTTCCATTTGCTTCCATGCCTGATGAAATTCCTTAATCTGAACTAAATTATTCCAAAAAATGGATCCATAAGGAAGGTTCTCTTCCTAAAGAAAAGAGATGGTTTCTTGTTGATTAAGGTATTTGGCCTTAATTAGTTCAATCTAGGGTTGGTTCTCTGAGAGCATTCTCCAGCCCATTTTTGCAATTAGAGCCTCATTCATTTTTTTGATGTCTTTTATACCTAGGCCCCCAATTTTTTTGGGAGTACATACTTGGTCCCAAGCAACCAAGTGATATTTGAATTTATCCTCCATTCCCTGCCATAGAAAGTGCCTCTGAATCCTCTCAATTTTTTCTCTGAAAGTAGAAGGGATATTATAAAGTGACATGATATATATAGGGAGATTTTGAAGAGTGCTTTTTATGAGTAGGCACTTACCAGCACTTGAAAGAATGGCTCCTTTCCAGCCAGCCATTTTCTTTTGAAATATTTCCAACAGGTCATTCCAAACTTTGGTTGATACTTTTTTCGTACCAAGGGGGAGCCCCAAATAAGTAGTGGGGAGTGAACTGATTTTACATCCTAAAATTTTAGCAATTTTAAGTCTTTCCTCAAGGGTGTTAAAAAAGAAGATTGAGCTTTTATCAAAATTAATCTCTTGCCCAGAAGCAGTTTCATATAATTTCGAATAGAATTTGTTGCCTTAGCTTCAAGGATTGAAGCCATTAATAGAAGGATTGTATCATCCGTGAATTGCTGATGAGAAGTTTGCTTGGTTAGTGGAAGTGGGCTTAGATCCTTTCAATGCACCATCTATGACTGCTTTATCAATTGTTCTACTAAGACTATCTGCCATAAGAATGAATAGCAAAGGGGATATGGGATCCCCTTGCCTTAGCCCTCTACTACTAGTAAAAATCCCACTAGCTCTCCATTTACCACCACTGAGAATCTGGCGTAGTGATGCATGCCTTAATAATTTTTCTGAATTTAGTTAGAAAACCAAATTTTGTCAGAACCTTGTCCAGAAAGGCCCAGAGACTTTATCGAAGGCTTTATTCATATCAAGTTTAAGGACCATGTTTTCTTTTTTGTTATTATCCATAGAGTGAATAGTCTCATGGACCATAATCACTCCATCCTGAATAATCCTACCTTTAATGAAACCACTCTGTTGTTTTGATATTAAATCATTCATAATAGACTGGAGTCTAGTAGCAATGATCTTGGTAAAAATTCTATAAATAACATTCACCAGACTAATGGGTCTGAAGTCTTTGAAATCCTTAGCGTCCATTTTTTTTGAGCAAGCACAATGTGGGTGTTGTTCAGCTCTTTCAAAAGATCCCCAGTTCTATAGAATTCATTCACCGCCCTGAGAAGATCATCCGAACAAATTTCCCAAAACTTCTGAAAAAAGTTGAGAGAGAACTCGAATTCATTCACCACCCCGAGAAGATTATCCCCTTCAAGAGTGAACACATATTTTTGAAGTTCTTCTAATGTGACAACTTTAGTGATGTCTTTAAATCTCTTCTCTTCAATTTTGTCTTGGGGGATAGCCTCCAACATGAAAGAGACTGCCTCATCATTAATGGTATTTTTCTCATTAAGCAACTTTTCATAAAATTTGAGAGCCTCCTCTTTGATGCTCCTTGGGTCTTTTAAAACAGTGCCATTTCCTTTAGCAACTTCCATTATCCTATTGCAGGCTCTATGCTTCAGGGTGGTCATATGGAAGAATTTTGTATTTCTATCTCCTTCTTTCAGCCAAATAGCCCTTGATTTAAGTCTCCAAAGGGATTCTTCTCTGCTACATACCGTATGCAGCTCTAAAAGAATATTATTTTCCACTAATTGATCTTCAAGAGATCTCCCTATCATCTTGATTTCTAAATCTTAGAGTTTTTGTTTTAATTCCTTTTTTTTTCAAACACATTCCCATGTCGATTCAAAGAACAGGGGTGGATGCCTGATTAAATTGTATTAATCTTGATCAACCAAACTTACAGAGAATGGGCTGCAATATTTATAGATATTGCACAGCCAAATACAAACAGGAGATTAAGTTACATAGGTGCAACCAAATTCCAAAATACACAAGCTTCCAATAACATCCGGGAAGCAACAATTAAATAACAACAAATATATTGTTCAAAACAATATAACAGCTCCCGAAATAATCAAATACAAACAAAAGGATGGTTATAATTAAATATAACCATAAAACAATAATTAATAAATTTATTAATTATGGAATGCATAATTAAATAGGATAATAATTATTTTATCCTAACATTCCCCCCCTTAATTGTGCATTGTCTGAAGAGATGAGGAGAGGAACTCTCTGAACAACTCGAACTTGTCACATGCAAGTGACTTTGTGAAAATATCTGCTCGTTGTTCAACAGTTGGACAAAATTAAAGCTGGATGTTGTGCTTCAACACATGTTCACGTATAAAATGAACCTGAACCTCAATGTGCTTTGTTCTCTCATGAAACACTGGATTGTGAAAATTTTTGAGAACACCTTCATTGTCAACATACATGGTGGTCGGTTTGTCTTGTGGTATTCCAAGTCCTTCCAGTATGCGACATAGCCAAATCACTTCACTGATAGCTTCTCTGCGCAGAATGATACTCGCTTTCTATGGAAGAGCGAGAAACAAAGTGTCATTTCTTACTTCCCCATGATAGTGGTCCAGATCCCATAAAGAATATAAATCCGGAGTGGGTTTTCTATCATCAATGTTACTGCGCATGATCTGAATCCGAATATCCAAGCTATGAAGAAGTTTTTGTTCTTCTTGTATTCTAGAGCAAGATCCACCGATCCTTTGAGATATCTCAAAACGTGCTTTCTGCTTTCCAATGACAAAATTTGGGTTCTTGCATGAACCTGGATAGATAACTCATTGCAAAGCTGATATCTGGTCTAGTGTAGGTCAGGTAAATGAGACTCTCGATCAGCTACCGATAGAGAGTGGCACTTACCTCAGGAGATGGATCTGAATGAGATAACTACAATCTGTTCTCCATGGGTGTAGCAATTGGTGTGCAATCCATCATCCTAAAATTCTTGAGTGTAGTCTTGGTATATTTCATCTGAGAAACAAAAATATGATTCTCTTTCTACCACACTTCTAATCCAAGACAATAATGCATCATCCCAAGATCGGTCATGTCGAACAATCGATTAAGATCTTTCTTCATTACATCGATCATCCTCACTAAACTACCAGTGATGACTAGATCGTCGACATAGACAACAAAAATCACCATCTCCCCCTTGCTTTTGAGGTAGAGATTGGGATCGTATGGATTTATAACAAATCCATGTTGTATGAGATGCTCATCAATCTTGATGTACCATGCCCAAGGTGCTTGTTTAAGACCATACAAAGATTTCCTGAGTCTGCATACCTTTACTTCTTGACCAGGTACAACATATCCCTCAGGTTGAGTCATGTAGACTTCTTCTTGTAAATCTCCATTTAGGAAGGCACTTTTTACATCCATTTGGTGAACTTTCCATCCAAACTGAGCAGCTAGAGCAAAGATCATCCTAATCATTTTGATCTTAGCTATGGGAGCAAATGTCTCCTCATAGTCAATGCCTTCTTTTTATGCGTACCCCTTTGCTACAAGTCTTGCTTTGTACTTGTCCACTGTCCCATCTGCTTTGTACTTAGTTTTGAATATCCATCTGCATCCAATGGGTTTCTTCCCTGGTGGAAGATCGACAAGCTACCAAGTGTTATTCTTCATCATTGATTGATATTCATAATCCATGGCATCTTTCCAATATTTTGACTGTAGGGCTTCTTGGACTGTAGAGGGCTCATCTGATTCAATAACTCTACTCATCAAAGAAAATTTAACTTCATCTCTTACTTTCTTTCACGAGTCTGTGGTCCAGGGGTGGATGTATCTGGTGGAGCATCCAATCTTACATCTTGTAATGTACTTGTACACCATTTAGGCATACGCTGAATTGTTCCCATGGGTTGTGGTTCTATCTAATCAACACCATCATCCCCATCATCACTTTCATCTTTTGAGGGAACATCAGCTTCAATTTTTACAACAGGTGAAAAATCTACATCTTGTGAGTCTAGAGGAGGAGTCTCTTCTTCCTTCTTCTCGAAAAACTCAACATCTCTACTGGTGTAGACTTTTCTGGTCTTAGGATCCATCAATCTATACCCAAGATTCTCTTCACTGTACCTAATGAAGATGAGTTTTTGTGACTTCATGTCCAATTTCTTTCTGTTCTGTTTGGGTATGTGCATGCTTGCTTTGCACCCGAATACTCTAAGGTGTGCAATGGATGGTTTCATTTTTGACCATGCTTCTTGTGGTGTTATTCCATCAAGAGCAGTTGTGGGCACTCTGTTCAACAAATACACTACTGTCTTTGCTGCTTCTACCCAAAATGTCTTTGCAAGTCCGGAATCATCGATCATGCATCACACCATTTCCATGATAGTACGATTTCTTCTCTTAACAACACCATTTTGCTGTGGTGTGTGTGGAGGAGGCATTTTTCGATGAATCTCGTGAGTTTGTAGGTAGTCTCTAAACTCATCTTTGGTTAATTCCCCCCTCGATTTGAGTGAAGATTTCTAATGTGACGACCAGTTTCTTTCTCAACTGCTACTTTGAACTTTTTGAAGGTTTCAAATGCTTCACTTTTCTTGTGAAGACAAAAATCCACAAAGGTTTCAAATAGTTGTCAACACAAAGCATGATGTACTGGAACCCGAATGACTTGGCAGCAGTGGACCGCAAAGATTGGTATGAACCAGTTAAGTTTATCATGAGCTCGAAATGTACTCCTTTGGAACGAAACTATGTTGGTTTCTCACTTTAGGCAGTAAGGACACTTGTTTGTATCCTTCTGAAGAGATGGTAACCCATGTACCATATTACACCGGTGAAGTGTTTCGAGATATTTGAAACTTACATGACTAAATCTCTCGATGCCACAATTGTGTTGAGGTGGAGTTTTTAGCCACAAGTGCTTGATCATCTTTGTGAACAAAATCAAGTTGGAACATGCATCCCACATTGGAGGCTTTTGCAATTATTTTCGAGCCTCTTGATTTATCTCGAATCAAACACGTTTTCTTGCCGGATTGACTATCAAAGTCAATTTTCAGGTTGTGATCTAGGAGTTGACTAACTAAAAGAAGATTCTTTGTCAACCCAGGGACATATAGGACATCTGATAGTCTACATTTGCGTGAACCAAGGGGTAGAGAAATGTTCCCAATCCCCTGAACTGTATATGAAGAATCATCTCCTAATGAAACATGATTTTTTGATGGCATGTCCCACATTGAAATAAACCACTCGGGCGGTCATGTGTCGATTGGCTCTGAATCAACATACCGAGACATCACTAGATGACGTGGATGGTTCACTTGATCGAGCAAAACAAGAAGTCTTCATTGTCTGACTGTTCTTGTTGCTCAACAATATTACCTTACTAGTGGGGTCTTCTTTTCCAGTTCCCCTTTTTCTACCCATGATAGTTGTTAGAATTTACCTTGTAAGATTGTTGTTGTTGTGGTCCAAAGTTGCTTGATGAACCTTTCTTATAAGTGTTATACCAACAATCTTTTAAGTCATGTCCTCTTTTCTAATTTGGACATTGCTTCTTCTGTTGATTGTCCCCGTGATACTGATTCTGATGTTGGGAATTTTGATAGGAATTAGGTTTTCCTTTACCTTTTCATTTCCATTTTTGATGTGAAGACAGTGCCTGCTCCTCTTCATCATCCTTATTGTGCATTGCTTCCTCTTGTTGCAATAGGTTTACTAGTTTGTCAAAACCAACTGTCGTATTTGAAACGTTTAGTGTTGTGACAAAAATGTGGTAAGAAGAGGGGAGTGCTCTCAAAACAATGGGAACAAGAGCATCATCTATGACTGGTTCTCCCAGGGCTAGAAGTGAAGCCCTCAATTCTACAACTCTTCTTAAGAAAGCTTCAATTTTTTCATTCGCTTGAACTTCAGTGTATGTAACTGACTCTGTAAATTGAGTATAACATTCTTGTTTTTGCCGATATACTGTGCTTAATTTATCCCATGCTTATTTTTCTATTTTGGCATCTTGAATGTGGGGTTGCACATCATTGAACACTCCAAACAAGATGATGAGTTTGGCCTTCTGATCTACTTTATCAAACTGCCATTGTTGTGTTGTATCGATTGCTGATCTGGTCAGTGTACCATTCATAGTAGGCTAGATTTCTTCAAACTCAAGCTATGTCTTGATTTTAGTCTTCCACGTAGCATAGTTTTTTCCTCTGAGAATTTCTGAATCTGGAAGAAAAAATTTGGGGGCGTTGGTGCCCATTTTGCAGATATCACTGACAAGGTTTGGCTCTTATCACTCCGTATTAGGTCTCCCAATCTATATACCATCATTTCGATAGACTGAACCTTTCTATTTACGTGCCCTTCTAATATACCCATCGGTATGTGGAAGAAGCTTGCCCTTTCTATATACCCGGTAGTACGTGAAAGAGGCGCTAACATACGTGAAAGAATTCAATATGTGGTACCAAGACAATACTGATGGGGTCTGTGTGATTATTGACACCGGCTCAAAGAAATATCCTCATACGCGTGCATAACTTTGCTATATACTCAAATAATTTCTTACTCCCCATCGATTTGTAGGGAAGATGCCTAGACGATGTTGTTGTAGCTATATTAGGCATTAAGTGCGAATAATAGTGACGATGGCTTTACCCGTAAGTGCTTCCCAGAGGCACCGTATATACCGAACGCTGCGAATGAGATCTAGGATCTCGTGAGTGTTATAGAACCAATTTTTATTGTTTTTGATTACAATTCTGCCGAGTTATTGAGTAGTTAAAAAGTTTGCGCTTGACTATGGAAACCTCAGAAATGAGCACAATATATAGCAGATACAATTTACATTAAAAAATCTGGAAAAAATTGAATGGCAGGCAATTTTTTTTTTTTGTTTTGTGGGCCCTGGTGGCCTCTAGAGCCCAAAATGACCCAAAATGCAAAAATTGCAAAAAAACCAACTGAAAATGCAATTTTTAGATGGGTCTCCTTTTGTAAAAAATGTTTAAAATGAAGAATCAGGCCGAACTGGAATTTTTTACCCTAAATTAGGGATTTCTCCGCTAAATTTAGTTAGTTATAACTAAATTCAAAATTTCTACTAAATTTGGTGGTTCCACCAAAAATTCCACCAAATTCGAAAAAGAAGTTGGGGGTGGGATTTGAACCATGCACCTCCCACTTCTAAGACTTTCCCTCTATCCAACTTGGCCACCTAAGGGCGCTTGTTATGGAAATGAGCAAACTTGTATTTAATCAAAGGTAAAATTGACTAACCTTTTGAAAATACAACCTTGGCATGAGCTCCATGTGTTTGTAGCTGATATGAGGTGGTTTTAGGGTTCTTTTCGTGTAAGAAAAATGGATCTGAGACATTTTTTAATCTCCACACTTTATTTTTTTGACTTTATTTTTATCTATATTGGCCGCCGTTTGCTTTTCCTTTGGCCGTTTCTTTTTGCTTTGATCATGTTCGCTATTTTTTTTTTTGTGTAGATCTGCATCCGAGGAGGCTCACCTTTTAAAATGGCCTCTATTTTGTGCATTGTAGGTAGTGGAGGAGGCTCGCCTTTGAAAGTGGCCTTTGTTTTGCTTTTGCTTAACTCTTTCTCTTGCTGTTTCTTCACCATTTTTTTTTTTTTTTGCAGGCCGCTTGTGCATGGAGGGAGACAGAGATAAGGCTGGTGTGTTTGGAAATGTGCAGGTCGAGGGAGATAGGGTCGCCCTCTTTTTTTTGTTTTGTTTGCTGGTTTGGCCAATACAAGAAGGTTGATTTTATTGCACAACAAGACAAATTTATTGCCCAACGCAGAAATACCAAACAAAATAAGACCTGAAGCACCAAATGAAATCCAAATGTAAATACCTCCACCATTTTTGATGCCACACTTTTGCTTAATCTGCCTTTTTGTTTGCTTGTGCAGGTCCGTTATTTTTAATGCAGGTCACTGTGTGGGGAGGTCACAACTTCGTGGACAATGCAAATCTACCTTTCAACAACACGTGGATGGGTCTGCCAGGGCAGCTCAGCTCCCCAACATGCATACGCCTCTATGTATGACCTTTAAGCACTGCAACAAATTTTTCCAGTGTTGGGTGCACCAAGTACAAAAAAAAATTTATGTTCCAAACACCTTGAACAAACTGGGGGATGTGGGGAGGCAGGGATGAGGCAGGGAGGTTGTAGGAGGCTACACAGGCTCTCTATTGCTACATACTCTTCTCCAATCTTCTCTATCTCTTCTGCACTCTCTTTCCACTCCTTCACAGGTCCAGATTCTTGTTCTGGTACCAAATGTTGATTCAGCAATAGGGGTGGAAGCCTGATTAAATTGTATTAATCTTGATCAACCAAACTTACAGAGAATGGGCTGTAATATTTATAGATATTGCACAACCAAATACAAACAAGAGATTAAGTTGCACAGGTGCAACCAAATTCCAAAATACACAAGCTTCCAATAACCTCTGGGAAGCAACAATTAAATAACAACAAATATATTGTTCAAAGCAATATAACAGCTCCCGAAATAATCAAATACAAACAAAAGGATGGTTATAATTAAATATAACCATAAAACAATAATTAATAAATTTATTAATTATGGAATGCATAATTAAATAGGATAATAATTATTTTATCCTAACATCCCAAAAACCTCTTTGTTCCAGATTTTAACCTGTTTTTTGACATTTTTAAGTTTCTGAATAAGCCTAAATTGAGCAGTGCCCTCACCATCCCAAATCCACCATTCCTTAATCTTGTCATGGATATCATCATGTTCCATCCACATCTTTTCAAATTTGAAGGAACTCCTGGTGGGCTTAGTCCAATTGAAGAGTTTTAAAGCAATCGATTGTGGTCCGACCCAATTCTGGGTAGAGAAGTGAGATGGAAGTCCTGACTAAGAATCCAACTAGCAGAGAAAAGAGCTCTATCTAGTCTTACTTGAATTAAGTCTTTCCCCAACCTTCTGTTAGTCCAGGTGAACTGATTGCCATGAAGATCCACATCCATGAGATTAAGGTCAGCAACAAAATCAACAAATTCATCCATACCTATGGAAAAACTTAAGTTTCCTCCTTGTTTTTCTCCTGGGTTTAGGGGAGAATTGAAGTCTCCCATAATAAGCCAGTTGGCAGTATTATGTTGACTTCTAAAAGTCTTAAGATCAGTCCAAAGTTTTCACCTCCCAATAACCGTATTAGGGGCATAGATATTAGAAAGGATCCAGTCACAATTATTCTCAATAGCATGAAAATTAATAGCAAGATGGTTATTGGTTTCAGTAAGAATCATACCAGTATATTGTCTTTTATCCCAAAATGTAGCTAGGCCTCTTGAAGCACCCTGAGAATCCACCGTAGCCATGTCAGAGTTTTCCTAGAAATTCTTTTTACTAATTTCAAGAACCTTAGCATTCATCTTAGTTTCCTGCAGAAGAAAAATACTAGGCCTACTAGACTCTCGTAACTCCTTGATTATTCTTTGTTTGGAGTTTCCATTCAGCCCTCTGATGTTCCATGAGATGATCTTCATTTATAAGATTTAGGTGTTGGGATTGCCTGATGGTTCAATTGTCGTTGAGTGCCATCTGCAATGTCTTCCTCTGTTCTCTTGGATCTGAGAGCCTTTTTTGAGGGTCTTCCTCTTTTAGAGCTGCTTCCAAAGTCTACTATTCTTCTAGTAGATGATCTAGTGGTTCTAGATGTTGAAGTTTCCCAGTTGTCAATTTTCTTCTTTTTTCATGATAGAGCGAATCTGGGATCTTTTCAAATCCTTTCATTCTCTTCTTTTTCTTAGAAATGACCTCTGTAAATCTAGAATTTAGTTCCGGGTCTTCCTCATAGAGGATGTTTTCTCTGAGTGGCATTACTTCCCCCTCCTCTTTCTCTCCCTGTTTATTGACAAGTTGTAAATTTGTTGATTTGATGCTTGGATATGGGGTTCTCACTTTTAGAACTTTTCTGTATTGAATCTTCTGGTTCCATGTTTTCTTTTTCCTCATCCAAAATTTCCTTAATGATGAACAGAGGATTCAGTTGATCTATCTCAGCTCCTTTAGTTTCATTCTGAGTTTCCACAAACTGAGCTAGCTCTTTAGAGAGAATATTTACTTTCACTGTTCCCTTTTGCTCGTCAACCTCCAAAACCACCTTTACTAGGGTTTTACATATCTAAATCTTCTTTGGTGGTTGTGGGTACTCCTAGTGAAGCTATCGCTGGAGTTTTGGGCGCCAGAGCTTCCTACAAACCCGAGGTTTTCTGATTGGAGTTTTGAACCCCTTTTTCCTTTCTTCTTATAGTTCCACTCAGGATGGTTGAGTGATTTTTCTTCCTTCGCTATGATCAGGTTCCTCGCTTCTATCATCCTAGCTTCCTGTTCCTGAGCTGAAACTCCTTCAAGTTTTTCATTCTTGCTTTTTGAATCCTCTTGGGAGATCTCCTTATTAGGGCATTTTCTGGTGAAATGCCCTATACGATGGCATTTATTACATCACAAATGAAAGGTTTCATATTCGATCTTTTGATGCCAAATGCCATACTTAGATTACAAAATAATATGTTCCGGTAACTCCTGCTCCATTTCAGAAGAAATACAGAATCTAGCAAAAGCTAGTCTGGATCTGTTTCTCATAGGTCCATCAAGCCCAATCAGAGCACCGAGGGATTTAGCAATATTTAACAGGATCTCATCATCCCAAAATTGGAGAGGTAGTCCTGGGAGTCTACACCAGACTGGAATGGTGTTTATATTCTCGATGTTTGGACCACGGGCCTCCCAGAAGCACCAATTCCAAATCAGTATGTTGATTAAATTTTGCCAAAAACCCCTTGACATAATGGTAATGCTCAGATCTCCTTTTGGTTTCCACTTTCTAAAAGCCCATTTTCTAATAACATCAATGTTAGGTCTGGAGCCTAGAAACTTACCAACAAGGGAAAGATTCACTTTGTCCAAAGCCCTATGCAAGCAACCATCTGGCACCTTGAGATAGGTAACCCCTTCCTTGTCCTTCTCCCATGTGAACTGCACCTTTTCTAGAGAATGCGGACCCACATTTCTAGTGGGGTTTTGAAGAATCTTATTCCAGGCTAAAGGTGTGGATCCCAGCGTGAAAGCTTTCTCAGCTTGCGGTTTTCAACCGTCTGATTTAAATCAGAAAGCAATCCTTTCACAAATGGCATGACAGTCTGTAATGCACATTCTGCAGCCCAGACAACATAAACAACACCGAATTTCCCTCCATCGCTTGCTTCTTCAATGTCTCATAATCTCACTAACATTGGTCTTTAATATAACATTGATTGCACACAAATAAATATATTAATATTATATATTCAAAAATCCTTCTTATACAATTTTTTTCATTTTTTTTTCTAAAATCACATTCTACAACTTAATGTGTTTGGCAAAATGTTAGTAGAGCATCTCAATTAAACACCATCCATTTGTCACTACAGGGTACATGCTACTTAATGGACTTTATAATTTTTTTAAAGAAGTCCATTTCCTCTAAATACATTAGTTATAAACAAAACCATAAAAAGCATAATTATAATATATGACTGTGTTTTTACTTTTAAAATATTAGAATAATTTGTGCCACTTATTCTATTTCCACTAAATATAGTTGAAGTTGGTGCAAATATAAAGTTGGAATTTTTTTACAAAAAAACACATGAGTCCATTAAAAATAACCATACATGTTTTCTATAAAAATAATGTTCTATTTAAATAAAGGTGAAAATGGTATAGTTTGCAAAACCAAAATAGAGGGAAGAAACATTTGATGTTTCACTTTGTTAGAATTCCCCAAATACAACTTGATATTCTAGCCTCATTTTGTGATACTCATGGACTTCAAGTTAATTTGGAAAAATTAAAATTCATAACTTTCAACATCTTCATCAATAAATAAAGTGAGAATTTTTTTTAATTACATAGGGAAGAGGGTTGATGTATTATCTTCATATTTATACTTATAGGCCCCCTTCTATGGAACATGCTTTAGGTCAACTCCAAGTGTATATTATAAAATTTATAAGACGTTTACAACTCTTACCTCTCTTGAAAAGCGTTATTTTTTTCTCCACTTCCGCATCATTCATGTAAATATTCACCACTTTCACTTAGCAGAAATCACATCTACCGTCTTCTATGGTTGTGAGGTTTGGAGAACACATTTTTGAATTGGGGATCAAAAATAAACAGAGAGTTTGATGGTCACAATGTTATCCAAACACATTCCTTCAAAGATATAAGTTTCTTGTGTCATCATCCTTGTAGAATCTAACACATTTTCACTCATTTCTTCAGTGATATTTCACACGGTGAATACGATTAAGAGATAAAGGTAATTAAGTAATTCCCAAATTGGTTTCCTTAGGTTTCCACACCTTACTTTTAAATCATCTATGGAATAAGAAAAACATGGGGTTGGTTTATGTTGGTATGTGAAAGACTCCTCATTACTTCATCTAAATTTTGATATTGACAGGGTAGTACACATATATTTCAATTAGATGTTATTCATATCTATGTTCTCATGTAAATGTTATTCATATCTATGTTCGGAAAGAGGATTAAAATACCTACATGATGGTGAAATCATATTTTTCACAACACCTTGGAGAATAGGATTAGAAGGCAATTTTTATCAGGTACAAGTGGAGTCTTAAATCATAAATACGATTTTTCAAGGACCATATGGATGAATCAAGACATGAGACCCCATAATTGGATTAAAAATTCCATTTCCAGATCAGCTCATATAACATTTAACCAATAAATTCTACTGGGACCTCAAGTTATCTTCTTTCTAAGTTTCCCTCTCAAAGGCGCTTCAAGACTTAATCATTTTTGGGAGGACATGTGTCGGCACCGGAGCCCGGTGGGATTTCATGTCCTTGATGTCTCCGAGGTCGTCGCACACCAACCCTTTAAAAATGCATCCAGCCCCCATGTGACCTCTTAGACCCTCATATGACCTTCAGACTTGACAGTTAAGCCCCCATGTGCATTTTTGGAGCATCCATTCCCTACCATCGGATCTAGTGCCACGTGTCAGCTCCAGGACCACCGTGGAAATTGATGTCATTTATGTCCATGAGGTAAGGGACATCGACCTTGAAAAATTCACACAAACCCTATGGGAGTCATTTGGATACCCACGTGACCGACTTTCAACTCCCACGTGCATTTTTGGAGTATCCATTCCCTCTTCACGATTTGGTGCCATGTGTTAGCTTCAAGACCACCATGGAAACTGATGTCCCTAATTTCCTTGAGGTGGGGGACATCAGACAAGGAAAAATTTTCCTAGCCCCTATGGGGAGTCATTTAGACACCCACGTGATCGACTTTCAGGTCCCAGTGCTTTAAAGTATCTTTTCTCACCTTCATTCCCAAAGAGTCGGATCGCTGCGACATGTCGCCATCTTGGTCATTGTGGAAATTGATGTCTCTCATGTCCCCAAGGTTAGGGGCATCAAACATGAAAAATTGATCTTAACTCCAACTCAATTTTTAAAAAAATTTCTAACTGTTAGTTACTTCTTAATGCTTCTCCATTACTGTAAGAAAACTACGAGAGAATGCCAGTTCATCACTCCACCATTGCCAAAGATCAAACTAGATTCACCATAGAAATAAAATAATCTACTCGATGGTGATACAAAAGTCTCAGAATAATAATTCATCGAGATAAGAAGAAATCTCATTTTTGGCTCAACGAAAGAAAAATTGAATTTCCTGTCAAACCGTTACAGTTGAAGTAAGATTGCATGTGAAGCACCGGAGAAATATTGACATCAAAAATATAATTTTATTTGAAAACGAAGGAGAAAACTAGACCTGTAATTTTGAGGTCCATTAATGGTTCTTTGTGCCAGGAAGCATTACTGTGTCTAAAATTGAAACTTTAAAATATTTTGGACTATTAAGCGGCGGGCCCAAAATTTTACAGGGGTGATATTGGGAAAAAACCCATATAAAAAAATTTCATTTCAAGTTAATTTGACTCCTAGAAGCCAACTTTCTAAAAATAGCATGTTTACTATATAGGAACTAATATTTCGGGAAAGTCATCGACAAGAGAACCTGCGAAAGGAGGAAAAGACAATGGAGGTGCACTACAACTGAGAATTCACCAGAGTGGACATTTTTGGCACTTACTAAAAATAGTAAGTGGGTCCTCGAGCACCTGCTAAAAATAGAAAGTTGATACGAAGGAATGAGGAATGGAGGGAAAAAGAGGAAAACTGAGCCGCAACATCCATTTGAAGATTGTGGACTTGATTTTTCACACTTACAAAAAATAGCAAGTTGCTTTTTCTAAGGGAGACATGAAGCTAAAATGGACGGGTCAGAAGCCTTCTCATGATCATGAAGTAGAGAATAGTCAGAGAATGGAACCAAGTCCACTACAACAACTCATCCTTCAACATAATTCTTCTTCTTCTTCTTCCCCTTCTTTCTTTCTCTCTTCACTTCTCATATGACACTCTCTCTCTTCAATGTCATATTTTTACGTTGGTGGTTGCACTTTTTAATATGACTTAAGTAACTTTAGAAACATAATGTAAATTAAGTCACCTTGCTATTATAAAAGGGACTTAAATATTTAAAGTGGAATATGAACAGTCTTAAGTCATATTAAGGTATTTGAAAGGTCATGAGGAAGATGAGGAGTCAATTCTATTATATAAATTGTAAAGCCATTCCCATTTCAAAGGGTTAGTGATTGATCTTGTAAACTCAAGAGTGCATTGTACCTAGAGAAAGCAAAGGAGATAGCCATTTTCTTCTACTTTCCTCCACTCTCAAATTTCTTCCATTCTCACATTATGTACAACTTTGATTTGAGCAATCAATACAAGAAGGAGGAGTTTCTAGCTTTCTTTGACTAAGGGGTTTCTTGATACTTGGTGATCAATGAATTCTATTTGGTCTTATTATTATTCGTAGAGTTGTTTCTTCCCATAAATGCATGTGTTGAAGTTTCTAACTAGTGTGTGTGTAGGAATATGATTTTCTACCTACAACATTAGTTCTCCTACCTATTTTCTCACTCCCCTTTCCCACTCTTTAGACAAAGTCTTCCCTAGCAAGATATTTCTAGCTTTGCCATAGGGTTAGTGGAGTGCCCTTGTTGGATCCTGGTCAAAAGGCCACCATAGAAATCCACATTTTTTTGTGCATGCATATACGATAGTTACACTGGTTAAGTAGAGGGACTTAGATTCCTAAAGCGTTGGTAAGAAATCCACAAATTTTTCCACCTAAAATTTTTTTCTCGCCAATAGTTTTTGGTGCCCACTATGGGGCAGATTTAGTAGCATCTACACCCAATATATGACTGCAAGGTCTAAAAATTAAAAAAAAATGAAATATTGAAAAAATAGAGTTCATGAAAATCCATTGCTAAAAGACACACTGCTTATTTCTACACGTGTCTTTTCACATTCCACATTGTCTTTTCATATTCCCATTGCAAAGTTTTTTAGTGCTGGAATTTGAAAAAGGATTTTCCAAAGCAAGAGTTGAAGCAGAAGTAGAAATGACAATGGAAGACAAAGAAGAAATACCTCAACCCATTGTTCCATGGGGAAGGAATACATGCCCACTTGCTCTTGAACCCCCACTTCACAATCTACCAATGGGTTCCCGCAAGAACTTTCCAAAGTTCAAAGGTGACAACACACAACATCCAGAAGAAAACATTGCTACTTTTATGACATCATGTAGAATTCTTTGTGTCCAACATGAAGATATTGCTATAAGACTGTTTGTGGAGTCTCTCCAAGAAAAAGCAATAGAATGGTTCTACCTCCTACTTGCCTGATCCATCCCGGATTGGGATGACATCAATACTACCTTTGAGGAAAGATTTAAATCAATAAAGATTTTCAAGACCTCTTGGTGCAGTTGGCTCAAATGAGGAAAGGAGAAAATGAAACCATGAGAGACTTCGTGGCTCGTTTCGAATGGTTGCTTTGCAAGATACTGAAGAGGATTCTCCATCTCATAACAATGTCAAGATATTCTTCATCAATTCTCAATCATCAGAAGTAGGATTTTTATGCAAAGATCCCAACCAAGGAATGTTGTAGAAGCACAAAGGATGGAAATTGAACTTGATGACGATCTCATCCTCTCTGGAAAGATCAAGAATCCATCAAAGGGAAAGACCCAATATCTTGGAGACGAGAGAACCAATCCATCACTGCAAAAGTTAGCAAATGAGATGGCATATTTGAAGAGGGAATTATTTGAATGAGTATCTTCTCAAAGAAGCAACAAAAATCAGATTGCAGGAGCACCCCAAAAGATCACCTTGGAGGCCCCACCCATGAACATAAATTGCATATTTCAAGAAAGTGAAGAAGATATTGAACAAGAAAGTGAAGGTGGTGATTTCCTAGAAAATGAAAAGTTTGAGAACAATACACAAATCAGATTTTGTGAGTATTCTAGATGTGATGAAGAAGATGAAGAATATGCACCCAATTTATCATGTGTGGTATTCACTCGCTCTCGATCGAGAAAGTATCCTCTTCCTCCACTTGCTACTAAGAAAAAAGAAGGTTGATGATCCTCCCGTGTGGCGACTCTGTAAAAAAAAATGAGTCAAGGATCCCCACTTCCATCTTCCATGAAGTCTCATTGTTGGAGCCTGATCCCATAGCAAGTAAGAAGGCCCCCATAATCCCAAGTAAGTCTTCCAATCCCTCTTCCATTTCTAAATCTAAATCTGCTCCTACAAAATATAATACCTTGAAAGCTCCTAGTGTGCCATTCAAAGTACCCTCCATTCCTCAAACATCAAATCCTGCTCCTAAGCCTATCTAGACTCCAAAATCAGTCCCTTCACCCCCTTGTCCACATCTTCTCCCTTTGAATTCATAGAACATGCAAACAAAGCCAAAGTGCAGATTACTGAAACCGAATATTTGCAGACCCATCCTGAACAGTTCGAGAGATTTGTTTAATACATCAAGAATGGTAGTCTAACACCCAATGATGTAGCTCATCAACCTAAAGGAATACTACCAAACCCACCTACACCTCCCTCACAGAACATGATTTCTCTAAGTGCATCAAATACCGATAAAGTTGAACCTTTCTATGTCTCCCTTCTTGTTGGAGAATATGTACTGAACAATTACATAATAGATTCTAGTGCTTTAGATAATGTGATGCCTTTGAAGGTTGCTAAAGCTCTCAAACTTACCATGAATCCACCCAGTGAATCTTGTTACTCTTTGGAGTCAAAAGAGGTCCCACTTATAGGGAAGATCAAAGATGCATAGGTGGCTCTCACTATATTTCTAGACAAGAAAGTTTCAACAACGATTCTGGTAGTAGACGTCCTAGCCTCATTCAGAATGTTGTTGAGTAGAATTTTATGCCAAGACTTGAGAGGTAAAATTCAGATGAATTGGTCATCCGCAGCCATACCAAAAGGGAGACATGGAGAAATTGCTTCGAAAAAGAAGATGAGGTACACTGTGCAAAATTCCGTAAGCTTGTGAAGCTAACATTTTGTACCAAAATACCAGGCAGATCAATCACTTGGTGACAACTGAGGAGGAAGAAGATATTCCCATCTTGATAGGGCCATATATGCCTTCTTGAAGAGATTTGGATTTTGAAGAAGCATTAAGGAGATTTGAGTTACAAGAGAGCAACCCAGAATTTCTAGATGATGCAGACCACGAGGAAGAGGAGATGGTTATCGATGATTTTTAAGAAGAAAAATCAGCCTATATGTTTTTCCAAGATGAGGAGTTATTCTCATTCCCATTTGGGGATGAAGATGATCTCAGTCAAGCCATCTATGGAGAGACAAAATCAGCTTGTGATGAGACTTTAAAAGGCTTGAAATAAATCTCCATACAAGGACTACTAAGAGCCACGGAAGAAACATAAGACCACCGAGACCAGATCTTGAGCTCTTGATGTAAGCCACAAATCTACAAGACAAGTGTGAAGCTGATTTGGAAGCCTTAACCAATGTGAAGGTTGGCCATATTGAAAAGTATGATGCCACTTTTGAGCTAATGATTGATGGATGCAATAATGAAATGGAGATACTTTCTTTCCCATTTGAAAAGGAAGAATTTTCCATGATGAACAAACTAAATCAAGAAGATTTGAGGCCTTTGAATTTGAAGCTCATCTAGACAAAGGAGTGATAAAATACAGTGGTTCTCGAGATGATGAGGTAATCCCTCCAGATAGTTTCCTTGAGCGCCAAAATAAAGATTCTTCAAAGGTGTACAAAGAGGAGCTGTAGGAAATGACGAAGAATAATTGTGTACAAGAAATTTTGGGTACATTAGAAGTTGCAGAAGACCATGAGCTGATTCTTGATCTCTTCACTCATGCCATGGACATACAAGACAAGTATGAGGTCGCGTCCAACCCTTTCATCAGTACTCAAGCACCTCACAATGGAGTAATGGAAAATGATAAGTCTGAGGTTTCTCATGGAAAAGATGTCAATGAGTATAGACCTGGGAAGAAGGTAACTCAAAAGATTCAAGGAATTGGAACGAAAATCAATGTTGGGGCAGCGATGAGATGCTCAATGGAGAATCAACTATATGGATAAACATGGAAGGTAACTGGCACGATGAAACTGATTTAAAGAGCATGAAGGCAAAGTGAAATTTCCAAGCAAGGACCTGAGCATCAAGAATCTCACATGGACTCACTCCTACCAAGTACACAGACAATTGTGAAAGCACATGGCTTTCATAAGCAACTAAGGAGAGGAGGTTACTTTCTGGAGCCAGTCAATGGCTTTGCAGATCAACATCACTCAGTGTTGCCCACTCAGGGGTAACTCTTGAGGAATGAAAAGTGCTTTAGTGAAAGTGGGTTATCCCCACCTTGTACCATAGGTGATTGTTAGGTGTGTTTCCCTTCCTGTTGTGTGTGTCTTTTTCATTTTTGTGTGTGTGTTTCCTTCTTCTCTCTCTCTCTTGTAAGTTGTACATGACTCCGCAAGGCCCAATGGATAAGGCAATCTTTGGTCAAGGAATTATATCATCTAAAATTGAGATTATGGATTCCCATGTCATGTGTTCACTTCGCTCACCCATGTCATGTCCCCAAGCTAGAGCTAGGTGTTATCGTGTAAATATGCAACAGGAAATTGACAATTTCCTAAAGACGAACACAATACCCTAGTATTAATTTTTTCAAGTACCATCATTCCAAGACACCACAGGTCTGTCTAGTCGATAAAAATGATCTCCTAACTAATGTTATATAATCCCCTAGGTGATTTTAGGGATTTTTGAAAAGATACTATCTTCCTAAGCGGTATTGGAAAGGGTTATCGTTGGCCTTCCTGGTGGATCAACCCCTTGGAGAGCAGAAAAAAAGGGTAAAATTAAACATGGAGGTGAATTGAAGACCTTAAAAAATCATGGAAATTATTTTTGAATATTTTGGGAAGTTTTGAGAAACTTGGAGCAATTTGAGGAAAAATTAGGGTTCATAAACCTAGGCAGTACACATGCCTAAAACAGATGCTGGGCTTCAAAAGATGATTTCAGGAGCTCCAGATGGAGTTAGAAGAAAAATAAATACCACCATAAATATGATTCCAATACCTACATGATGGTGAAATCATATTTTTCACAACACCTTGGCGCATAGGATTGGCAGAAAGTTTTTATCAGGTACAAGTGGAGTCTCAAATCACAAATCCACTTTTTCAGGGATCATATGGATGAATCAAGACATGAGACCCCCATAATTGGATTAAAAATTCCATTTATAGTCAGGATCATATAAAATTTCACTAAGAAATTCCACTGGGAGCTCAAGTTATCTTCTTTCTAAGTTGCCCTCTCAAAGGTAGTTCAAGACTTAGTCATTTTTAGGAGGACACGTGTCAGCACCAGGAGCCTGACAGGATTTCATGTCCCCGATGTCCCTAAGGTCAGGTACACCAACCCTTGAAAAATTCACCCAGCCCCATGTGACCTCTTGGACCCTCATATGACCTCCAGACTTGACAGTTCATCCCCGAGGTGCATTTTTTGGAGCATTTTTGGAGCATCATTTCCCTCACCGTCGGATCGGTGCCACGTGTCGGCTCCGGACCACTGTGGAAACTAACATCCCTTATGTACCTAAGGTGAGAGACATAATACCTTGAAAAATGTGCCCATCCCCTATGGGGAGTCATTTGACACCCACATGGTGACTTTCACTCCTGTGTGCATTTTTGAGCATCCATTCCCTACTTGTCGGATCCGGTGCCACATGTCGCCTTCTCAGGACCACCATGGAAAATGATGTCCCTTATGTCTCTAAGGTGTGGAAAATAACACATGGAAAAATGCACCCATCCCTTATGGGCATTCATTTGGACACCCACGTGACCGAATTTCAGCTCCCAATGCTTTATAGCAGCTTTTCTCACCTTCATTCCCTACCGTCGGATCGTCGCCACTCTCTATCTTGCTCATTGTGGAAATTGATTTACCTTAAATATATGAGGTTGGGGACATAAAACATGAAAAAAATTTTCCCAACTCTAACTCAAATTTTAAAAAAAAATTCTAACTCTTAGCTGCTTCTTGTTGCTTCTCCATTACTAGAAGAAAACTGCAGAGAACACCAGTTCACCACTCCACCATTGCCAAAGCTCAAACCAGCTTCACCACAACAATAAAATCCTCTACTCCATGGTGATACACAAGTCTTAGAATAATAATTCATTGAGATAAGAAGAAGAAATGGAGAATAGAGAAGAAGAACAGTGGAAATCCCCATTGCCATAAAATGAAGATTCGAACATATCTTGCAAACCGGTGCTCGGATTAACAAACCATTTGTTGATGAGTTTTTATATCTTGAAGGCCATTTAAAAATAATATTAAAACCTCCAATTTCTAGAAAGGAACATTCATAGTGAAGAAATCTCATTTTTGGCTCAACAAATGAAAAATTGAATTTCCCATCAAACCGGTTGCCGGATTGAAGTAAGATCACACGTGAAGCACCAGAAGAAGAAAACCACATCAAAAATATAATTTTATTCACAAATGGAGGAGAAACCCAGACCTTTGATTTTGAGGTCCATTAATGGCTTCCGTACCTAGAAGCACTGCCAAGTCCGAAAATTAAAACTTTAAAATCTTTTGGACTATTAAGCGGGAGGGCCTGAAATTTTAGAGGGGTGATATTGGGGAAAAACCCATATAAAAAAACATCATTACACTTCAATATGACTCCCATAAGCCAAATTTATAAAAATAGCAGGTCTACTACATATGAACTGCTATTTCAGGAAAGAAATCAATAGGAGAACCTACAAAAGGAGGTGAAGATAGTGGAGGTGCACTACAACTGAGAATTCACTAGAACAAACATTTTTGCACTTACTAAAAATAGTAAGTGGGCCCTCGAGCACCTACTAAAAATAGAAATTTGATCCAGAAGGAATGAGGAACATAGGGAGAAAGAGGAAAACTGAGCCACAACATCCAGTTGAAGATTGTGGACTTGATTTTTCACACTTACTAAAAATAGTAAGTTGATTTTTCTAAGGGAGACATGAAGCCAAAATGGACAGGTCAGAAGCCTTCTTAGGATCATGAAGTAGAGAACAGTTAGAGAATGGAGCCAAGTCCACTGCAACAACTCATCCTTCAACATAATTCTTCTTCTTCTTCTTCTTCCCCTTCTTTCTCTCTCTCTCTCTCTCTTCGCTTCTCATATGACACTCTCTCTCTTCAATGTTATATTTTTACGTTGAGGGTTACACTTTTTAATATGACTTAAGTAACTTTAGAAACATAATGTAAATTAAGTCACCTTGCTATTATAAAAGGGACTTAAATATTTAAAGTGGAATATGAACAGTCTTAAGTCATATTAAGGTATTTGAAAGGTCATGAGGAAGACGAGGAGTCAATTCTATTCTATAAATTGTAAAGCCATTCCCATTTCAAAGGGTTGGCAATTGATCTTGTAAACTCAAGAGTGCATTGTACCTAGAGAAAGCAAAGGAGATAGCCAATTTTCTTCTACTTTCCTCCACTCTCAAATTTCTTCCATTCTCACATTATGTACAACTTTGATTTGAGCAATCAATACAAGAAGGAGTTTCTAGCTTTCTTTGACTAAGGGGTTTCTTGATACTTGGTGATCAGTGAATTCTATTTGGTCTTGTTGTTATTTGCAGAGTTGTTTCTTCCCATAAATGCATGTGTTGAAGTTTCTAACTAGTGTGTGTGTAGGAATATGATTTTCTACCTGCAACATTAGTTCTCCTACCTATTTTCTCACTCCCCTTTCCCACTATTCAAACAAAGTATTCCCTAGAAAGACATTGTTCGCTTTGTTATAGGGTCAGTGGAGTGCCCTTATTGGATCCTCGGTCGAAAGGCCACCACAGAAATCCACATTTTCTCACGCATGCATATACGGAAGCTACACTGGTTAAGTAGAGGGACTTAGAATCCTAGAGAATTGGCAAGAAATCCAAATTTTTTTCACTCGCCAACACTCTACAAGAGAGATAAATGACAATCATACTGATATTTACATAACATAATGGTCAATACCTAGTGGATTGACGATGGGTTCAAAAATTATTCTATGAGATTGAGTCGGCCCTAAGAATGGTCATGTATGGGAATTAACTCGTGAGAAAGAAGATGAAAAAAGGGGATAAAGGAGAATCAAATGATAATATTGGTTAGCATGAGTTCTAATAACAATGTTTTGTATTTTTGTTTTGGGCTTCAAATTAACTTAAAATTGAACAATAAATGAACTAAAAGGGAAAATAAATCAAAAGAATAAAAGACAATGTCTTTGATTTCTTAAATTCACTTCTACTTAATCATCCAATGAAATAAATACGTTGTTTAAAGTCCCTTTTTGGTATCTTCAAAAATTAAATTTTTAGAAAATAAATGCAAAGAAATTGATAAATTACATTCCTTTGTTATATTTTCTTTGGGATTTAAAACTTTAACGATGTAAATGCAATTTAACTAGAAACTAATCATTGTCTATGGTATTTTTTCAATTATCGGAATAATTAAAAATGGCAAATTAAAGAAATAAATATATAATTATGGAACTGTATAAGTATTTCTAGAATTAAGCTAAATTTAAAACAAGAAACTACCACCTAAAAAAATAGCTTCCTAACCTAGCTAGAAATGAGAAATGTGCACCATCATGATGAAGAAATAAGCAAGTCCTACCCTTAACATTACAACTTTTAAATGATCAAAACATAATGTAAATTAATGAACTCTATTCTCCTTAATTGCCTGATTTAACATTAAAATGAACCTAAGTAGTTCAATGGCAATCAAATTATATTTTGCTTGCTTTGATGCTTCAATGGATGCTTGGGTGTGAGGCTTAACTCTTCAAGAATGGAGGATGGAGGGCTCAAGAATGACAAAAGGTTATTAATATGAAAATATGTGATTTCTTTTGTCTCTTGAGAGATTTAGGTGTAGGTGTAGAAGTAGAGGAGGGTTGTTTATATAGCCCAAAGGATAAATGATTCAACACATCCTCATGAATGTGGGGCTAATGGAGATGTAGAGTTAGTTATGGATAAGGGGGCTTAGATGGGTTGAGTTAACTTTAAGAGGGTTTAGTTTGTCCTTAAGTGGCTCATGTGGATAAAGGGGTGTATTAATTAATCAAGATGATTAATTAATACATGTGCAATATTTTATAATATTTTAGATGGATTTTAGTGTGATTTGGACCATTAGGAGGGAATTAAACTAATTAAATAGTGATTTATTGATTTAATGAGAAAGGAGGCTAATTAATCAATAATAATTAATTAGACTAGATAGAAGGTGTTTGATTAACGAAGGGTCATTAATTAGGGTGTGTGTTGGATAGGAAACTTAATTAATTAGCGTAATGTAATCAATTAACAACAATGGAAGAGAAGGCGAGTGCTATTGACAATATGTCGTCAATTTGCGGGAAAGGAGATAATTAGCACAATTTAAGTATTTAAATTGCTTGAGCGCAATTATAGGTGTCTACACTTGCCCCTCTTTGGGTTGGCATAAGTGTTGCCACTTCAAAGGTAGTAGATTGAAGAAATTTTTGAAGGGATAGAGAAAAAAATTAGTAGGAGGGAGAGATGCCCCCTCGAGTGTCGATGGGGTGATGAAAGAAGCCGATTGATGATCGAAAAAGGTGAGAGATAGGCAAAAGAATGGGAAGAGGCAGGATGCCTTGGTGAGAGAAAATTAGGGGTGAAAGGGAAGTGATGTAGAAGAAATATGGAGGAGGGGAGGGAAGAGCTTAGCCTCTAGCCACTGTTTATTGGAACAATGTTGATATCATCATATTGCCATAGGAACTACATCATCGGTCCTTATGAAAAATATAAGCATACGACAACGGTAGAATGACATGAAAAGCCATACTACGAATAATTGTCCATTGCTGAAAATACCAACTCCATGTAACATATAATAATGCAATGCAATACGAGAAGGAAACAAGCTCACTTAATAAGGAAAACAAGTACAAACATACATATCAACCCAACAACAGTCAAGACAGTTGTACAAATGTTTTGTTATCAGTGTTGAAGAGATCCACAAGTTCGTGATTGATGACAAGGGTTAAAAATGATGCCCCGAGAAAGGATACATGCAAGGGGAAATAAAAATGGACATGGGGTCCATGAAAAGAGTTTGTGCGCAACGAAATAACACCAAGCAACAAAAGTGCCCCAGTACGATTTAGCAAGCAAATAGATTTGTGAATGGTTGTGAATCCGGTGATCTGCGCATCGTATTAATCGGGGAAGATGTGAGACAAACCAACAGGATATGGAGAAAATACCATGCACAAGACACAAGTTTCAGCCATAATAAGCAAGTTACCATTTTTGTAGGGTTTTTTACTTTTTAGGATTTTTTAAAAAAATTTCCCTGTTTTGGGTTTTTGACATATATATTGTTTTTATTGTTTTTACTTTTCAAACCGTGGTGAACAATAGAAGAAAGTAGAAGAAGAAAGCGAAGGGCCTAGGGGCAACAGAAAGTGCCCTAAGTGGAAGAAAGGAGAAACAAATGACAAATAATGTCCTTGTTTAGTGGAAAAATAAAAATAAAAAATTATTTGAAAAAGAATTATTTACGAGAGTGTGAAGAAGAATAAAAATCACCAGGGAGCAATAAAATTGTCCGAGGGAGAAGAGAGGGGTATCAGATAGCAAAAAATGCCCTAATACGGTGAAAAATAAGAGAAAAATAATTATTCCATAGTGAACAGAGGAGCAAATGATGATCTAAACGGGCCTCCCGGCCCTCCTGACAGTGAAAAACAGTTAATATACCCCACCAAGGGGGATAAAAACATCATGACCAATTCATTTTAACTGAGCAGTTTAGAAAATTTACCATGAGGCTCTGAAACTGAGGAGAACCATGGTGATCACATGAGACTAATTGAGGCACACAGATGCAATCCAGGGGTACCAGATAGCACGTGGATGACGTCCCCTTTATGAGTATTGAACCCTAGCCTTGTAAATTTGGTCACTAATGCATGAAATTAGGCCTTTAGCCCTAGGAAATCACGTTGGTGTGCCTGCGTGTAGGTGCGGGTGTCTTTTTGGGGGTGCATGCACCAAAACATATACATGCACATGCACAGGCACATACAACACACACTCACGCACATGCACACACACAAGCACATGTGCGTGCACGGACACACACGAGAAATGGGGTGCACACGTGAAAAGCATGGCGCAGGCATGAAGAGGGCGGACACATACACGGGAGCATACACACGCAAGTGCAAGCACCCAATGTGTGGCGCACATGCCAAAGAGGGTGAGCATGCGTTTGAAAGAGGGCGCAAGCACCATAAGACATATGCACGCAAGTGTAGGTGCTAGAAATGTGGCGCACACACCTAAAAGGGTGCACAAGAGCCCTAGAAAGGTAGAGAAAAGATGGGAAAGTGTCAAAAACATGATACTTAGAAGAATTTTTAGGATTTTTGGGTTAACCCTAAAAGAGGAGATAGATTTTTAGAAGAAATGCTAGGAACTAATTAGTGGCGTGTTATTTTATAGAGATGATTACTAGTTTTGCAGACACGGGAGTGACATACCCGGATTATAGAGCTAGAGGGTAGTTTATACCGACGCAATCAGCGAGCCATGGTGATACTTCTCGAGGTGGTAGGGCTAGGCCCCGTGTCTCGGATGCCTTCTATCATATTGGACCATGGCCTCTGATGCTTTAGGCAATGAGTGATGGCATAGTGAGAGTCAGTGCTTCAAATTGCCTACAAGAGAGATGACCATCACCATTGAGGATGTATGGTGGATTCTTTGTGTGCCGATGATGGGCACCTTGATTGAGTACAACTCTGATGCAGGGTTGATTAGAGCAGCTTGCAGTGCCTTGTTTGGTGTTGATGATATACCGTATGATGAGATGACCATAGCATTGCATGAGTGTATCTCCGACCCCACATTACATCGGGGCCTCTCTACATCATGGCTCTTATAAGTGGGTTCCTACTCATTGATAAGACAAGGACCTCATTTTTGAGAGGACTAACCCTAAGGGGCAGTGCATACTAGCCCACCTATACTGATATTTACACTTGATTACATACCACGGTCAGAAGACCGTGGGTCCAGCCTCATTATTACAGATATGGTCATGGGATCATATTGTGATTGGACATCCCATGGGCTGTTTCGTGTCGATATCCCGAGGATCCATCTTACATGGCATGGGTAGCACTGGTGTGGATGTACACAACCATCTTGGTGGCCTATTTAGATATAGGCGAGATTTTAATGAGTTGATAGAGATAGATGTCATATGGCAGCCATACAGGCATTTCTAGTGGCCAGAGGATGCCATAGAGCTCAGTGTGGGTTTGGTGGAGCACTTTATCATTAGCAGCTGCAATTACATCATAGAGCTGTATCGAGTAGATAGGTGCCAGCGGTAGTTTGAATGGGTATATGGGGTCCCCCAGTACCTAAGTATCTAGCATGCACGTAGGGATTCAGAGAGGTAGACCATGGGGCCTCGTATACTGGTGGCCCGAGCTAGGGTGAGTTTCATACAGGTGGTCCCATAGGTATGGGACCTAGTACGACAGGTGAGAGATCAAGGACCACAACCCGACTATGTAGCTTGGTATGCTGGGTGTTACCCTGGCGTTTCACCATTCGGAGGAGGCTTGGGTAGCAGTGTTCACGCACATGTAGAGATATGGCATGGTGCGAGTGCGGGGTGAGAGCGATGGCACGGGGCCGAGACCTAGAGGATCCCTTTAATGGTATCCCACATGATGGGTAGGGTGCCTCCTAGGCACAGGGACTAAGGCCACATGGCCCAAAGTATTGGCAACAATGCAGCCATCCAGAGGTAGGGTCCTAGAGCAGGGACAGTCATCTAGAGCACCTCAGGGACTAGTCCCTGAGGTACATATAACCTCTGGCCCGGTGGCACAAATAGCCACAATCCAGTGTGTAATTACAATAGGCCATAACGAGAGAGATGTGGCTAGAGCGAGAGAGAGATGAGGCTCGAGGCTGGTGTGTGACTGTCGTAGCAGAGCATGATGAGGCTCGAGATCACATTATTACATTACTTTCAGAGTAGGATCAGGCTCGGGACTAGGCTAGCCCAGGAGATGATAGAGTAGCATGGCGGAGCTAGATTCGGGAGACAATAGCAGAGGGGCTCAGGTACTGAGCCTTCTTCATCAGTCCTAGTCACAGGTGTAGATGGTTGTTGCACAGAGAGACCATGTATATGCATGATCACAGGCACTACTAGCATAGAGGGACCAGGCCCGTACCAAGCTGCAGACTATGACTACAGAGAGAGACTGAGAGGATGCTACCTCTAGACATGCCAAGTTAGAATTCGATGGAGTGATAGGTGAGTGAAATACAACCTTTCAGGAAGTGCTCACTTCAGAGATGCCGACCTGATATGTGACGCCACTAGGCTTGGTGGTGAGGCCTTATTTTACAGGACTACCTATTACAGGGTAGTTCCTCTAGAGCAGTGAGTAGCACTGCCACAACTGTCAGGGTCGAGTGCATCAGGCTCTTGATCACAGAGATCAGGCCATTCTACCAAATCACTGAGACAACCCCTACCAGAGCAGCCGGCCAGACTAGCGATATCCCAGCCTCCAGTGTTCCGTCAACCAAATGATAGATCTGGGAGCCTCGATGAGGGTGAGAGCTGTGGTTGAGATCTACATTTTGTTGTACATATTATTTATATGTATGCCTCTTATGAAGGTTGATTTTGATGTACAGTCTTGTATATTTGTATATTGATGATGCCTCATGATGAAGGCTTGATTCTTTCTGATACATGCCCCTTTTTGATGGCATTGTGTATCGATGATGTATTATATTGAGTATCGATCTAGACATTGTATGTTTGTATAGAAATTTGTGATGTAGCATCTTTGTATGCCTCAGTTGAAGGCATTTTTGATATAGAGCACTAATTTGTATCCATTTTTGATATAGATGTATATTGACACACATGTATATATATGAGGATTTCTTTTTGGGCTCAGATACACATGTTTATGAGATGATGCATTTTATTGTTTTTGTGTCCTGATGCATGTGACACAAGTGGGATAATTTTATGATGTAAAAATACCCTTTTCAGAAATTACTCTATGTTGATTCTCATTGCATGTTGTGTTTTTGATTCAGCACTTATGGATGTATGGCTTTGATTCAGCTTGTGACACGAGTGGGCATAATTCTATGATGTAAAAATACCCTTTTCAGAAATTACTCTATGTTGATTCTCATTGCATGTTGCATGTTTTGATTCAACACTTATGGATGTATTATGATGTTATCTGATTTTGTACTTTGTATGTATCTGATTTCGATGTTTGAGGTATACATGTTTTGTGGATGTTAGATGATATGTCATTAGATGATATCAAATGAATTTCTCATGTGTTAGTGTAGATGCATATGGATGGGATGATAAGATGATATTGGTGTGGGGGGGATAGATTTCTGATCATGCGCAACCCCTCTTGCCCCCATTGATGATATGATATGTGATGATTAGCTTAGCATACATGCATGATGTAAAACTTAGCATTTTTTTATATATGATGTATAGATGATGTTAGATGTGATGATAATGATGGTAATGTGATGTGAATGATAACAAAATAGAGCACATACAATAAACACAACCAAATGCTAACAAAGAACACTAGGAATTAATGCAATACACCGTGATTCACCATGCTTTATTAACATGTAATAAACACAACCAAATGCTTAAGAAAGAACATAATGAATTAACACATTACATTATGATTTCCCAAGATTCACTAGCACACAAAAACATACCGTAATATGCACAAGAAAGAATAAATCTAATCTAAGCAAGAAAAGATGAATCCTAACAAATACACCCAAGCAACAAATAACCCAAAAAGTAAGAATGCAAAACATTATACAAGCAACAATCAAAGCAAGAAACAAGAGAATGCAAGTAACTATTTTTTTGTAAGATTTGTTTTCATGCACCAATTTTCTATTGTTTAGGTTTTTTGAAACAATTTTCTATTGTTTTGGTTTTTGTGAAACAATTTCTATTGTTTGTGTGGTTTCTAACGGTTTTCCAAAGCTATGTGCAGGTAACCAAGAAAGCGTGGATGCCCCCAGCGTTAGATGGGGAATATACAAGGGTAGAAGCCATGCGCTTATGAACAAGAAGGTGAAGTCGTTGAATTTCCCCCAGTGTAAGATGGGAAATAATGAAAGACCATACCCCTCACAGATGAATAAAAGAAGGCAAAGCCGGATCAAGGCTTGACAGGATGGGGCGCACAAGGAATCTCGAAGGTAGAACTAGGTCTAGGCCAAAGAAAACTACCCTCCTGATGCAGGATGCTTGTGAACAATGAATCCTCCCGAGGCGCTAGAAATTGGTTTTCACCCAAGGACTTGTCCAAAGTGCCACAATTGCGTGGTTTTCACTAGTGGACGACTAGTTTTCTCTTTTTCTTTTTCTGATTTTTGATTGATTTGTTTTTTAACTTCCTCGCGCCATGTTTAAGTGTAGAACCACTTAAGATGCATGGCATTCATAAACTCCCAAAGCTCATAACAATTGGGGTGAGCCAGTTTGTATGCCCCTGTGCCATACTTGGTGACTATAACATAGGGTCCCAACCAATGTGGTTCGAACTTCCCTTTCTTTTCTCGCTCTGCTCTGGTGTTGAACTGGTTCTCCTTCATGACTAAATCACCAACCTCAAACTGATGAGGGATGATTTTTTTGTTGTAGTTTTTAGAGACTCTGTGTTGATACAATTTCAAGTGATTAAGAGTGCGAATGTGCCTCTCATCCAAGAGCTCTAACTCAGCCAATCTTGCCACTCAATAATCCTCATCCTTATCCAGATAGTCCCAAAGAGAAATTCTCAGGGACAAAAGTTTGATCTCTAAAGGGATGATAGATTCTATCCCGAACACTAGGGAATATGGTGTCACACCCTTGTAGGAGTGTGAATGGATGTTCGGTAAGCCCAAAGGGCTGGATGGATTTGTAGGTGCTAGTTTCGACCTATTTTGCTAACCATCTTTTCCATTATCCTTACCAAAGTCTTGTTTGTTGCCTCAGCTTGTCCATTACCCTAAGGGTAATATGGTGTGGACCATTTTAACTTGATTTGGAACCGTTGGCAAAGACCTTTCACATTTTTTTCTTAAATGACTTCCCATTATCTGTAACAATGGCTGCGGGAATACCATATCGGCAAATAATGTGATTCATGATAAATTTAGAAATCTGGGCTCCTGTGACATAGGTTAAAGGGACAACCTCCACCCATTTTGTAAAGTATTTTATAGCTGTGATGATATGTGTATGACCATCAGATGAGGTAGGAGTAAGTTTTCCTATTAAATCAAGTCCCCACTTGGAGAATGGCCATGGGGTAGTGATAGGTTACAATGGTTGTGATGGAGCATGGATGAAATTTCCATACTTTTGGTAAAGTACACATTTTCTGACATAATTGTAACAATCAGTTTCCATGGTAGGCCAATAGTAACCTACTCTCAACAATTTCTTAGCCAAGACCATTCCATTTGTATGTGCTCCGCATACCCCTTTGTGCACTTCTTTGATTGCCTAGATTGACTCTGTCACATCCAGACAACGTAATAGATTCCCATCGTAGCCATGACGATAAAGTGTACCTCCTAAAAGGGTGTAATGGGCTATTTGGTGAATCAAGATTTGCTTTTCAAAATAGGAGATATCGGGGGAATGTGCTATCCTTAAGATAGGTAAAAATGGGTTCGTACCATAGGGAATTAGGACCAACAACCTCACAAGCTAGGAAAGATTCTGGCATGTCATACGTGGGCTGGCATAGATTTTTTACGAAGAATGACATATCATTATTCTCGGGTGGAATACGAAGCATAGACCCTACCGTTGCCATGGTATCCGCCGATCTGTTCTATGCTCTTGGGATTTGTTCAAAGGTAATGCACACAAAGTACTCCTTTAGAGTTTCCACTAACTTTTTGTAAGGTATGAGCTTGTCATCCTTAACCTTATATTCATCATTAACCTATTTGATGATTAACTGTGAATCACCTATAACCTTAACATGATGAAAATTCCACTTGATGGTTAGCTTCATCCCTACAATTAGTGCCTCATATTCTGTAATGTTGTTTGTAGAAGGGAAGCCCAGGCAAAGAGCCTATGGTATAGGATCGCCAGAAGGAATAATAAGGACCGCTCCTGCAGCTAAACCATGAAATGTAAAGGATCCATCAAAATGTATCTACCACATGACATATTCTTTAATGTAGAGTAAGGAGGCATCTGGCAGATCCAGATTCAAAGGTTTAGTGCTTTGCAAAGGTGCTTCTGCTAGCTGGTCCGTAAGTACTTGTCCTTTAACCAATTTTGATGGAAAAACTCTATGTCAAACTCACTGAGTAGAATGATCTAATTAGCCATTCTAAATGTGAGGGTGGGTTTGGACAATAAATAATTAAGTGGGTCAACCTTGGATATTAGCTTAGTCTTAGTATTCAACAGGTAATGGTGAAGTTTTTGAAAAGTAAAAAAATGGCCAAGCAAGCCTTTTCAATTTGAGGATAATTGAGCTCATAGGAAATGAGGGTGTGACTCAGATAGTACACCACTTTCTCCTTATGACCAAGGTCGTATTGGGCAAGCAACGCACCAATAGCAAATTGTGTAGCAGAAATATAGAGCAAGAGTGGTTCCCCAGGAGTGGGAGGCATGAGGACAGGTGGATTAGCCAAGTATTGTTTAAGCAAAGCAAAGGCTTGTTATTACTCAGGTCCCTAGATGAAAGTGACATCCTTTTTAAGCAAGTGGGTGAATGAGTGACACTTATCTGTAAGCTGGGAGATGAAGCGGCGAATGGCTTGAATTTTCCCCTGTAAGTTGCGCAGTTGCTTGATATTCTTAGGTGGAGGCATTTCAGTAATAGTAGACACTTTAGCAGGGTCTACCTCAATACCTCGTCTTGACACAATGAAGCCCAATAGTTTCCCTGATAGCACACCAAAGACACACTTCTTTGGATTCAGCCTGACTTTGTATTCACACAGGCGTTCAAAGATACACCGCAAAATGACAGGGTGATCCTCTCTTGTTTTGGACTTTCCCAGGATATCATCTACGTATTCCTCCATGATATCATGAATCATATCATGAAAAATTACTATCATGGCCCACTGATAGGTAGCTCCTACATTTTAAGGCCAAATGGCATTACTTGATAGTAGAAGGTGCCCCAAGGAGTTGTAAAAGCTATTTTGTGTTGGTCCTCTTTAACTATCTGGATTTGATTATATCCTGAAAAGCCATCCATGAGTGATACCATCTCATACCCTATTGTTGAGTCAACAATCATGTCAATGTTGGGCAGTGGAAAATCATCTTTAGGGAATGCTTTACTAATGTCCCTAAAATCATGCGGATTCGAGATACCGATAGGTTTTTTCTGGATAGGAACAATGTTCGATATCCATTCAGAATAATCAATTGGCCTAATGAATCCTGCTGCAAGCAATCTTTCTAACTCTTCTTTAACTAATAGGGCCACTCTTGGTGCATCTTTCAGAGCTTCTATTTAATAGGCTTGGCATCTACGTGCATGACTAGGTTGTGCATGACCAAAGTCGGATCTAAGCCGGGCATGTCTTTGTAAGACCATGCGAACACATCAATAAACTCTCACAACAACATAGTGAATGTCTTTTGTTCTCTAGCCGAGAGTGATGCTCCCAATTTTACTATCTTGGGATCTTCTTCTATACCAATATTGACATCAATGGTTTCTTTGACTAGTAATTTTGATAAGTCCTCCATACGCGTAGGATCAGGAGGTAGGTTGAGATCTTCATCCAAGGATGTCTCCACGAGATTTTCATCCTTGGCATGGTCACTTTGTTTGTCCTTTGATTTTCTTATTTTTTTGTCAACCAAATACCTCAAAGAGGTTTTCACCATGCACTTGGAATTTGATTTTTACCGAGGCTTTTCTTTAGAACTTTTTCCTCGCTTTATTTAAGTTTTACTGACCACGAAGTTTAGCCTCCTCACCGAAGTAGACACATATATCTAAGTCGATAAAGAAAACTTTCTTATGATCTCCAATGGGAATTGTATCCCTTATGCCCATGAACTCTGCAATAACTTCATCCTTCTCGAATAAATCTAGCGGCATGTGACGTTTTTGGTCCCATTCAACAAGGGAAGGGTATACAAGGTCAAGGGTTGGTTCCATGGGGGTTATGGTTAGGACAACATTGTTCATGAAAAGGTTTATGGAGGCCAAATCCTCATATTGGCTACAATGGGAATCCGTATCGCTATCTAGATAGTCAGAGCTATCCTCATGCTTAGAACAAGTAGCATCCTGATCATTGGGGTGTGCTCCATAAGGGAAAATCCTAATGCCATATCTTTTTGTTTTGAAATGTGGAAGAGGGACTGGTTATCTTTGTCCTTGTTCGTTCCTCCCACATCCTAGGCCTTTGTAGCCCATGGAGTACATCATTTTACTAGATTTTTCATATTTCGGGTTTGATAACAGGATGGCTGAGTATCCTCAGGGACCCAAGTTGTAGGTGGATCAAGCAATTTTTCCTCAGCTAACAAGCCTCTAGGTAAGAATGACCCAATAGTGTGTTCCTCTCTAGGTTTTTGAAGTGGTAGTTGGGTCGACCTCTAGTCTTGGGCAACAATGAGAGGTTTGAAACCAAGAGCACTTGTTGTACATTATACTCCCCACAACCATATTCAAGGATTTTCATCTCCCATGAATCAAATGGAGATGTTGAAGTAGACGAACCATAAGCACAAGAACTAAGAGAATCAAATCCACCTAGGATTCCATGGCCTCAGATTAGAGAGGGACAACTATATCTACAGAGGGACATGCATATGTACCCTTTCGTGCAAAGCTATTGAGAGCTCTACAATGAGAAAAGGGCTCTAGATATCCTTGTATTGTAATTGTATGTCCCTCATGCTTCAACTTAATGCATTGATGAAATGTTGATGGCACGGTTTGCATGACATGAATCCATGATCGACCTAGAAGCATGTTATATGGAAGTTCCAAGTCTAGGACATGAAAATTTGTCTGATGGCAAGTGGGACCCACCTCCATGGGAAGTGTGATGGTGCCTATTGACTCCCTTTCCATGTTGTTGTATGCGGTGATAGTGATAATATGGGACTCAAGATCTTCCTCTGTATGTCCTAACTATTTGACCAACTTGAGCGTGTAAATGTTCAACCCAGATCTGTTATCCATAAGCACCCATTTGATCTTCTTGCGGGTGACAACTACCTCAATGTACAAGGGAAGATTATGTGTTGGATTCTTAGTAGGGATCTCCCTATGGTTGAAAGTGAGATGTTCACTTGGTGTGATGTTTTCCACCATGGCTTGAAGGTGTGTAGGATCAACTTCTAAAGGCACTCCCGACCCCTGAAGAGTTTGGTACAAAATGTCTTTATGCACATTGGATATCTTGAGAAGATCTAAGATCAAAATCTTAGCAGATGTCTTTTCAAGTTGTTCTAAAAGGTTATATTTACCGGTTTATGGGGTCGACGGAGAAGGTTCCAGAATCACGAGGCGGGCACACCTTGTTATCGCATGCAGTGCAGTCCTTTCCCTTGATCTGGATGGTATTGACACGGTCAATAGGAGAGTGAATACATCCAATAAGTGAATCATAATGATTGTTGTCTCTTTTTTTGTACAAGTAATTCGTAGCTTTATAAGTTTTGGATGACTCTCCCCGATTCAGCTTTGACTTTTCTGACTTATCATGCTTGGGGAATGGTTCTTTATAAATCTCCATTTTCTTGTTAGGTGTTTGTGTTTTGCCAGAGTTATCCACCTCTATCTTCCCGTTGTCAATGAGGTACTGAATATAATGGCAAAGCCGTAGACATTTTTCTATCTTATGTCCTTTGATGTGATGCATTTCACAATATTCATGCTCTTTGTACCATGAAGGTTTTGGAGTGTTGTCATCAAATGGTTGCGTTATAGGATAAGTCATCATGTGGGCTGCATCCAATTGTTTTAGTATAACTGACAACGGTTCATTAAGGGAGGTGAACGTTCTTCATTTTGGTGGTGGTTGAATTGGGCCCTTGGTCAGTTTAAAAGGTTGACTAGTTTGGACCGTTTGAACATGTTTGGAATTAGTGATTCCGTCTCCCACCACATTTTTGTTTTTGTTAAAGATCTTCAACTTTTCTCGTGGGTTTGACATTTTGGTTGTCTCTAGATTGGGTTTTGAGGGTGCCTTTGATAATGAGAACTTTTTCTATCTAAATCCCTTTCTTGATAACCTCCTCAAAAGTGCGAACACATTGCATTTGGAGTTGGAAAGCTATATCCAGGTTGAGATTGGGAACAAAAATACTAACCAGCTATTTTTCAGGGAAAGCGCAAGGGAAGTGACTAGCTATCCCTCTCCATCGTTAGAGGAAGCTGGCAAAAGTCTCATTAGGGCATTGCTTAGTGCCACATAAGTTTGCCATGGTGACATCACTCTTTATGTTATACGAGAAATGACGCATGAATATTTCTACCAATTCTCATCGGTGAAAATTGATCCTCATGGTAAGCATGTAAACCACTCCAATGCTTGACCTCTGAGACTCTTGGGAAAAATTTTGATGAGGTAATTGTCACTATAATACACCTCTTGACATGCCATGTAGAAATATTTAACATGATCCCATGGATCTCATTTCCCTTTATATTAGTCGAACTTTTTCATATCAAATTTATTTGGAAAGGGTTGAAGGGTCATTGTCTTGTCAAAAGGATAGGGGCATAATTCTTCATATTGATATTTCCTAATGCTCCCTATATTGCTCTCTTGTAATCTCATGAGCGTCACTTTCATAGATTGCACTTCTTATGCGAGAAATTGTTCTCTAGTGGGAGAAGTGGGGATGTATACACGATGATACCCTATGTCTTCTTCTCCTTGGTTTTCTTGATGGAGTTCATTGATCTTAACCTTAGGCCTCAACTTTTGAATGTTCTTGTTTGCATCTTTTTGTACATGAGAAGTACGCAAAGCCAGTTATCGGCCTAGGTTACTGATTTGTTGTTGGATTGTGGCGTCTTCTTCTAAAGGTCCCTCCTCCTCGTATTGTGGAGGTTCTTCACTTGTCTCATGTTCTATCTTGTTTCTTCGTGGCACTTTGATAAAGGGTATTCTATGCCCCACCACTTTATCATTTCCTGCATAAGAAGTGGAAGCATGTCCGTGTGTTAAAATATCTTCCATATTGATAAGGGGATGTTCTTCCTCAGTAGTGTCATTTGTAGGTAGTATTGTTTCATTCTTAGTGGGCAATTTGGCCCCTAGTTCTATGACCCGTGCCAACACTCTATCTTTGTTTCTGAGAAGAAACTCATCTATTAAAGTGGGGTCAAAATTAAGTTCTGCGTGTGGAGATTCTAATTCATTTACATTATGATCGACCATCTCTTTGGTTTATTTTTCCGTAGAAAACAATGGTCCTAGATCATGTCCAATGAAGGGGTTTGACCCTTGTCTATTAGAGGTTTCCCAAGCTTGTGCTTGTTGTTCCTCATATGTCTGTTTCTTTAATCCTAGACGTGTTTTAGGAGCCATGTTTTCATGATAGTTTCACTAGGGTAGGTTGTAAATGTGTTCAAAGCTTAGTGACCACCCTTAAGTGAGATGCGAGATGTATTTGTTAAGAATATGAATAAGTTAACAATGTGAGAATACCAATGTGATAGAATGATAAATCACCAGTGATACAAGTGTTTGGTATCGAAACATGTTTAAATGAAGTACCTCCTAGACTACGTTTCAAAAGTAGTTTCATGTCACAAGATGTCTTCACTTATGCCAAGTTCAAGGATGAACAAAACATAAGTAAATACAAGAATTCAATGCGACCTCCCAATCAAGATATACGATGAGCAAGCTCAAACTTGATTAAGACCTATATCTCAAAAAGTGCCAATTACAATTTGCGAATGACACAACAATATCACCAAGATATGTTAACCCACTTTGTAAGAAAGTGAAGTATTGATATCAAGGTGTTATTGATATAACACGCACAAATGGTAACACCTAGCACTCTTCAAAATCAAGGTAATAATAGAACCGAACTGAAAATCTCAAAGTATAGCTAGGAATAGTTAAAAATGTGTGTAGTGTAACCTTACAATATAGATATTTATGTCGAGCTTACAAGAAATAAGATGTAAATATCGAAATTGTAGTGATACGATACAAACAAGCTAACTCTTCTAAGGAAGTCCACGGTGATGAACCACGCCTAACTACAATGACGATCTTGACATGGGTATCAAGATCACAATGGCTACCAATGACGTGAATACGCCTCTGCACACTTTAGACGTTTAACTTACCCAACCACAAACATGGATGGGCGTAAATGAATAAAAGTGACGAAAAATCGATTGGTAACACAAAGGTAGTCACCCTTCCTCGATCAACAAAGTGTCAAAATAATGTGAAGGAAGCAGATAAAAAAAGGATGAAAAATTCTGGCTTCACTTCAGCAGAGTTTCGCCTCGCCCTAAGGCAAGTAAAAACTAGGCGAAAGTAACGCGTCACATGTTTCACAATGAAAATATGGTTCGCAACTCAAAGACTATTTTTAGAATGGTCAAAGTGGGCTCTTGGCTAAAGTATATCTTCCTAGGTGGTTCTCTCATCCTAGGTGCTACAAATATTATCCACGAGTGGGACGAATTACCCAAAATGTTGCAATGACTAGTTTGGGAGTATCTCGACTTTGCCCCCTTGAAGCACGGTGGGGAAATAAATGCATCTAATTGTGTACTTAAAAGGGTTGTGTAGGGACAACTTGTAGCTCTATCTCACAAAGGATTTACTAGTCAGATAGGTAGTGTGGAGCACTTCCTATTTCGTCCACAAGGTTCCCTCTTGCGTGGACTACTTTGGGGTTCCTAGAACCACCCCCATTGTTGTAGCTTAAGGGGTTATGTTTCAATTGAGTGGAGAGGATGTACCCTTTTCTGAAACTTGTAATACAATGTTTTGAATATGTTGTTCATTTTATCTTTTTAATTAGATGTGGTTTGCTTGAACACCATTTGGCAACTTGTATAACAATTGTATTAGTAGTTTTCTGAATTTTGTTTCGATTCCTCCGTTCTTTGACAAGCGATGGCATTTTGGTCTTGTATGATGATTTTTAGTAGTTTTCCATCAAAAGAGAAGGCATCATTTTTGATTCTCCAGATCATCCAAGGATGCAAGAGAAGAGCATACGTGATTGTCTTCAAAAATCCAAAAAGATATCAAATGGAAAAACACTTTAATTCAACTATGCCAAATTAACCAATTCCAACTCAAATACTCCTAACAACCTCAAAGCATCAAAAGGACTTAAGAATCATTTCTGATTCCCAAGATCACCCCAAGGGATGTGAGGGAAGAGCATACGTGATCCTTATTCCTATAAGTAAACAATGCAAAATATTACCTAATCAAATACAAACATGTAAAAACAACCTGCAAAGACAAATATATGATTAGATAAACCTGTAAGAATGTTAGCACATCAACACCTTAATTTCAAAAATACAAAAGGACACCTGCACCCCTTTTTTAGTGCCTACACGTGGGTTAGGGCGTATGTGCCATTAAATGTTAAATGTTGTTTCAGCTCACAGTGCACCTGCGCCACCCGAGAGGTGTGTGCACCACGAAAACAATATATGCGCCACTAAAACAATGCCTGTGCCACTCTGTGGAATTTTTGGATTTATCAAGCGCCTGCGCCACTAGAGAGGTGTGTGCACCACAAAAACAACATATGCACTACTCTGAGAAAAATAGATAGAACAACTGCATTACCGGAAAAATGTGTCTGTGCCACTAAAACAACATGTGTGCTTTGGTTAGGGTGTGTGCGCCAATCTGATAGGTTTTAGAATGTAGTGAAGGTACAATACAAAATGACATCTGCACCTAGGTTAGTGCACTGTGTGTTGTTTAGCGCACATGCGCCGGGGTTAGCAAACAGAGTAACAGGTTTTACCAGTGTGCCTGCGCCACCAGAGAGATGTGTGCACCATGAAAACCACACCTGCGCCACGAAAATTGTGCCTGTGCCCCTAAAAATGTGCCTACGCTGCACTGTAACCAAAATATGACAAAAAACACAAGAAAACTCACAATATCTCAAATTTTGACAAGTTAGCTTAAGAATGGCAATAACCCATTAAAATTATGGCTATGAACATGAGGTTACACATATCAAATGAGCAAAAATTCCAAGAAAATATACATTAATTACTACATGTGCATATAAAAAGTTAGCCAAAACAATGAAACTTAAACTAAAATGCCATGGGACTAATTGTCCCACCTGTGCCAAATGTGTATAAGTATTTCTACAATTAAGCTAAATTTAAAGCAAGAAACTACCATCTAAAAAAATAGCTTCCTAACCTAGCTAGAAATGAGAAATGTGCACCATCATGATGAAGAAATAAGCAAGTCCTACCCTTAACATTACAACTTTTAAATGATCAAAACATAATGTAATTTAATGAACTTTATTCTCCTTAAATGCCTAATTTAACATTAAAATGAACCTAAGTAGTTCAATGGCAATCAAATTATATTTGTTTGCTTTGATCCTTCAATGGATGCTTGGGTGTGAGTCTTATCTCTTCAAGAATGACAAAAGGCTATTAGTATGAAACTACGTGCTTTCTTTTGTCTCTTGAGAGATTTAGGTGTAGGTGTAGAAGTAAAGGGAGGGTTGTTTATATAGCCCAAAGGATAAAGGATTCAACACATCCTCATGAATGTGGGACTAATGGAGATGTAGAGTTAGTTATGGATAAGGGGGTTTAGATGGGGTTGAGTTAACTTTAGGAGGGTTTAGTTTGTCCTTAAGTGGCTCATGTGGATAAAGGGGTGTATTAATTAATCAAGATGATTAATTAATACATGTGCAAGCTTTTATAAGCTTTTAGATGGATTTTAGTGTGATTTGGACCATTAGGAGGGAATTAAACCAATTAAATAGTGATTTATTGATTTAATGAGAAGGGAGGCTAATTAATCAATAATAATTAATTAGACTAGATAGAAGGTGTTTGATTAATGAAGGGTCATTAATTAGGGTGTGTGTTGGATAGGAGACTTAATTAATTAGTGTAATGTAATCAATTAATGACAATGGAAGAGAAGATGAGTGTTGTTGACAATATGTCGTCAATTTGCGGGAAAGGAGATAATTAGTGCAATTTAAGTATTTAAATTGCTCGGGCGTAATTATAGGTGTCTACAGGAATTAATCTATTGCTTTTTTTAAATGCGGAAATAAACTAAAAAAAAGAATAATTGGATATGGTTATTTGTATGTTGCAAGATTTTAAATATTCAACCAATAGGAAGATATTTGGAACATAGATACAAAATTAATAATTAACACAATAAACCCCCTAAGACATAGCTTCTATCTCTAGCTTGTTAGGAAGGGACGATTCTTAGAAGCAATTTCCCCTCTTTTAGACAAACTTTCTCTGGCATAACTACTTCTATTTAAATCAAAAGTAAATGAAATGTTAAAATATCTACATATTCTATCATTCTACCTCTAATATTTTCCCAAGAAAATCTATGAGGATAAGATGGGAAATTATTATCCCAAAGAGAAGCTTTTAACTAAATCCGAAAATAACATAATATAAAGAAAGCTACAAAATATATTTGGAAGAAATTATTTTTCAAATGATTTTAATACATAAAAAAATGTAATTCTAATTTTCTTAATTTAGAATAAACTAATATTTTCAAGATTCAAACAAGATATTGCAACAAAGCTTAAAGAAATTGAAAACACCTCCAACTTGGTCACTACAATGTTGTGGGAGTTTGTCGCAGATTTTTTGGTGATGTTCTCTTTGTCTCCTTAAATTAAAGTTCCTTCCAAGGTAAAAATCCTATTGATCTAGGTGGTCAAAGAAATAAATGGAAATGAAGAATCCAGAAAAGAGAGTTGGTTAGTATGGTGTGAAAATGGTGGCTGGAATGTAAGTAACAAGAAAGTTAAGATAGATAATTGGTTGTCTTCACAATAAAATCTAAAATTCAGTAGCATAACACATTTGAAACTCAAAAATGACTAATCTCTGAAATATTCCACTAAATATTATTTGTAAGGTGCTAGAAAATAATGTGTTAGATTGCAATTGTTAAATTAGAAGGGATGACTCAACACACATGGAAAAAAATAAAAATAAATTTTTTTAGCAAATGTGAAAGAGTAAGTGAAGACGGAATCAACAAGCCTATTTTTGGTTAATTTGAAAAAATAAACTCAAAACAATTGAATCACAATAAAAAAACATGTATTCAAATTTAATTTACTTTTGATTGTGATAGAGCCATCAATGTTGAAAGACCGGTGGTTACACAAATCATTGGTCTATCAACACTAGTGGTCGTGTAAGTGCCAGTAAAGGAATATATGAGGTTGCGTCATGGAGAGGAAAATAAATATTTTTAAAGCCTAAAAACATGAAGTCAATTTTTTTAATAGTTAAAGGGGTGTGTAAGAGAAAATTAGGAGGGATGTGGATCTTATTCTTTTTAGAATTAGTTCTATTATCATCGAAGATGTGTTCTATCAAATTTTACACCATGTAATTTTTAGTGCATACATATTACCCTTAGGAGTGGTATTCTAATACAAAGTACCATGCATACAATCTTCTTATTACACCAACTTAGTCACCAAATAAAGAGTTAGATTAATCACTTAGCAAAAATCACCAAAAACATGCTATAATTACACTTTCTAAAGAAGCTTGAATCTTGCTCAAAAGGCTAAAATGCACCAAAGCACTTATTCAAAATATAACACTATTAACATGCTTAGATACACCCAAAAAACTTGGTTAGGAAATCCAAAAAGTTTCAAACTATCATCTATCATCAATCTCCAACCCTAGGCCTTATACTTGGTCGTATCCCCACAAAGAGGTAAAATTTGTAAAAATTAACTTTCTACAAGGAATTAACCTTCACTGATAAATTATTTGGATATCCATTATCCTCATTAAATTTCCTACAAAGTTTCAAGTCCGATCTTTATGTCCATCAAAATTTATTATCCTTTTAGCTTCAGAATTAGCCCTATTTCCTAGCCTTCTTAACTCCCCGACCTTATAGTTTGGATCACTGAGAACTTCCATGAAACAGTACTTAGTGTTTAAGATACCATTTATTGAGCTCTTGTTTCATGTAAAATTTCATTATCCAATTCTTTGTTTAAATCCTTCAAATCCACCCTTCTTGCTTTTAGTTAACTCTCCCTTAAGGCTTCTTAGGTCTCAAAACTCAAACTTGATAGTCTTACTCCCATGTGTGATTTTACTGATACAAATTTACAAACATCTTATAAATAGTATAAATTCCCTACAATACAATATTCACAAGAACTCGGTTCATAAAACACAAATTATGATTTTTTTAGAAGTTTGTCCTAGATAGGGACAATTAGAGGGTAAAGAGGCTAAAAAAACTCATATCTCAAGATTTATAAAATTTCAGAACCTCATTTCACTTTCAAAATTTCTTTATTTTCAGAGAAGAAAATTTCTCCTTTTACGAGTTTGGAGATATTATTCCTTTATAAATCTAATTCACAATAATTTATGATTACTTTCTTACACAAAACATGGGCTTCGATTGTTTTTTAACAACCTATGCTCTCAAAACTTGGATTTTCTTCCTCAAAATTTGTAAACACACTTCTGGTACCTATATACACCTTCATACAAAATTTTATCCCTTTTTACTAATCACAATGAAATATATGCTAGTTTCTTTCCTTCAATTACTTACAATACCGTAAAACTAGATTCTTAGATTTTGGATTCCTCTAAGTCACATACAAAACCTTTTACCATATCAAAAATATTATTCATTGCATAGAAACATAATACCTTGGTTTAAAACTTCACCTAGGGTTTCTTTCATCCATACTCCAATACCTTTTAATCATTTCCTAAAGCAAAAGCTTACCTCATTCTCACATGTTATACTCATTGTTATTAGATGATTGTCCTCACTATCTTTAGAACTTCTACAAAAAATTTCATACTCTCCTTGGGTTGTACAAACCATAAACATGTATACAATCATTTACAAATTCTATATATCATGGATGATTGCAAATATGGACAATCAAACAAACTCTTCTTATAAAAGTATTTAAACATGCATCAATCGAGACACTAATACACATATTTTCTCAAGAAGTTTGTCATTCATTCAACAATGGAATTATTCAAATCTCCTTGAGTCATTTCTGATACAAAAACCATTTTCCTTTCTCACCAACTTTTTATTTTGCCATTCATTAGAATGCATTTCTCTTTTATTAGAAGAGGAGGTGGTTAGGTTGGGAACAACTAACTCACCTAGGTTTAGACTAACTAGGTGGGGTTTAATAGTTAGGATCTTATGAGTCATTTAAAAATGTATACATGCTTTATGACCCCTTTATTACATCTTAGTAAACCTATACTAACTCCTAGGCCTAGAATACATTATAAGACTTATTTGAATATTTGAAATGTGGTTTTGGAGGGAAACCTCCAAAGACCACTTATTAAAAATTCATGAGTCATAATGGACTAGAAATACATCAAGACCATCCGAAAAGTAATCTCACACACCTAAGAGCTATAAAAACCAAAAATTTAGCATATAAAAGCGATTCTCTTGCATCATACTCCCCAAGTGGAGATAATTGAGATCTATACATGAAGGCCATTCTTTCTTTTCTTCCAATTGTGATCTACTCGTAAAGTCCTCCTTCTCTATGTTGTTCTCTTCCCATATTTATCAGCAAAATTATTCTTTTGGTCTTTTAATCTTTGTATTCAACCTCTTATTCATTGCTTTGTCCTAAAAATGAGGATTTCTTGCCTTTACCTCTTCATTTGAACTCTTGTACGAGTTGTTTCTTCAATGTACCCCATTTCTTCTTCATGTAAACATGCACATTCACAAATACACAAAAACTTAGATGAAAAAACAAGATACTTTTGTGTCTCTTCCTTACTTCCTTCATTATTTCTTGTTCCTCCACAACAAATTTTCTTTATTCTTCACTACTTTAAACCCTTTTGTCCATCAGTTCAACTCTTGTTTCACCATTCTTCATTTTTTCACCATTCAAAGCACATTCAAGTGCTTATAACTCAGCCTCCAATTGCTCTTTACTTTCATATACAAACTGAAAATCAGTTCTTCCATGTTCTCCCTCAATTTCTTCTTCATCAATGAACTCTTCTCTTACCATTTATCTATTTTTTTTTCTTTCTCTTTCTTTCTTGTCTTCTTATCCCTCCTCTTTTTTGCCTTCTTTCCTCTTCTCTTATCCTTGCTTTCAAATGTATTTTCTTCTTCCTCTCTATGAGTGACCTTATAGGCCACTTAACCACCTTTTTAACACTATTTCCATTCCTTGTTTTTATATTATTTTCACCTTTTCCATTAACATCTCCAACTTCTCCTTTCCTTTCCTCAACTCTAATTTCTTGCTCCATCAATACCTATTTTTTCCTCTCCAACTCTCTCATTTTCTCTTATTTTCTCTTCCTCTCTCTCATCTCTCTCTTTCCTTATTAATTATGAACTCAAGAAATTTCCTCATCAACTTCACTTTATCTTCATCCATATTATTCAAACAAGTTTGTTTCACATTGTTTCAACTTTCAAGTCTCACTTAGGTTCTTTTGCACGCCTAATCTTTTGACTTCTTTGTTTTATCTATATCTCTTCTTTTCTTTCTTCACTTTTCCTTTCTTAATTATTTATTTTTCAAGGAGAAACCTATCACTTTACATACAAATCTCAAGAAGGCAACTTGTCATCTCAAAAACTCCAAATTCAATTCATCAAATAACTCAATCACATATATATACAAATTCTTATATTAAGGATGATTTCTTACCAATCAATAACTCCCTTCTAAGAACAAACCTCAAATGCCTTTTTCTTACTAATCTGATACCATTATGATGCAGAGTACCTTGCATACACTCTTCTTATTATACCAACTCAATCACCAAATAAAGAGTTAGCTTCATCACTTAGAAAAAATCACCAAAAACATGTTATAAGCACACTTTCTCAAGAAGTCTGAATCTTGCTCAAAAGGATAAAATGCACAAAAACATTGATTAAAAAGCTATAAAAACTTTGAAAATGCTTAGATACACTAAAATAACTTGATTAGGAAATCCAAAATGTTTCAAACTATCATCTATCATCAATATCTAATTCTACTCCTTATACTTGCTCGTAGCCACTGTCAAGAGGTAGAATTTGCAAAAATTAACTTTATACAAGGAATTATCCTTCACTCATAAATTATTTGGATACTAATTATCCCCATTAAGGCTTTTATAAAGTTTCAGGTCTTATCTTTATGTCCATCAAAAGTTATTCTCTTTTAGCTTCGAATTAGCCCTATTTCTTAGCCTTCTTAACTCCTAGAACTTATAGTTTGGATCACCTGGGAACTCCCATGAAAAATTACTTAATGTTTGAGATAACCTTTATTGATATATTGTTTCATGCAAAATTTCATTATCCAATTCTTTGTTTAAATCCTTCAAATCCACTCTTACCGTTTTAGTTAACTCCCCATAAGGCTTTTTAGGTCTCAAAACCGAAACTTGATCATATATTTATGCCACGTGTGATTTTATTGATAAAAATTTACATGTATCTTATAAATAGTATAAATCCCCTACAGAACAAGATTTACAAGAACCCAATTCATAAAACACAAATTATGATGTTTTAAAATTTTTTTCATAGATAGAGACAAATCAAGGCAACAAACTAAAAAAATTCCCATATCAAGATATATAAACTTTCGAACCTCATTAAAATTTGAAAAATTCCATTTTTAGACCATAATTTTTCTAATTTTGTGAGTTTGGAGATATTATTCCTTTATCAATCTAATCCGCAAGAATTTATGATTACTTTCTTACACAAAACAAGGGTTTATGATGTGTTTTTACAATCTATGGCCTCAAAACTTGAAGTTTCTTCCTCAAAATTTTTAGACAGTATTTTGGTACCTAAATACACCTTCACACAAAATTTTAGTCCTATTCATAAATTAAAATGCAAGATATGTTTGTCTCTTGCCTTCAATCACTTACAACATTGTCAAACCAGATTCTTAGATTTTGGATTCCTCTAAGTCACATACAAATCCTTTTACCATATCAAAAATATTAATCATTTCATATACATAGACTACATTGGTTTAAACCTTCACCTAGGGATTTTTTCATTCATACTCCAATACCTTTCAATCATTTCCTAAATCAAAATCTTACCTCATTTTCACAGTTTATAGTCCTCACTATCTTTACCACTTATGAAAATTTATTCATAATCTCCTTGGGTTTTACAAAACATAAACTTGTATACAACCATTTACAAATGCTATATATCATGGATGATTCCAAATATAAACAATCAAACATACACTTCTTATATAAAGTATTTAAATATGTATTAATAAGCCACCAATATACAAAATTTCTCAAGAAGATTGTCATTCATTCAACAATGGAGTTCTTAATATCTCCTGAGTCATTTTTGATACAAAAACCTTTATTTATTCCTCACTAAATTTTCATTCCTCTATTCATTTGAATACATTGCAGTTTTATGAGAAGAGGAGGTGGTTAGGTTGGGAAACAACTAACTCACCAAAGTTTAGACCAGCTAGGTGGGGTTTAGGGTCTAGTTAGGATCTTATGAGTCATTTACAAATTCATACATGTTGTATGACCCCTTTATTACATCTTAGTAAACCTATACTAAATCCTAAGCCTAGAATTTATTATAAGACTTATTTTAATATTTGGAATGTGGTTTTGGAGGGAAACTTCCAAAGACCACCTATTACAAGTTTAAGAGTTCTAATGGACTAGAAAAATATCAAGACCATCCCTAAAGGACTCTCACACACCTAAGAGCTATAAAAACCAAAAAATTAGTATATACAAGTGATGCTCATGCATCACATTCTCTTCATTAATGGGAAAGAATGTAATTTTCGAGTATGACATATTCCAAAATGGGAGGATTAGAAAAGATACGAGACCTGCTTTTGTGGTGAAGTGATGCTAGCCGAGATGCTCTATCACATGCAATCAAAAGACAAGAATCAAGTGATGTAATATAATAACATTATTTTAATATGAAAACACATAATTACTTATCGAGCGGGATAAAATACTATTTGGTTGAGTCTTTCTAGTGTTGCATAACTCAATAAAAATTTAAAAATACCAAAAACATTATTTGATTATATATATATATATATATATATATATATAAAGTTAATGCTATTTTTGGAAATCATTTATCGAGCTCATGCTTTTTTATTTTTAGAGCTCTAGATTTTCGGTGACCATAGATATAGTCAAATTAGAGATTACTTAGATACGAAGGTATGTAACATAGTAGTAGCGAGCGAGCCCGGATACGTTTAATTATAAACATCTTTGTATTTTACCCTTGGTTTTTAATTTTTGATTGCAAATTCTCTTGAGGGGATAATTTTTCACAAACTTAAAATTAAAATGATTGTTGTGGGGTAAGGATTAGGAAAATATACTTTATTTTTGTAAATTTCGGTTAGTTTTTATATCTTTGATTTTTTTTTTTGGATTTTGGGCCATTTGTATCCGGTGATGTGAACAACATAGTGGATGTGTTATTGCCACAGTGAATACATAATAATCACTCTACTAAGTGAGGTGGTTACACAATCATCACTCATGTTTAATAAAGAAGTGATAAAATCTCCTTAAGTTGATGCTTATTTCTTGTATATTTATTTTTGATGCGATGTTTTGATGTGTTCCTTTTTAGATGACATAGGGGACTACGTCAGTGGAGATGAGATAGAGAGAAGTGGCTCACTAAAATTATACCTCTATTGACATAGCTAGAGACAAACCACCTTGAGAAATCCTGGATTTAGAAGTTAGCTTAAACTATAAAAGTTTCCCCACTAATAAGATACTATGTGCATTATTTACCTATTGGGATGTGGATCGAATACGTTCGATTCGCTAGCATCTAGGGAGAGTGGAAAATCACACTATAGGATGTATACAATATCCTCACCGTACCAATTATATGGAGGAATTTATTCCTAAAGAAGGATATCTCATCGAATGAAGCATGTAGATGGGATACTTTCCTTAATGATGAAGGGGAACTCGATATGAGTGTCAATTGAGGCATCATGTTCACATCAGTCAAGGAGACTCATATCCCTAATATGCATAAAGCCATTATTAGTATATTGTCTTCATACTTGATTAGGGAGTAGGGTGGGGATAGGTTTCTATATTTTTGGTATCCCATCTTCTAGAGTATAGAGGAACACGGTAGGATATAATCATGGGGATATTATATTTTGGTCATCACATACCATGCATTGTACATAATAGCTAGATGTATACCAACAACTTTGATCCATCTCACACTAGTTATGTTGTATATTAATGAGAGGGTTATCCCATACCAAAGGGGTGTAGAGATTGCAAATCCAACTTATATTAGGCCAATGAGATGGGTAGATATGACACCTATTAGAGTGACACCACACCCAATAGGGACCTTGACTATGGATGCATGATTGCACAATCATATGAGGGAATGTTTGGACTATGGGTCGAGAGGGGGTTTCATTGACTAATTTCTCTTACACTACATAGTATATTGAATGAAAGGGATAGAGAGAGGTGCACCCTTTACATGTTCACCCCACTAATTTGGAATTCTCTATGTTGATTCTCTTTCTACGCTTTAGGTCAGTACTTATAGGGGTAAGAGAGAATAGGGATAGTTGATTATAGATGCTACAATGGACAACAAAATACCAGGGTACCGATAGGATAGCTCCTGGGGTACCTAGATAGGTCTTCAAGGACAAGAGAACACCATTAAGGGTCCTTTAGAGTGCAAGAGTAGATGCAAGAGGAGAGGGTATATTCTAGATAGTATTGGTTGTGGAGCTTGATAGTGATGGGGGTTGCGGGGATTTTCCCCTCTTCCGAGGTCTGGGGATGGCCCCCGATGGGGGTTTGGGGCAGCACCCCCATAAGCCACATTTTATATGTATTTATGCATTGTGAAATCTGGACCATTCCTTATTAGGTCACAAATCTAATGAGTGGTTTTCTATGTTTCCCCGAAATGATAAAAACCCTAATATCTTTAAAGGGTCATTATGTATGAGGCTCATTGTATCAGTGGCTACACTGTGAGAGAGATTTTGCTGACTGAATAAAAGGATTGGCTGTTTCTGGTGGACGTAGCCCATTTTGGGTGAACCACGTTAAATGTGTCTCTGTTTTATTGCATTATTTTCTGCTTTTCACGTTTTCGCATTATTCATTGCATGCTTGTTTATATGTACAACTGGTATAATCCTAACATCTGTATCAAAGCACATTTGATATTTATTTGTTGGTAGTATAATCACAGAGGGATTTCTATTTGAGTGGGAGAAGCAACAATGGCAGAGGAGAATAAGTTCATAGTTGAGAATTTTGATGGTCAAAATTACTAGCTATGGAAAATGCAGGTGGAAGATTACTTGTATCAAAAGGATCTATACCTACTATTGGGAGGTGAAGAAGTGAAACCCTCAATCATGTCTGATGAGGAGTGGAAGGTTCTGGATAGGAAGGCTCTCGGTGTGATTTGATTGAGTCTGGCATCATCTCGTAGCTTCAAATATCTCACAAAAAGAGTATGGTAGAGTTGATGAAAACCCTAGCTAATTTATATGAAACACCTAGTGCATCCAATAAAGTTTATTTGATGAAAATATTGTTTAATCTACAAATGCAAGAAGGTGGATCAGATGCAACCATCTTAACGATTTCCGGACTATTGTAAATCACTTAGATTCGATTAATATCCCATTTGATGAGGAGGTTAGAACATTATTATTCCTATGTTCTTTGCTAGAAAGTTGGAACAACTTAGTAATGGCAGTTAGTAATACATCATCTACTTCTCTTAAATTTTAAGATGTAGTCAATGTCATTTTAAATGAGGAAATGTGCAAGAAAAGTATAGGGGAAATTTCTTCTTCTGGAAATGTGTTGAATATGGAGAGTAGAGGGAGGAGCAAGGAGAAATCAAAGAGTAAGGCTCGTGGGAGATCTAAATCGAATATGGGAAGATCCAAATCTAGGAGTAGAGGCATTACTTGTTGGAACCATGGAAAGAAAGGACATGCTAAAAAGGATTATTGGTTCAAAGGAAACAAAGAAAACCAACCCAAGGTATTCAAGAGGAAAATCCAACAGTAATATTATTCGGATGCTATTATAATTTCTCTTGATACTAGAGTAGAATCTTGGGTAATAGATTCAGTGCCTCTTTCCATGCAACCCTTAATAAGGGATATTTTAAAGAGTATGTCCAGGGAAATTTTGGACAGGTTTATTTGGGTGATGATGAGTCATGCAACATTGTTAGGAAGGGTAATGTACACCTGAAATTACAGAATGGAAATACATGGATATTGAGAGATGTGAGGCATGCATATCTACATGAAAGGAGGGTGGTGAAGGTTGCATAGTCACATTCACTTTAGATGCTTGGAAGGTTTCCAAGGGTTCCCTGGTAGTGGCATGGGGTAAGAAAGTAGGCACTCTTTATTTGTCTACTTGTACATCTAATTCTTATGAAAGGAATGATAAGAAGATTGTTCCAAGCTGCGATCTCAGATGATAATAACACACCACATTAGATTTGTAAAATAAAAGAGCTAAAATACCATATATGGAAATCCATCATAATCCATAATTCTCAATACATTACAATAGAATGACTTGAATTATTCAATAAGAAAGATGTACATATAGGAGGAAAGAATTGAAACTACTACCTAAATCAGTGGTGAAGAAATTCCACTAATTGATATTGGTAGTTAAGTTAACTCCATAAGACTAGTAAGCTAACTCCACATAACTGAGAAGCTAACTCAACATAACTAGTAAGCTAACTCCACACAACTAGTACACCTAAGCAAGTTAACCCAACAAGTGTAGGGCTAACACAAGTGTAAGAATTATCCTAATAAATAAATAAAAGAATAAATAATAACCTACACTAACACCCTCCTGTAAGCATAGCTTAGATGGGCAAAAAAAAAGGTGGGTACCGAAACAAGGCCTGATGAGGTACCCATGTACAACAACTGGGAAAATTGGACACCATAAGGTACCCAAAACTAGTGCCGCAAGATATCCTCAGAAGCTTAGCTCCAAAAACTCGTACAATGCTAAAGAAGTGTTGTGTGCACTATGGTCTGAATCCACTGCTTGATCATAGAACTCAAAAACAACTGACACTAGGCTTCACCAGACTAGCTCTATGTAAGGAGAATCTTAATGGAGTGATGTCGAAAGTGAAAAACAAACACCAAACATAATTTGATCAAATGCTACAAATAGGTGTGCCACAATCCAAGAAGAACCAAGGCAACAAGGTGGACATGAGATCCAAATAAATAGGAGTGCCATGATCCAAGAAAAGCCAAGGTAACAAGGCAAGGACAAGAAACCCGAAGAAGAAATATCAACACCAAACCCTCCCATACTGCAGAATGGGTAGAGTGACAACACATATTTGTATGAGTTGTCAAAATCAACTACTCAAACACTGATAAACTAACACTGGGCTCCATCAGAATATCTCCACCAAAAGAGAGACTGTCATCATGCCAAAAAAAGTGTCGAAAATAAAGATCCAAAATATCTCAAAAACTAAGAGAGATATAAATGTATACACCATAGATACAAGAATGTAATACCCAAAATTTTAGGACGTCGACCTTAACCGAAATTACATCCACAAGTGATCACAAAATCCTCTCGAATTTGGAACTTTATAATTGAGTGCATGTAAATATTACAATGAGTAATAATACATTTTATATTTAAAATATGTGTATAAAAATTTCACTAATGTGCAGATCTCAAAAAAATACACAATTTCAAAAAAAAATCACTTGAATTTGAGCTACAAATCAAAAGTTATGAGCTCTAGAAGGTTTTACTATTAAAATAATATTTTAATGCTGATGTTTTTTTTAAAGGTACACGTGACACCCAAAAGTCTAAGGGGTAAAAGAGTGCATCCACATGATACATGCTTGGGACCAAAGGATAAAAGCCTATGCCCAAAACCTAAATGTCTAGAGGGTAAATCATTGCATTCGGAGGGTACACGTTAATATCCAATGGATAAAATAATGCACCCAGAGGGTACAGATCTGCGTCCAGTGGATAAAAGACTGCATCCAAAATAGAAATATCCAGAGGGTAAAAGAATGCATCCGGAAGGCACACGCTTATATCCAATGGATAAAAGAATGCACCACGAGGGTAGAGATCTCGCATCCAAAGGGATAAAATACTGCATCCAAAACCACATTATCCAAAGGGTAAAAGAATGCATCTGGGAAGGTGCATTCTTATATCCAATGAATAAAAGAATGCACCAAGAGGGCACAGATCTGCATCAAGTGGATTAAAGATCGCATCCAAAACAAAATATCCGAGGGTAAAATAATGCATCCGAAGGTGCACACTTATATCCAATGGATAAATGAATGCACCTAGAGGGTGCGGATCTCGCATCCAATGGATAAAAGATCGCATCCAAAACCGAAATATCGAGAGTGTAAAAGAATGCATCCTAAGGTACACACTTATATGAAATGGATAAAACTATGCACCTAGAGGGTATGTCGACACTAAAATTTTCCTCCGTAATTTCTATTTCATTAATGTATATATTAGGAATAGGATGTTGTTAAGTGTAATTAGTAGTAGCGTCCGATAGAAGATAACGGCGCCGTCAGTACGGTGCCACCAATAATGTAGAGTACGGTAATAGTCAAAGTACAATAGGAATGTTGTAAAAAGTAAATATATTTTGTAAGTGGTCCAATAATGTTAAAATGTCAAAGTTGGGATAAGTAGAGAAGTAGGGTCTACATGATTAGGAATTAGAAATATTATATTGGTAATAAGGACAAGGAGTGAGGTCATAAATATTTTGTGTAGTTTATTTGTAAAAATTCTAAAAATGTGGAACCCATGTGAAATGATAAGGTTTATCTTATCCTAAGAGATAAGCTTACATGTACAGATAAGAGTTAAGGTATGGAATATGATTCGTTAGAGTGGATTTCTTATCCTATCTTAGAGATAAGATGGATAAGCCTGGAAGTTCTATAAATAAAGAGGCCACCCCCCTCATTTAGCATAGAAGGAAGTAGTGAGAAATATTGTATGAAGTGTGTAAAGGAAGCCATCAGTTTAAAGGTGTGTCGAAGAAGCCATCAAGAGGTGTAATTGTAAAGTTTCTCCCATAGTATTAGTGGAAGGCAAGTGAAGTCAATAACACTTGAAGTACCTCATGGGTGAGATTGTAACAATTTCATGTTAATATTATAATTTACTTTGATATTTCAGATTTGTCATCATTCCTTCTTATCATAGTCGATGGTATTCTTGTGTTATGTTTGTTGTTGTGTTTCCAGATTATATCCACCAAACTAAAGGTTGTGCATTAGTAAATAATCATAAAGACGAGGAGTTCCCAGTGAAGAATTATCATAGTGCCGATTGGTGATGACATTTTGGTTCCGCTGCCGACCATTCCTCGTTGGTGGATTGTCTGGAGAGATATTCCCACTTAGTCAAAAATCAATTGGAGGGTAACCTTGTTTTTACTATGCATAGTAGTTACCATGGTAAAGTCATTTTTTTTGTGAATAGTAGTTACCATGGTAAAGTCATTTTTGCTGTGAATAGTATTTACCATAGTAAAGTCACTTTTTACCGTGAATAGTATTTACCGCAGTAACTTCACTTTTTACCGTGAATAGTGTTTACCATAGTAAAGTCAGTTTTTACCGTAGTAAGTCAAGTTTTACCATAGTTTACCATGGTCATTTCTATTATAGTGATTTTAATTATTGGTGCACATAAGTCTTGTTGATTGTACTTTTGGGTTGGTATTTCACTGTGGTTACTTTTGAAAATGGGGAAGATTCCTATTTTTTCAGCCCAATCTAATGAAGATGCTTCCTCTTTCATTCAAGAGTTTAAACGATCTTGTATTTGTAATGGCCTTATAAGAAGGGAACAATGGACTGAATTTTTTCCTACCTTTTTGGATGGTTCAAACTTAGGTGGTTTGAAACACTAGGTGATAATGTGAAAAACTCATGGGATTTATTAACTAAAAGTTTTCTTGAAGAATTTGGTGAACAACAAAGATATGTAGATCTCATGATCGATATCACAAAGCTAACCCAAGGAGAGAAGGAGAAGATAAGGGATTATCATGCTCGTGTTCTAGAGCTAAGGAGGAAGCTCGATGCCCAGATCTAGAAGGAAGGATTAGCGGATGGGTTGATGAATGGCGTGGATAATCTCCTATGTAAGCACTTCATTCTTGGGATGAAGCCAGAGATCAGACAACGAGTGAAGTATGACCGCCCAATGACCATTGAACAAGCAAAGGAGATTGCAAGAAGGCAAGAAGAAAGCATGGAAGAGGAGCCCAAAGAAATTGTTACTAAAGTAGAGCCTACACCAGCACCTTTGGTCCATAATCCACAACCACTCTCGGTGAGCACAAATCTTTCTCCTAGTACATCTACTGAGTATGAAGATCTGCTTAGGAAGATGGGCCAGTTAACTATTAATCTTCTTCAAGGAAAAGAATTTAGTTCTCAGGGAGGAGATAGAGGTCCAAAAAGAAATATTTCTGAAGTTGTATGTTATGGTTGTTATAAAAAGGGTCATTATAAGTATAATTGTCCAGATAGAGCTTCTACATCTGGTAAAGGAGATAATGATAAAGGAAAATCACCTGTGAATTCTTTTGATGTAGTAGATAAGAGCAGAAATAATGAAGTAGATGTGTTTGTAATAAAAAGAAAGAAAGAAAAAGATAATCAAGATGGAAATGATCCTAAGAAGATGAAAGGAGAAACTAGTAAGAAACATAGGAGAAGAAAGTTGGGTGTGCAGGATTTTCTGATTTCACAGGGGCAAGGACCATACTCCATCTTGGAAGATTTGTCCAAAAGGCCTGCAAATATTACATATGGTCAACTCTTGGCTATGTCTTCTGAGAAGAGGCGGGAGTTGCGAAGTGGACTCAATGCTCGACGAAGGAAGGAGGTTGAGGTCCCTATTTTGGAGGCAGAGGCGGATCCCTATGCTCCACAAGCTGAGGTATTATGTAATGGTATTTCAATTCATGATGTCTTAGTTGATGGAGGTGCTGCAGTTAATGTAATGACCGAGTCTGTAATGAATATGTTGGGTTTAAAAATTGATCGCCCTTCAACACTTATGTTAAGGTCATTAAATAAGGGAAAAACTAAACCAGAAGGTGTAGTTTCAAATGTGGCAATATCTCATTATGGGTGTCAGTATGTGTGGTAGACTTTTAGGTGATGAAAAATGGTACTGTTGCATACCCAATGTTGCTAGGAAGACCATGGCTAAGGAGAGTTCATGCAAGAAACTACTGGAATGAAGGTTTCATGACACTTGGATGTGGTAGAGAGAGGGTGAAGATAAACGTGATCCCTCGACATCATAAGCAGAACCTGTGGATTCAAGTGATGAAACTGATGATTGGACATCCTCTGATTACTCTAGTACTAGTGAAGTGGACACCAAGATGAAGAAAGTGAGGTTGATGTTTCAACCATGGATATCCTTCCAAATCACACCAAATCATGACCCCATAAAATTATCTCAAGAAGAAGTTGATGATGGATATCCTTCAAATAAAGATCACATGCCGTGATGGAGAGTGAGAAGGAATCCTACCTCCAGCTCTCTTTCAAGGTACATACACATATTCACTTTTGATTACAAGGAACTCCATCAAGTAAGTTGGGTAGAAAATTCTATTGAGCTGGTAGATGGTGCTAAGCCCATAAAGCAAATGCCATATAGAATGAATCCTAATTTTTCCAAGACTGTAAAAGAAGAAATAGATAAGTTGCTTGATGTAGGATTCATATTTGCTGTGGAGAATTCAGAATGGGTTTCTCCCATTGTGATCTCAATAAAAAAGAATGGGAAGCTACGCATTTGTGTTGATTACAGGAAGCTCAATAAGGCAACAAAGAAGGATCATTACCCTCTTCCATTCTCAGATCAGATCTTGGACGAAGTAGCTGCCAAGAGTGTTATAGTTTTGTTGATGGATATAGCGGATACAACCAAGTCCGTATAGCGGAGAAAGATCAGCTAAAGACCACGTTCACCACTCCTTGGGGAACGTTTGCTTATAGAGTTATGCCTTTTGGGTTGTGTAATGCTCCAACAACGTTCCAACATTTAATGAATAGGGTGTTCAACCCTACATAGGGAACTTCATCGAGTATTTCTCGGATGATTTTTACATCTATGGGAGCAAGTTAGACCACCTACACCAGATGGAGACACCATTTCAAAGGTTAGATGAAGCACAAGCCTCACTAAACCCTACAAAGTGTGTCTTTGGATGTTCTAAAGGCATTTTGTTAGGGCATGTTATATCCAGAGATGGTATTGGTAATCGATCCCGATAAAGTTTCAAAATCAAAGATTTACCATTTCTTATGAATAGAAGTTGTTGAGATCATTTTTAGGCCATGTGGGTTACTATAGAAGGTTCATCAAGAATTTCTCAAAGATCGCATGCCCCACTAACCCAGCTTCTTGAAGAAGGATGTTACTTATGAACCAGAAATAAGGCACATGAAGCTTTTGGACAATCAAGGAAGCCCCGTGTCTTCTCCTATTTTAAAGAATCCAGATTGAGCAAGCCATTCATTGTGTACACCGATGCTTCGATGCAACACTAGGAAGTACTTTGAGCCAAAAGGATGAAAATGGGAATGAACATCCAATTTACTTTGGGAGCGCATAAAATGAGTAAAGTGTTGAGGTAAATTATACTCAGAATCAAAAAGAGGCTCTAGCTATCATTTTTCTCTAAAGAAGTTTAGAAATTACTTGCTAGGGTAAAAATTTATAGTCAGTAACAGATCATCATCGTGCTCTAAAATATATCATGTCAATAAGCCTAACCCATCGTGTGAGGATAGCAAGATGGATAATTTTGCTACAAGAATTTGAATTTGATATTATAGATAGGCCAGAAAGAAGCATGTCAATGCAGATGCACTCTCTCGAGCCTACGATGGTTTAGGATCATCTTGTGATGATGATGATTTCTCCGATGCAAAGATTGTTATCCCTCGACACAATCCCTAGTGAATACATAGATATTTGAAATTATCTCGAATGAATTCAAGTTTCCTAATGGTGCCAATGCAAAGACTAAGAGAAAAATTACTCAAGCCACATCCATATTCTATTCTCGCATGGAGTATTATTTCGAATAGGACTCGATGGACAAGATAAAGAGGGCAATGGACGTGATCAAGGGAAGGAACTCTAGAAGAATTCCACAATGGTACATGTGGAGGGCACTTCTCTGACAACTTATAGCAAGAAGGATCTTGGATGTAGTTATCACCGCCCACTCTTTTTAAAGATTGTTATAATTATTGTAAGACATGTGATATTTGTCAAACACATGGTAACCGTAAGACTTCATCAGCTCCATTATGTCCTATTCTTCCACTTGGTCCCTTTGAAAAGTGGGGAATAGACATCAGAGGTCCACTTCCAACTACCTCACGCCAAAATAAGTATATTGTAGTTGCCACAGATTATTTAACCAAGTGGGTCAAGTTAGGCCATTAAAAAAACTTCCATGGATGAGGTGGCAAGGTTCATATATGAACGCATTGTCACCAGATTTGGTTTTCCATTAGAAATTGTAATGTATCAAGGAAGCCACTTCATTAATGAGGTAGTAGAAGCCCTAGTCAATAAATTTTCTATTAAGCACAGAAGGCAACAACATACAAGCCAAACACAAATGGACAGTGGAACGAACAAATTTTGTGTTGTGTCAAATTCTAGCAAAAGATGCAGCCTTGCGCAGTACATAAGTGGGATAAAAGGATTCATGCAACATTGTGGGGCATATAGGGCAACATCAAAGTCAGCAACAGGATACTCCCATTTTATTTGGCCTATGGCATTGATCCAGCTTCTTCCTATTGAGTTTGATATTCCCACCGTGAGAGTTATGAAAATGAAAGGATGGATGAAAGTGATTCAAGAAAAGAAAGGTTGGTACATCTTCATTTGCTAGAGGAAATGAGGGAAATAACAAAGGATACAAGCCATAAGAAGAAAATGAAGAAAAAGGAATACTTTGATCAAAAGATCCGTTGGTCTCCATTTCATGTGAATGACTTGGTTCTAGTATATGATTCCAGATACAAAAAAAGAAGACATAAAATTTCTTCCAAAATGGATGGGGCCCTACAAAATAACAGAAATTGCATGCATGAAAAAGTGGTACGTGCACTGACCGGAGGAATTGGATGGCACTCCCATTATGAAATGGGTCAACCACGACAAGTTGAAGATTTTCCAAGCACTAGAATAGTCTACTCCGAGGACGGAGTAGAAGCTAGGAAGGGGGAAGATGTCGACACTAAAATTTTCCTCCGTAATTTCTATTTCATTAATGTATGTATTAGGAATAGGATGTTGTTAAGTGTAATTAGTAGTAGCGTTTGATAGAAGATAACGATGCCGTCAGTACGGTGCCGCCAATAATGTAGAGTATGGTAATAGTCAAAGTACAATAGGAATGTTGTAAAAAGTAAATATTTTTCGTAAGTGGTCCGGTAATGTTAAAATGTCAAAGTTGGGATAAGTAGAGAAGTAGGGTCTACATGATTAGGAATTAGAAATATTATATTGGTAATAAGGACAAGGAGTGAGGTCATAAATATTTTGTGTATTTTATTTGTAAAAAGTCTAAAAATGTGGAACCCATGTGAAATGATAAGGTTTATCTTATCTTAAGAGATAAGCTTACATGTACAGATAAGAGTTAAGGTATGGAATATGATTCGTCAGAGTGGATTTCTTATCCTATCTTAGAGATAAGATAGATAAGCCTGGAAGTTCTATAAATAAAGAGGTCACCCCCTCATTTAGCATAGAAGGAAGTAGTGAGAAATATTGTATGAAGTGTGTAAAGGAAGCCATCAATTTAAAGGTGTGTCGAAGAAGCCATCAAGAGGTGTAATTGTAAAGTTTCTCCCATAGTATTAGTGGAAGGCAAGTGAAGTCAATAACACTTGAAGTACCTCATGGGTGAGATTGTAACAATGTCATGTTAATATTATAATTTACTTTGATATTTCAGATTTATCATCATTCCTTCTTATCATAGTCGATGGTATTCTTGTGTTATGTTTGTTGGTGTGTTTCTAGATTATATCCACCAAACTAAAGGTCATGTGCATTAGTAAATAATCATAGCATGAGGAGTTCCCGTGAAGAATTATCATAGTGCCGGATTGGTGATGACAAGTACAGATCTATGTCTAGTGGATAAAAGACTCAGTATCCAAAATGAAATACCCAGAGGGTAAAAGAATGCATCCGGAAGGTACACACTTATATCCAATGGATAAAAGAATGCACTCAGAGGGTACATATCTGCATCCAGTTTTGACTGTCTCAAAACATGGTCAAGTTTACAGTCAATTCTAGGGTTTTGAAACCTTCCAAATCCAATTTCGCACTCCATTTTTCATAAAAATGTATGTTGCAGAAAATTTCTAACAAACTCCAAATACATGAAAATAATAAACTCTTGTTTACAAAGAAAAACTTACAAATAGATGTCTACATCATCTATCACTCTAATACCATGAAAGGAATGATAATAAGATTGTTCCAAGCCATGATCTCAAATGATAATAGCACACCACATTAGATTTGCAAAACAAAAGAGCTAAAATACCATATATGGAAATCCATCATAATCCATAATGCTCAATACATTACAATAGAATGACTTGAATTATTCAATAAGAAAGATGTACATATAGGAGGAGGGAAGTGCAACTACTACCTAAATTAGTGGTGAAGAACTCCCACTAATTGATACTTGATAGTTAAGTTAACTCCATAAAACTAGTAAGCTAACTCCTCATAACTGAGAAGCTAACTCAACATAACTAGTAAGCTAACTCCACACAACTAGTACACCTAAGCAAGCTAACCCAACAAGTGTAGGGCTAACACAAGTGTAAGAATTATCCTAATAAATAAATAAAATGATAAATAATAACCTACACTAACATCTTCTACCATATTGTCTACTTGAGATGAGGATGCCAACATGTGGCACAGTAGATTATGACATATGAGTGAGAAGGGCATGAAAATTCTACAGGAAAAAGGTAAGCTTTCAAGTTTGAAGCAATTGGACTTAGAGTTTTGTGAGCATTACATTTTTGGGAAATAGAAAAGAGTTAGATTTCTCAAGGTAGGGAATACCAAGAAAGAGAAAAAGTTGGAGCTAGTTCATACAGATGTGTGGGGCCGGCCCATGTTGCATCTCATGGTGGTTCTCTGTACTATGTCACATTCATAGATGATGCCACAAGGAAGGTATGGGTATACTGCATTAAGCGTAAGTCTGATGTCTTTGATACATTTAAGAAATGGAAAGCACTTGCTGAGAATGAATGTGGTTTTAAATTGAAATGTTTGAGATCTGATAATGGTGGTGAGTATTGTAGTAAGAAATTTGATGATTATTGTTCCTTGAATGAGATTCGTAGAGAGAAAATAGTTCTCAAGACTCTGCAACAAAATGGTGTTAGTGAGAGGATGAATAGAACAATAATGGAGTGTGCACGGTCAATGAGATTACACATGGGGCTACCTCTTCAGTTTTGGGTAGAGGCCGTAGATACTGTTGTGTACTTAATAAATCATGGTCCTTCAAGTGCACTAGATGGAGGAATTCTCGAAGAATCCTAGACCGGGAAAGAGGTAGACCTTTCATTTTTAAGAGTATTTGGTTCAGAGGCATTTGTGCATGTTAATAAAGAAAATAAGAAGAAATTGGATTCAAAATCCAAATGTTGTACATTCATAGGCTATGGCTCCAATGGTGATTATGGATTTTGGTTTTGGGATCTAGATGAATCTAAGATAATTAGGAGTCATGATGTTGTTTGGCGTGAAAATAGAATGTATAGGGATCAGGTACATGATGACAAAAAGCCCAAGGAAGAATTGGTTGAGGATATAGCTCCTAAAAATGAACTCTTGGGTGGAAAATATCTACCTATAGGTACCGAGGTTGACAATTATATAGGCAGAGCATGACATCTAGTGTCGGCGTCGCACAAGACTGGGCCGAAATTCAAGAAAATGAGCAGCAAGAAAATAATGATCCCGTGACACCCCCATCTTTGGTAAGAAGGTCACAACGTATTAGTAGACCTCCAGAAAGATTTTCCCCTACTTTGTATTATTTGTTACTAACAGATAGTGGTGAGCTAGAGAGCTTTGATGAGGCAATGCAGGTGGAATCCACTAAGGAGTGGGAGTGTGGCATGAATGAGGAGATGGACTCCCTGGAGAAGTGTTATCTCGTAAAATTGACAAGGGAAATTTTGTGGGTAACCATACAAAAATTTCCATTTTGGTTCCCCATCGAGGTCTCTTAGCGTTCGAAATGGCATAAAATGCCTTCCTAGAAAATCTAGTTTTTAGAACTTGGTCTTTTTTAACCTTTTTGGATTGGGCGCAGTTTTCGTTCATGTAACATCAACCAAAACTGCACCCCTCCTTTCCTTTGGCACATTCTATTAAGTGTCAACACTCTAGATGTTGTGCCTCCAGATGCTACACCAAAGCGCTGAAAACACAGTGTCGACACTTCCAAAGCCGTGCCTTAGCGCAAATCTATTCATGTCGACATCTCCCTAAGTGAGCCAGAGAAAAAGTTGGTGGAACATTTAATGCACTGTTAGATATATATAGGCGCGTTCGACTTGTCATTTTCACAATTCAAAAAATGTGAAAAAGTTATTCCTCTGTACTTATCAAAGCATTCTGTCGTCACCCCGTGTTGCCATTTGTCACATTCGTGGATCCCACATCGTCTCCTTTATCGTTATATATTCTTGGTAAGTTGTCCTTTCCTTCTTATGGATTTGTTATGTTTTCTATGTTGGTTTAGGTGATTAGGGTTGCTGATAATAAACAATGAACCTAAGAAGATAATGCAATCCCAACCCATTTTGCAAATCCAAATACTCAACTCCAAAACCGTTCTCTCTCCTTCTTCCAGATCTAAAAACTCGGGAGATTCTACCACAAAACTACTCAAACTCATTTGTCCTTTTTTCCCTGCTTTGTGCTAAAGTTTTCCCTCCTAACCATTAAAGCCTACCAAAAGAGTGAAAATCATGAAGTTTTTGCAAAACAATCCACTGTCTTTCCTTCGGTGCAAGTTTCATTGTTGTTACACCAAACACAGTTGTGCCACAGTGCACTGTCCCTGCATGTAGCATAAGCCTTCTCTCGCACCTTGTAAAAACTCTAAAAATTCCTAAAGCACAAGCACAGTGCAAGCGCACATACAGTAACAACGACAATGCATGTTGTGCAAGTCCTTCCCACGCACTGCGTAAAGCTTAATTTCTTGGCGCACCTTACCTTAATGTTGCATATTTTGAATCCACACTTGGCGCATCATAATATTTGGCAACATATACCATATCTGTGCCAATGGTGCACCCTGAGACCCTGCTACACCAAACAAATCTGCACCCAGTTAAAACTTCATATGGCGCTTGTGCACATCCATTAACACCAACATCTGAATGTTGTGTGTAGTTTTTCCATGCCCTCTTGCCCCTTTTGGCACTATTTTCTCCCATGCAACACTTTCCCAAAGTGCGCCTTGCTTTTTGAGACCCTGCAGCCTATAGTAGAACCGCGCCTTGCACCTGAGGCTTGTAAATTGATAACTTTTCATTCTGTAAGATTTGATGGATGACTTAATAGCTAACATGGCTCTTATGTGATGGACTTCCCTGATTCTTCTTACAGATCAACAACTGAACTCAGATCCACACATGTCTTCATTGAGTAAGAAGCCAACTAAGTCCAAGGGTAAAGCCAGGCTAATAGAAGAAGAAATGAAATATAAATACCAAAGGGTCAGGATGCCTGAATCTCTTGCAGAGTGTGATCTAGATATCAGAGATTCAGAACTCAGCACATTGACATGGAGGACTTCTGGGCCAGAACCAAGAAGGTCACAGGTAGCCCATGGATGGATAAATTGGTTGGCAGTGGTCTGCACTTTGCTGCAGGGATCCCCGTAAGTGCAATCAACAATGAGTTCATGATGTTGGTGGGCCGTTGTTACAATAAGGACACAAGATGTGTTGAAAATGAGAAGGGTGAGGTAATAATCAACCTTACGACCTGGCATTTTGAGATCATGTTGGGTATCCTCACCACCGACATTTTGAATCAATAAGCCAAGAAGACTGCATAAAGACATGGAATGAAAATGAAGACAAATGCATGTAGTTGATGAATGAGGTGTACCTCAAAAACAAGAAGATAGTAAGCAAGTGGCCACAAGTCATTCATCGTAGTGACTTTTTAGAAGACCTGAGTGACACCATCACCTTATTGAGCAGGGTGTTTGGGCTTCCCGATGCCCATTACTTTCACAAGTGGATGCTCAGATATTTAGAAACAATGAGTAAAAATGTTCCTGATCAACGTTTTGAATGGGCAAAGATTATCAGCAACACAATCTCTGAGTAGCTTCAACAACTTTCAACGACTGGGAGGTTCTATATGAACTCCTATGTAGTATATGCTACTACCTCAGAGAGGGACTACCCAACATTAAATCGGTGTGGGGTATGGCCCCAGGTCAGAATATACGAGTACTATCCAGAGTTAAGACTGGAAAATAGCATAGCCCAATTCAGCAAAGTCAACGATGCCTTCTTCTATGGTGTCATCTGCCTCTTGAGGCCCAACATGACTCACGATCAGATGACCAAAAGCATGGTCACTACCACAGAAGTGGGGAGCGTTATTCACACAATTCCCCACTTTCACCTATCTCAGAGCTGCTAACTTCTTGGGAGAGCCCACCAAATTGCCGAGGTATGTGGGACCCAAGCTGATCCTATTGGAGCTATCTAGACAACTCATCACATACCATGAGAAGTGTTTAAAAAGGAAGAAGGGTGGAACTCCATTCCCCCTCACAGTGGGTAGGTACACCTGCACTTCACAGAGCAAAGCCCAGGAGATGTTTACAGAGCTTGAATTGCTCAATTTGAAGCATAATTTCCCAAGGCCAACCTTTGATCCTCGTGATTACCTTCCTATGGCGAGCTCAATCCAATTCACGTCCCTCAGATCGAAGATATCTACATCGATCTGTATCATGAATTCAAGCTCAGACGAAAGGATCACTCCCGCCTGGCCCTGGTAGAGATCATTCAATATGGTGTGGCCATCGTCCCAAAGGGTTTCCAAGTAACTGATCAAGAAGTTGATCAGGTTTATCTAGACACGGATGGGGAAAATTGGCCATTTGCTGAAATTGATAGAAACAAGGCACCTCAGACTATTGAGGAAAGGGTCAAAGGCACTCTGCAGTGCACTGAGCATTGGTGCAAGAAAAATGGTCTCATCTACCTTGGAGTAGACTTTACCACGTCTCCCTTGGGTAATGCACCCACCAAGCCGAAGCACTTGCCTAAAGGAAAAGGAAAAGATAAAGAGGGAGAGACAAGCACTGCTCAGGAGGAAATTCCTGAGAGCCCTCCTTCCGCCACCGAGGAGTAGGTAGTAAACCTGGTATCCCCAGGAGAAGAAGAAGCAGTAAGTGCTCCAACGGGCACATCCACTCAGGATGTTGCCACTACTACAACTGGTGAGGTTCCCATCGTCCCATCTCCCACTCCTCCTTCCCCTCCTCATGTCACTCAACCAACCACTCCTTTGGTTGTGTCTTCTCCCCCATCTTCTACCATTCCCCCTTCCTCTTCCTCCATCTTCTCTTCCCTCATGGATCTGTCCCCCAGCATTTCTTCCCTCATCTCACAGATCCCTTCCACCCCCACGGTTTCCTCTCCTGCAGTCACTCCTACCCCCATGAGCATTGGAGTGTTGGCTTCTTTCTTGATGCCACCGAGTGTCTCAACACATTTCCCGTGTCCACTGCAGTTGCTCCTTCTTCCACCCTTGTTTCCTCCTCTTCCTCTGGTCCCACTCCCTTAAGTCTAGAATGGATCTCCGAACACCTGAGCTAACACAAGAGGAAAGTCCCTATTGCACCTATGGACTTCTTTGTTATTCCGGCTAAAGGGCCTAAGAAGAAAAAAGCTATAACCTCGCTTCTCTCAAAGCACTTCAGGTGAAAGGGTTATGGAGATCGCATACCCTGATCTCACAAAGAGGAAAGAAGATCTATCTCCTATAGATTTTACAGTGACTCAGGTCACCATGGGAACATCATCGGAGAGCCTGCAAGGAGAGGCCTTATCCGTAGTGGATTCCCTTTGCAAAAAGCTTCAAGAAGCAAAGAAAGAGAAGAGGATATTAAAAGAGAAAAACAAGCATCTTCTCCAAGCCCTACAAAAGATGGGCAATGCTCCTCCTATGATCAAGCATTGCCGACCCTCCCCGAAGTTCTTAGTCGAGAAGATAAATGAGTATGCCAAGGTCATGAAGTAAGCAAGGTATAGCAGTGTTCACTGGAGAGCAGATCCTCAAAGATAGTGAGGAAGTGATTACAAAGTTCACAGAGCTTTATCAAAATATAGATCAAGTTAACAAGGAACTCCAGGAAATAGAAGGACCTATCTCCGAAGAGTTGGACCATGCCAAGTTGCAACACGAGACATTCCAGAAGATGCTAGATTGCCCAGTCGACGAATTGGTGAAATTTGGCATTTTTGATCACTTGCATGCACCCAACAAAGTCCTTGCTACTTTAGACTATCGGGTTGACTAGATGGAGTTTGTCTTGGAAAAGATAGACAAAATCAAGGAGGAAGCCCTAGATGCAATGCATCAAATGGAGTAGATCATCTTAAGAATGTCTCCAGGGTTGCTTGGTGCATCGTATGCCTTGAGGAAGGTAGATGATACTATTTGGCTCTTCAAGGAAATCACATCGTAAGGTTTAGCGTCAGAGGCCACTTTTGATATAGAATCTATCAACAACCTTCTAGCCTGCCATGACTTTGTTGGATACCTGATGGAGGTAGGCAATGAATATTTCAAACTCCCAGAAAGACTCAGAGATGAACGGAGACTTGCGAAGTCATCGGGGATCACACCAAGGGTCCCGCTTAGGATCAACTTCAAGTGATGGTAAGCAAGTTCATGGAGTATCAAGCTCAATTTCATATTACCTCCCCTAAGCAGAAGTAGGACACTCCTTTCCAACTAAGGGATGACGAATAGGTTCCTTCCTCCTGGGATATATCCCATTTTTGTAAAATATTTAAAATAATGTTGGCACAAATGATGACATCATCCATGTTGCACCATGAGATGTTGTCATCCACAAAATTGCCCTAAAGTCAACATTTGACTTTTAGATATTTTGTAAATAGTTGTTGGCTCCTTTTTGCCTTCTTTCTCCTTCTCCTTCTATAAATACTTGGATACTTGTAGTATTCGGGGTGGAAATTTTTAGATGAAAAATAGAAGTGAGAAGAAAAAGGCTTTGTACTTTTTTGTAACAGAAAATATTAATACAAAAATTAAGACTTTGTGCTGAATGGATGTGTTATATGCATTAGATCTTTCTTAAGTTAGATCTGTGTTGCTTTTCTGTTAGATCTATCTCTACTTTTTGTCATTTGTTCATCAATATTGCTTTGTTTGTTTATGCGAGTAAGTTTGGCTCTGTTTACTACCAGCCCAAAGCATAAACCCTCCGACCTTTCTACTTTGGAATTCATTTCTTTTCTCCCTTCGCACTCCATCTTTCTTTAATTCCTTCCTTCATTCCTTTCTATTCACAAATGGAAATACCACTACCGGGATGAGATCCCAAACCCCGAAGGCAAGAATACTATAAGACTTACACAGATTCATGCTAGTAAAATAGTAATAAACCAGCCTTCGCTTTTGCTTTGTCTCAAAGAGGGGCTATGCCCTGCACACTGTTGGCCTATCTATCCATAGATTTTCCCACCCGACAAATTTTCGGACCAACAAGAAGAACCAAAAATGGGATTTAGTCAAATTTTTGGCTGGGAAGAGAGTACTACAAAAAAATGGGTCTACCATGTGAAAGAAGAAGAAGGTGGATGGAAAAGGTACAAAGCAAGGCTTGTAGTGAAGGGGTATGAACAAAAGAAAGGTATCAATTTTGATGAAATTTTATCCTCTGTTGTTGTTGAAGATTTACACTTAGAGAAACTTGATGTCAAGATGACATTTCTCCATGGTGACTTAGAGGAGGAGATTTATATACAACAACCACTTGGGTATGAGGTGAAGGGTAAGGAGAAATTGGTTTGTAGGTTGAAGAGCCTATACGGGCTGAAGCAAGATCCTCGGAAATGGTATCTAAGGTTTTATAGTTTTATGCATGAGCATGGTTTTACTAGATGTCAATCATATCATTATGTGTACTTTAAATCGTTGGATAGTGAGAGCTACATTATTCTTCTGTTATGTGTAGACAATATGCTTGTAGCAAGGTCTAATATGCAAGAAATTGCAAAGCTTAAGGAAAATCTTGCACAAACATTTGCAATGAAGGATTTGGGTGTAGAAAATAAAATCCTCGTATGCACATCAAGAGGGATAGAAAAAATAAAAAAATTGTTGTCTCAGGAGGACTATGTAGAAAAGTTGTTAGAAAGGTTTCAGATGCAGAATACAAAACCGGTTGGTACACCATTGGCTAGGAATTTTAGATTAAGTAAAGAGAAATGCCCAACAACACAAGAGGAAAAAGATTATATGACACGAGTTCCTTATTCTTCAGCAGTTGGGAGCCTCATGTATGCCATGGTTTGTACTAAGCCAAACATTGCCCAAGCAGTGGGAGTTGTTAGCAGGTATATGGAAAATCCAGGTAAAGCACATTGGAAGGTAGTCCAGTGGATTCTCAGGTACTTGAGAGGGACCAGTAGTAGGCACTTGTGCTTCGGAGGGTCAGATTATACTTTACAGGGATTTGTGGATTTAGATATGGTAGGAGATGTGGATAGTAGGAGGAGCACTACTAGATATGTGTTTACAGTTGGTGGTGTGGCAGTGAGTTGGATCTCAAAGTTGTAGAAGGTAGTTTCCCTATCTACTACAAAGGCAAAATATGTTGTAGCAACTGAGGCAAGTAAGGAAATGTTATGGATGAGCAGGTTCATGGAGGAGTTGGGTAAGGAGTAAGGGGATTATAAGTTACATAGTGATAGTCAAAATTCAATTCACCCGACAAATAACTCACCTCCATTCAAGAACCAAACACATTCAACGAAGATATCACTTCATACGACAAGTGTTGGAGGATGAGAAACTTGAGTTAGTAAAGATTCATATAGATGATAATCCTGATGATATGTTTACTAATCCAATGAAAAAAGAGAATTTGGATTTACATTCAACTTCTGTGGGTCTTCAAGATTGATGTTGAAGTGGAAGAAACAAGCCAAAAAGAAAATTCCAAGCAGGAGCTGTAGTGGTGGAGCTACACAATCAGTCTCCAAGTGGGAGATTGTTGGTTGTGGAGCCTGATAGTGACGGGGTTTATAAGAGGGGATTCGACCCTCTTACGGGTCCAAGGGCTGCGCGTCTTGATGGGAGTTTGAGGAAGTTCTCGAAAGCCACATTTTATGTGTATTTATGCATTGTGAAATCTGGACCGTTCCTTATTAGGTCACAGATCTAATGGGTGGTTTTCTATGTTTCCCTGAAATAATAAAAAACCTAATATATTTAAAGGGTTGTTATGTATGAGGCTCATTGTATCAATGGTTACACTATGTGAGAGAGATTTTGTTGGACTAAATAAAAGGATTGGTTGTTTCTGGTGGACGTAGCCCATTTTGGGTGAACCACGTTAACTGTGTCTCTGTTTTATTGCATTCTTTTATGTTTTACATTTTTCATTGCATGCTTGTTTATCTCGCACAACCGGTATAATCCTAACAAATAGGCGAGTGAGGAAACATATGAGTAGGTCGAGTAGGAGGTAGAGGAGGAGAATGGGGAGGCTCGGGTGGTCGTGAGGAGGTTGAGGAGGCATCCAATCTAGACTACAAAGAGGGATATTTGAGTAACTCAAGATTCCCTTTTTAATTTATAGATTAGATTTGATTGAATATATTAATATTTTCCCTAACTCATGGTGTGTTAGTGTGTTATTTGTAGCCACTAAGACGGAGTTGAGAAATCATTCAAGAAAGTCGAACCTATATCTATTCACCTTCTCATCCGGCATGACTCTAATCCCTTGACTATGGACCCAGATTACCCGTATACACATGTTACAACATATATGTATTCAAACTTATATGCCATGGAGTAGATGTACTATCCATGATTCTCGTTAATACACCGATTTTCCAGAAGAGAATTCTACATTGTGGCCATAGGTAACTAATCATTGCTAGATGCTTATGAGCGGAGGGGATTGGGCCAGCCATAATAGTACCACTAGCACCACAAAATCACATGGCCATTCAAATATACCAGTATATAAAGGCTCACATGCAAGGAATAGTAGGTTGTGCACAACATCCATAGTAGGAGCCCTTGATCCACTATTTTATAGGTGTCTCAAAAGGATGGTTAGGCCTAGTTCCTTTATTGCTTAGAAATTTTTTGTATTTATGACTCATTACTAAGTATTTTGACCACATTTAACCTTTCCTGTGATGACATTGTACTCAAAACTTGATAGATACACACACACACACATCATTTATTTTTAGCTTGAAATTCATTAGTGTCTCTTTTCTTTAAAATGTTTAATCTTTTTGTTTATGCACTTTGAAAGGATAGAAATGTTTGATATTTTATGGATTTTAAATGAATGTTATGGTTGTAATGTAACATGATAAACAAAATGAAATGGATGACGTAAATATACATGATAGTAATAGGAAACTATTGTTTAGATAATTTCAAATCTTTTTATTTTATTGGAAAAATATAATGATGGTAATGTGGGGACAAAACAACTTAATCCATTCTTAATTCCATGTAACTAGTGAAATGTGAGGGATCATCATCGATGATCAATAAGAATGTAATATATGTGAGTGGGTGCATGATACATGAGTGAGAAATGAAGAAAACAGAGTAAGATTTCATTAATGATTAAGTAAAATTTTATATTTTATTTTTCATTAGAATTTTTTTACTAGGTTTGGAATAATTTATGCTTTATTGGATTAAGGTAGACTTAGATCCATATATGGCCAACTTATTAATGAAATCTGGTTTTAATGGATGGATATCTCTTCTAAAATGGGATTTTGAAATATCTTTTTGGGTTTTTATGTTTTAGGAACTTTGTGTCACATTGTTTTGATTTTTCGCAATAGCTCCCGCGCCTTGGCCCATGATAACAGAAAGAAGAAAGGGCTCATAGACGAAAGAAAGAAATAGGTCAGTAAGGGCACACCATACTCATGTCATATCCCCACACCACCATTAAGAGGTGTAGGATCCTGACCAAATACTAGGGAGGATGAAATGTGTAGCTATTCATCATATTTAAATTTTTTATTTATTTTATTTTTCCTCATAAAATTTTTCTTTGTTCTTTCATTGTGCTATTTGGGAAGAAAAATTTGTCCTCAAACTCGGCCCCACACAATTGGTAATATGTGAGGGCTCATCATCTAAGACAAATATGGTCAAACATGAATGTTTAGGTTGAGATGATAAAAAAATTTCTTAGGAGAGAACTATGAAAGGAAGATCCATCATCAGAAGATTTTAGACTAAGCTATAGGTAATAATTTTATGAAATAGGAGAGAATTAAAGGAATAGGATACTTAAGTTTTCTTAGAAAAAAATTAAACTCAAATTTAGAATTATAATATGTGACATAAAATCTATAGTGAAGGGTATGATGAGATTATGAGAGTGTATGAGTGAGATATTTTTCTGTGTATGAATAGTTAAAGTTCTTATCAAATAAGTATACTAGAAGTACTCAATACATAGAGTGACAATGTTAATAACACAAACTATGAAGATGTAACTAGGGCAGTGTGAATGTGACATGGTTTATATGTAGAAACTATAATATGGAGTGAGTTTATTGATTCACAAAAATTATAACCTTCTAAAGTGCACAAAAAGTAGGTTCCATTTTTAAAGTATTCAATTATTTGATAAATGCTAAACCATTTAGGTTTGAATTTTTGACCTTCACTAACTTTATTTTCTATACAATTATTAAGACTTTGTACAAGGTCACCAACTTTAATCGGGCACTCATAAAATTATTATATTATTGACACATCTTATCTCGTATAATCTTGATGATGTTGCTCTCCTCCAATTCTATTTTCATCTAGGTTTTTTAAATCTATTAAGTGGGCATTTATTAACTCATCTTCATCTAAGATACATTGAAGCAACATTTGAATTCTACGAAGCTCCACCTTTGGAGGAAGAATGTATTTTGAACAAAAATTGGGGAAAATGGAATGCCACAATCGGTGTATAAATGGAATTCATATAGGCCCATAATGTTGGGAATACCTTTAAGTGTTAGTCTCTCTTGTTATCCTTGAAAATATTGAGGAGAATGGACTTTAATTTTTTTATCGTGGAATCAACCTAACTATTGGCTTGAGGGTGATAAAAAGAGGTAGTGTGATGAGATATTTTCAAGATATTTTGCAATTCACGTAACTTATTTTCTTGAATGATGAGCCATTATAAGAGATAATGACTTACGGTATGTCATACCGGTTACCACAAAAAACAACACCCTCTCGATTTTCTTACAAGTGGATTGAAAAGGAAATCAATGTTTTTGGGAAACATCAAATTATGTTCAGGTGTGGGACTATGAAACTGAGATAATTCTCTAGAGAAGGCTAGTTCCTCTTCCTAATCTGATGCTAAACGTACTCCTAATGCTTGAAATGCAATTAACTAATCCTATTTTATGATTCCAAGGGACCAGGGAGAGAGGTAAATGCATGAAAATGAAGAAATCCTACTCTAAGGGGGTGATAACACCAAGAGAAGGGTGGTTATGACACTCTCTAAGGGATGAAAATGAGAAGAAATTGAGATAGAGAGGGCATATGCAACACCATAGTCTAGAAACAAACATTCAAAACACCATTTCCATTAAACACAACCATTTAGAGCTTGCAAGAAACCATAAAATGCACAAAATAAATTTAAATATAATGTAGAGGCTATAAAATACAATGAAACTCAAGTAAGGGTTGAAAGATAACCACAAAACTTGATTTAATTTCTTCATATGATGACATAGTCCATTACAATGAGGAAAAGAGGCATAAATATTTTTAAAATGCCCAAAAATGGATGTTTGAAGCTCACACAAACTTGTAATAACTTAGAGAAGTAGAGGAGCATATAGAGAATGTTCAACAACTATAAATGAACACCTCTTTTAAAATATATGGAAGGAAAAAAAAGAGAAGAGAAGAGGGAACCTGAAATATGCCTCCAACCACCAATAAAAGTCATTAAATGACCTACAAAAATGATGGAGAACCTACCAAAGCCCGTGCTTCCATGTCCTTTAGCTTGTAGGAAAACAAATTCTCCCATGTCTTTGTTAATGCCTCTTTTACCCACCTGGAATATGTTCTTTTGAAACTGGGAATTTTTATTATTTTTCTCCCATCTACCCTCACCAAACCTATGCTTTCTTGATTTCATAATGAAGGGCTCAAAATACGAATCTAACAAGTATAATTTTGTAAATTTGGTTGAGTGAGGGTCGAGTTATCTCCATGCGGGTTGGGATGTCATTTTTGCCCATTTCCAAATATTTTGGGCTTTGTTACACTAATTGACACATATTCTCAATTATAAAGCTCCCACTTTCCTTTTTTTCTTTATTTTTCAAATGGGTCAAGTGATTCAGACTTTCAGTACATGAGGTTCATGTGAAATCGAGTCTTTAGGGTTTCCGAGGTCTACACCATCTGTCATCTCTGTATCTAACTCTTCATGCCTTTTCCTTAGGTTTGTGGCTTCTTGGCCTCCATGGGGAACATTGTTCCACAGGGAACATTGTTCCCCATACCCCTCTATTCTCCATAGCCACCATCTACCTGAATTTTTTTGACATGAAGGCCCTTGCAAGGAACTTGTTCTTGAGGAAAAAAGTTCCATGCATTCCCCTTGTACCCGCGAACACCACCATCCCCATTAAACACCGGCCCTCGATGCTCCTATTCATTTTTCAGTTGACTAAGTCCCTGTCTTGGAACACTATCCTCAATGGAAATTGTTCCGTCATGCCTCAAAATGTCTGCATCTTTGCATTACAAAGGGCTTTCTCCACGAACTTAGTATTTTGGTAAATTCAGGGTTTCAGGGAACTAAGGGCCCGAAGGAACTTGTACCACTCGTGCCTCCGTAACCTAATTTACCCACACTACACTATTTCCTTTGCAAATAGGACCTTTCGGGATGCAAAGAACTTGAAACCTCAAGGCACTTTTACTATGTGTTCCTCCTGACCACTGCCCATGATTTGCCACATTACACTCGCTTTTTTAGATCATTTTTCCTTTTTTCCAATTTATTTCTAACTATTGAACCTTTTTTAATCTTGGGAGTTAGGGAAAACATAGAAAGATACCCCAAAACCATTTTCTCAATTTTATCCATTTTAACCCATTTTTTAGCTAAGTATGAGAACTATGCCAAAAGGTAAAAGCCTTCAAATGACTTCAATTTTTTTTTCCACTTTTCCAGTTTATCCTTGTCTTTAGCCAAGATAAAATTCAAGTTATCAAAATTACATCTGGTGGAAAATTGGGTAAAAAATTGGCGACTCAACGGGGCTATCTTCCTATCATATGAATTGATAAGTGTCCTTGTTGTTTCCATTAGGCATGGAGTCATCTTTAGTAGTTTTGAACTAATTTCTACTTGAACCTCTACTCCCGAAGCGCTACATGGACTTAAAATTGATATGAAAATTGCTCAAATTGACCACTCACATCACAAAAATATTTTGATTAAGGTTTTATGTGAGTGGAAAATTGTTTTGAATCTTGAAATTCACCTTCTTTCCCCTACACCTAATCTGAAATTTGAATCTTCCACTCATGAACCTACTTGGAACACTTTTTGGAGTTGAAGCTAACTTGAAACTACTTGAGATGCTCACAATTTCATAAGATTTTCCTTTAACAAGATTCAATGAGTGTGGAAAATTGATTTGAGGTTGATCTTCTACTCAAAACCAAGGAGAATATTGAATTAAAATAAGGAGGGTTACCCACTAGACTAAGAACATGTAAGGTGCTATGAGACATACTCTCTAAAATGCTTCAAGCTACCCCTGAAACTGATTTTCTGAATAATAAGAGGCACTAGAAGCTCAACATGCAATTGATATGAAGAGACAAAAGAATGAGAAAATTGAAACTATCTCTAAATCTTATTTTTAGTTGCTCTACATTTGAGAGTTTTTGAAATGGTAACTATTCCATGAGACTTTGAACCTCTTTCCACAACACCTTCTCCTAATCAATGATAATAAAACCGTGCAAAAGACCATCCAGAAGCAAAAAAAACTTGTGCAAAGAACTTAGGGAAGGAAACCTACTCTACCAACAAAACAATGTGCTGAAAGCACTTAGAGGAATTAGAAACCTAAAATAATATGTAAAAAGATGATATTTTACTTCAATAACAATGCTTTAAGATAGATTCCATTGATGGAATCTGCATATTCTTCTCCATCCAACTTTGACAATTAGAAAGCATTATTTGTCTTGCATCTTGAGATCATGTAGGGACCACTCCATATAGCATCAAACTTTGAATGTTTACCTAGGTTTAGCCCTATCAGCATCCCACTTTAGAACTAAATATCCCTCTTGAAGCTTCTAGCTTTGGCTTTCTTGTCAAAAATACCTCTTGATCAAAGCTTGATTTTTCCATGGTTTGCATTACTTTGTCCCTCATCTCTCTAACTCCATGAGTTCAACATATCTAACTTCCATGGCTCCAAACTCAGATAACTCCAACTTCTTGAGAAGCTCTAATGTCAAAATTCAAGAAGAGATATGGGAAACCTAGCTTCTTTTCCATAAACTAGCTTGTAGGGAGAGCTATCAATTGATCTCTTGGGTGTGATTCTATCAGCCCATAAGGCTGATTTTAGTTTGGTGTGCCATGTCCTTTATTCTCATCCAAATTCCTTCTTATAATCCTCAAGAGATTCTTGTTTGTGGACTCAACTTGACCATTACCCTGGGGTAATAGTTAGAGGAAGTGCTCAAATATATCCCATTCTTAACAGCCCAATTAGAAATTTTGGTGCCAAGGAATGCTAGAGCATTTTCGATATGATAGTAGATGGGACACCAAACCTAGTTACAATTCCCTCATATAAAATCTAGTATACTAGACTCATTTTCTTCCTTGAGTGCCACTACTTCAGTCCATTTGGTGAAATAATTATTTTCTATGAGAATCCACTTGTGGCCTTGGCTTGAGTTTGGATTGATGACCCCAATGAAATCCAATCCCCACTATATGAATGGTTGATCAATTAGATTGGGTGGAGTGGAAGTGTTGTTAGCTTTTCTTTTCCTGTGAAAATGCACATTTCTTGCACTTCTTGATCCATGCATAACAATCATTGAATATTGTAGGCCAATAGTAACCAACCTTCATGATTCTGAGGGTTGTTACTCATGGAGAAAAAGTGACCTCCAACTTCCCCATCATGGAACTCATGTAACACTTTTCTCAATTTGATTAGTTTCAATGCACCTTAAGAGAACTCCATTCACATCCTTCTTGAACAAAATGTCATCAATAAGAACATATGGAATGGATTGGAGCCTAAAATACCTTCTTTTGGATTTTCTTAATCCTTGAGGGAATTGAACTATTTTGGAGGAATTTTATCATATCCCGAGTCCAACAAGGTGTGGGTATAGCATTGGCTTGTTGTTCTTGATCATCTTGAGCACTAGAACAACCCCTTCTTCATCTTTTGACTCTACATGCTGATTTGAAACCAGCTGCTCACACAAGCCTTTTCCTCTAACCAATTTTTTTTCACCTTGATCTCTATATCATACTCCATTACCTGGGTAATCCAACCAGCTCTTTTTTCATTTAAATCCTTGTTCAGGAGGAAATCCTTCACTCGACATGAGAGACTAACAAGTGAATTTTGTTGTTGAGACTAGATGTCTGAATTTATTTAAGATCCTTATGACAACAAGACATGCTTCTCAATGAATGAGTACCTCACCTCATATTCCTCTAAGATCTGACTAAAGAATGCAATAGGATGCTCATATCCTTCCTTGTTTAGCTACACCAATATTGCAGATATTGTGTCTGAGCCACCAAAAGCATAGAAAATGAAGTCTTTTGAGAAGTATGGATTGATAAGAGTCGAGCTTGTGATATTTCTTTCTTAATAGCCTCAAAGATATCTTTTCCCCTCAGCTGTCCATTTAAATGCCATGCTCTTCTTCAACATCATTGTTAGTGGTTTGACAAGATTAGAAAAATCAGGCACAAACCTTCTAACAAAGTTTGATCCTCCCTAAGAAGATTTGGAGATCTTTCTTATGACTTGGAAAAGGAAATGCCAAATGGATTCAAATCTCTCTCGGATCAATAGTTAATCCTTCTTTTGAAATAATGTGACCCAGAGCTTACCCTCATGAGCTAAGAATATGCATTTCTTTGATTCAGGGAAACTCCAAACTACCTACATCTCTCAAACACTTTCTTGAGATGGGAAAGATGGTCAACTTGAATTCTTGGAAAATACTATAATGTCATCAAGGTAAAAAAGAACCATCTTGTTAATCAACCCCTTGAACACCATGTCCATGGCTCTTTGAAACATGTAGCTCTCAGCATTGGATAAGCCAAATGGCATTTTCTATAAGCATATGTGCCCCATTTTGTGGTGAAAGTTGTCTTGAATTGATCCTCTTCTCTCACCATGATCTGGTTATAACCTGAGTATCCATCTAGAAGTGAAAACCTCTCCAAACCAGCTACTACTTGTAAAATTTATTCCATTGATGGGAAGTGGGTAGTGATCCTTGAGGGAAGCTCTATTTAGATCTCTGAAATCCACACACAACCTAATTTCCCCATTTCTTTTCTAAACTGGCACAAGGTTTGCAACCCAGGATGAGTGCTTGATAGGGAAAATGATGCTTGCCTCAATCAACTTGTTCAATTCTTCTTCATTAGAGGCTCTATGTGAGGATTTACTAGCCTTTTTTCTTCTTCCTAATGGGTTTAGCTTCTAGATCTAGTTCAATAGTATGTTGAGCTAAACTAGGATCAAATCCCCTAAGATCTTCATAGCTCCATGCAAATATATCAAGAAACTCTTGACAAAGTTGTATAAAATCATGCTTTTCTTGTTGAGTATTTACCTTGCCAATTTGGAGCATTTTCCTTCTCCAACTGAAATGGACTCTGAATCTTCACCTTTGACCATGATGTTTTTTTCTTTTCCTAAACTATTCATTGGGATTGAAGATTGATTCTAGAGTCACTAGACCTTTTGGTAGCTTGTTTGTTCTTAGTTGACTCACCGATCTCCATATTGTTTTCTCAACTTGTCTTGGTTTCTTGAAGAGAACTCAACCTCTTCTTGAAGGAAATTGATGATTTTTGGTCACTTTCAAACACCTTCCAACTTGTGTTATTATCTGGAATAGTTGGTCTCACTACCACCTTGATATGAGGTTGCTTTTCCTTCTTGATATCTTTAACAATGTCAAACACTACCCCAATTGTTGCAAGCCTTTTGTAAATTTTTTCTTCTTTCTTGGTATGGAATTGATGTTAAATGCTTCAAAATATTCTATGAGATCCCATACCCTATTCTTATAGCTCTTGAGAAGATCATTCTTAGTAGTATTTAACCCTCTAACCTATTTACAACAACTCAAATCATCCCCAAAATGCTTGTAGGTTCTTGATATTTTTCTTCCTTTCCCAATGTAAACCATGGATAAGTGATTCATACTCTGTTGTGTTATTAGAACAAGTGAACTGAAATATGAAAGTAGAGTAATATTTGATACCTTTGGGAGACACAAGCACTACTCCTCCTCCTCTTGACCTTGTCTACTCCTTGAACCATCAAAGAACATTTTCCAAACTCCATTCTCATCTTCATCATCCTAGCTTGGTGACACTAGGGAGAGGTGTAATTTTCTTCATGTGCGATAATAGATACTAATTCAATAGCTTCCATTTCTTTATGGATCATAACCATGCCTCTTATGTGCCCATTCATCAAGTGTCAAATATGGAATGCCTCCAATTTTAGTCTCTTCCTCTTGAGTGCTTGGGAAATCTTCTTGATCAAAAATTATGCAATTGGCATTGATAGGACTTGGTACATAAGGTTCAATGTGGAATGTAGAAATTGGCTTTGACTTGATAGTGGCTTTGGCTCCATATCTAGTCTTGAAGAGCATGTGGGACCAATCAGCTGACAAGTATCCCCAATCTTAGTAGTGAAATCCCTAGATAAGCATAGGGAAAAGAGTGGAGGTAGGTCAATCACATAGATATATCTTGAGGAACTGTGACATTGGGACATGCATGTAATGTAAGGTTTAGACCTTTGATGACTCCAATATTTCTCACTATTGTCCCATCTAATTGTACCACTCCTTTTGAAATAGGCTCATACTTGAGGCCCAATTGATCTATAATTTGCTTTGGCATCACCAAGTTGCTTTCCCTAGTCAATCATGTAGTTGTGTACTAGATTATTCCCGATGATCAAGGACACATAGAATGGTGGAGGCTTCATGTTTTTATGCTTGGTTGACCTCCTTCTTGTTACATTACATTGGTGAGGACTCTTTTCTTGATCCTTGGATGACTCATTTGAGATGGAAAAGTTAGCCATGACTTCCTGAAATAAATCTCTTTGGCTAGGAATTTCAATGAATCCCATATGAGATACTCACATTTTTTTCTTCATTTGATCAATGATATTGAATGGAGCTGGATTTATCCTTTTTTGCCCTTTGTTCACCACAACTTTCTCCTATACATGAGCTGATACAACAGGTCCTTAGGCTGATTTTGTGAATTTGGGACTGTGTTTGAGCTACCAACTCCTTGAAGTGTGAGAGAAGGTTGAGAAGGACTTGCATTTGATGATTTCCCCTCTTCTATAGCTCTTTTCTTGGATCTTGTGTTTGCTACTACACCCTTGAGGAAGAGATTGATTTATCCCACATAAATCTTATGCTTTCCAATTCACAAGAGTGAAGTGTCACTTTGAGGTGCCTCTTGAGAAATTTTTTGTTGCTTGATTTTCTTCTTCAGTTGTTTCTTGGGAAGCATAAGCACTTTGCACCATTAAATCCTTGGTTTAGGATGCCATTGAAGCATGTTGCTTGGTTATGTGGTGACCACAAGGAAAACACCACTTTGTAATGTTGTACAAGATTTTTTGGACTAGAACCAAATCTTTAGATGAAGAGGATTGCATTGGATTATAAGGTTGGAATGGCCTAGCAGGAAAAATAACTTTGGTTATAATTTGCAGCTTGAGCAGGAGGTCTATTTGATGATATGGGGGCTTGTTTGGTTGGTATTGAGGTTGATAAGGTCTGAAAATTTGGGCATGCTGCCTCTTGATTGTCACCAACTCATTCCCTATATTTTACAATTGTTTCATGACCTCTTAGAGCTCAACTGAGGTGTTGAAGAAGTAGATGCCTCACTAGAATTTTGATTTCTAGGAGTAGGGATAGGAGCTAACTCAGGTGTTTGGCTAGAATTAGGATTTCCTATCTCTAGATAAATAGGCATAGGTGGCCTAGGGGAAAGTTTACCAACTTGAATTAGATAGTTCTCATCTCTAATAGCTAGTGCATAGGCTCTTGGAAAAGTTATACCTCCCATAGATTACACCATAACAACAATATCATAATTAAGAGATTTTAAGAAGTAGAGAAATACACCTTCAATAGTTGGTCTTACAAGAACTAGAATTATATCCCACATTCTCTAAACCTGAAGTTGAAGTTCTACCATGAGTTCATTTGGAGCCCTTTTTATGGTGGTCAATTTCTCTAACAAGATAGATTATCTTCCCTCTCTCCAAACTAATCACAAAGAGCTATGCACAATGCATTCCAATTTTGAATTGATCCTATTGTCAGACTTCTGAACCACTGTAAATCCTTCCCTTTGAATGAGTGCTAGAAGTTTCACAGCTACATCCATGTCAACAATTTCATGGATAACACACACATTTGCAATGTCTTGATATGATTAGTTGGAGTAGTGTGATTTTCTCTAGTAAAGAATGGAATACTTTTCAAGGATTCCACTGGAATAGGATTTTGTGCATTGAGGGAAAGTGGATTGTTGCTTGTGAAGTTAAAAATAATTTATTTTGACCTTTGTGCAGCCATTATGATGGGTCTAAGAACTCTAGTGGATTACAAGAAGGGCCTACTAGGTGGAGGTGTTGAAAGAGTTTTGTTTGGTGGAGATGGTGATCTTTGAACTTGTCTTCCCCTTCTTCCTCTTCCTAGTGATAGTTGTAGATATTCAAATACTCCTTCTTCTCTTGTCCTAGACCTTGTTTGGATCTCTTCTCATGGATAGGAGGCAATTGGACTGCTAAAACCATTAGATTTTGATACTAGGAGTTACCAAATGTGTTGTTGCAGAGCCTCCAAAGGCTAGAGTTTTACCAAGATACACATCCAAACTTGATAAAACTGGAAGTATTGATAGGTAACACCAAACATGAAAAAACTATTATGTAGTGAAGGCACCAAGGTGTTTAGGATAAACACTTCATTGCTGAAATTATAGCTTTCAATGCTGGTCCCACCGGAACATGACAAAACTATAATGCAATGAAAAACAACACCCTTTGATTTGCTTGCAAGTGGATTAAATAGGAAATCAATGTTTTTGGAAAAATGGAATTATCTCTAGGTGTGGGACCATGAAACTGAGATAATTCTCTAGAGAAGGTTGGTTCCTCTTCCTAATCTAATGCTAAAACTACTCCTAATGAAGGAAATGCAATTATCTAATCATATCTATGATTCCAAGGGACTAGGGAGAGAGGAAAATGCATGAAAATGAATAAATCCTACACTAAGGGGGTGATAGCACCAAGAGAAGGATGGTTAAGACACTCACTGAGGGATGAAAATGGGAAGAAATGGAGATAGAGAGGGCATATAGAACACCATAGTCTAGAAACACACATTCACAACACCATTTCCATTAAACACAACCATTTAGAGCTTGCAAGAAACCATAAAATGTACCAAAATACCTTTAAATGTAATGTAGAGGCCAAAGAATGCAATGAAACACAAGCAAGGGTTGAAGAATAGCCATAAAACTTGATTTTATTGCTTCATATGATGACATTGTCCATTACAATAAGGAAAAGAGGCATTAATCTCTTGCAAAATGCCTTAAAATGGAGGTTTGAAGCTCACACACACCTGTAATAACCTATAGAGAAGTGGAGGAGTAGATAGAGAATGTCCAACAACTAAAAATGAGCTCCTCTTTTACAATATATGGAAGAAAAATGAGAAAGAGAAGAGGGAACCCAAAATATGCCTCCAACCACAAAAAAATTCATTAAATGACCCGCAAAATGATGGAAAACCTGCCAAAACATGTGCTTCCATGTCCTTTAGCTTGTATGAAAAAAATTCTCCCATGTCTTCATTAATGCCTCTTTTACCCACCTCAAACATGTTCTTTGAAAATGGGGAAGTTTTTATTATTTTTTGCCCACCTACCCTCACCAAACATTTGATTTATTGATTTCATGATGAAGCACTCTGAAATATGAATCCAACAAGTACAATTTTGTCAAATTTTGTTGAGTGAGGGTCGAGTTATTTCCATGTGGGTCGGGGAGTTTGATTTTTCCCATTTCCAAATATTTCAAGCTTTGTTCCACTAATTACCTTGCACATCCACATTACAAAGCTCACATTTTCCTTTATTTTTCTTTATTTTTTAGATGGGTCAATTTATTCAGGCCTTTTAGGTACATGGGGTTCATGTGGAACTGGGTTTTTAGGGTCTCCATGGTCTGCACCATTTGCCATATTTACATCCAAATCCCTGTGCCTTTTCCTTAGGTTTATAGATTCTTGGGATCCATGGATAACATTGTTCCATGAGGAAAAATTTTCCCCACACCCCTCTCTTCTATATAGCCACCATCTCCCCACACTTTTTTTTTTGCTGAAATGCCTTTGTAGGGAACTTTTTCCCATGAGGAACAAGTTCCTCGTGTTCCCCTTATACTCACAAACACAGTCATCCCTGCAAAACACTAGCCCTCGGTGCTCCTGTTTGTTTCAAAAATAAGTCCCTACGAGGAACATTGAACCCGATGGAATTTGTTTCATCAGGCTTCCAAATATCCACATCTCCACATTAAAAGGGGACCGCTACAGAAATTAGCATTTCGAAAAATTGGGCTTTTGGGGAACTAAAGGCTCGAAGGAACTTGTACCACCTGATCCTCTAGAAACTAATTTACTTGCACTACACTATTTCCTTTGCAAATAGGACCTTTCGAGATGCAGAAACTTAAGCCCCTATGGAACTTATACCGTGTGTTCTTCCTAGACCGACTTTTCTGCAATACTCTGCTTTTAGACAAATTTTCCCATTTTTTCCAATTTATTTTTAACTGTTAGACCTTTTTTGAATCTTGGGAGTTAGGAAAACAAAGAAATATACCCTAAATCCATTTTCTCAATTTTACCCATTTTTTAGCTAAGTATGAGGATCGAGGAAAAGGTAAAAACCTTCAAATGACTTCAATTTTTTCCATTTTTCAAGATTCTCCTTTCCAATCGAAGATAAAATGCAAGTTATAAAAATTACCTCTAGGATAAATTTTGGATAACAATACCTATAAATGATTTGATTCAAAATGAAATTGGTGATGACAAACATGGGAACTATGGTTAAAGACATTACTACTACTTATTTTTTAAAATATTCAATGGTCATGATGATGAAATTATAGCCATCGGTCGAGGCGGGAGAGCTTCCTATCAAATATAAGATCCATGTGGAAAAGGGCCATGTTGTGATGATTTTTATAGATCTTGCACATGGATTTGTACGACTTGTGAGAACTCTTAACACTTTTTGAATTAATGCACATGCTCAACAATTGTGCTCGAGTGTGGGAAAAAAATAGCCTATCCTTTGAGTCTTTTAGGTATTAAAATGCCAACCAGTGTCTACCACAAAATTTTATATGGTATTTGAAAATAATTTTCTAGCTTCTTCCTTGTGCATATACCTTAGAAAAATACCATAAATGGCCTTTGGATATAGGAACTCCTCAATAATAGTGTATACAACAAAAATCATCATTTTTGTTGTAAGTTATTACCTTTTAGGAAGGTTCGGTCTACGATATAGTTTACTATTTTGGCATACCACGGGCATAAATTAAATCTATGTTTTTTGAGGTAGCGGATGCATTCATCGAGGAGATCCAAATCGACTACCTCATAGTAATCTAATGGATTGTTACTTATCTAGTTAATAATGATTTTCCCTTGATTGATTTTTAATTCACATAGGTTAACTTGAACTCATCCATGAGGGTTATAAAGTGGTCTACCTTCTTATAAAAATTTGATTGGGTGAGGAAAGTACACAATTGCTCCATCTTAACAATGACCCTTATTTCGTAATTGAGCATATAGTGTCTTATTCACTTGATTATAAATAAAAGAGCAATACATTCCTTCTTTACTTGAGTATACCTAGTTTCATAGTTGAGAAGGACACAAAAATGAAGTAGATGGAATGATCTCATCCATCAACATCTTCTCATGCTGACATGAATGTGAGGGACATATTTGTAGCCATAAAATAAAGGATTAAGGGGTGATCATATGTGGATGGGATAAAATTATGTTGGGACAAATTAAAATGCTTTATCAAATTGAAAGGATTGTGGCATTCTTTTGTCCACATGTTGCAATTGTTTTTCTTGAAGAGACCATTTATGGGGTGTATGACATAAGAGAGGTCATGAACAAACCTTTGGATTTCCCAAAGTTTTCCAAGAAATGATTTAATTCCATACTCATTTTTAGGCAATGTTATATCAAGAATCACATGATTTTTTTGGGGTCTACACCGATCTTTGAAAAGGATATGATGTAACCTAAAAATATTTCCCCTGTCATCCCAAATCATATTTTTTGAGATTCAAGGTAACACCATATTCAATCAAGTGGGAGAGAATGATTCAAAGAACTTTAGGGTGCTCACCCTTATTTTTAGCCTTTTCTAGTAGATCATCCACGTAGCTTTTGATGATTTTATAAATTAGGTTGTAATAGATATAATACATTTCCCTTTGATAAGTAACATTGTGTTATTTAAGCCAAAGGGCATGACCATGTATCAAAATGTTCCCTAAAGAGTGGTAACATTTGTCTTGGTTTGATCCTCCTTGGAAATTATTATTTGGTTGTATCATGAGAACCCATCCATAAGATATAACAACTCATATCTAGTAGTTTCATCGAAAATGACATCTATGGATAGAAACATGAAGTCATTTTTTGGGCAAGATTTGCTACTGTCTCAAAAATTGATGCAAATTATGATCTTTACATTCTTTTTAGGAAGATGGTGATGCTAGACATCCACATAGAGTATTCCATGTGTATGATGAACCACACCTATAGAAGATTCATCAATTCCTCTTTTACCATAAAAGAAAACTTCAATTTGATTATTATTAAAAACATTTAATGGGTTTAGCGTCAGGCTTAGTCACCAAGTTATGGAAAACCACATCAAGATTAACTCTAGACATGTCATAAGTGAAAGTGAAAGTAAGATAATGTTATTTAATAAATTTTTATGTTCTTACATCTCCTTGGGGAAAGTGTAGAACCCAACTTTATGATCTTGGGATCTCAGGTGGCTTTGATATTTTTGTCAATAGTATATTCCATTAAGGAAGCATTCCCTTCCACAAATTTAGGGGAATGAGGAAGCTCAAAAAATTCATATTCTACCTAAAAAATATCAAATTATTGCATGTAGGAACTATAACTAACTATTTCTCCAAACTAAGATGAATAATATGGAATGAGAGGAAATCCTCTCTTGTGATGAGTTGGGGGAAGATCATTGTATGTGTGCAAGAACCCTAGGATTTCCTCATCATTTTAGAAAATTCCATAGTGACAAGTTTGTTCTTTTTTCTATGTAAAAGTGGATCACATTAGTACCAAGGGTTCTAGTCTTATAGAGACGAATATTTAAGTTTCTAGTAAATATATGTTCTTGAAAAACCATGAGAAATAAGAATCTATAGAACCAATAAGCCGCTTCTCTCTCTACGAATATCCTCGATGGAGATGAAATCAAAGTATTTTCTTATCTCACATAAAATGGCCTTTTAAAATTGGAGGTGCTCAGCTATGATCTCATTTACCTTAGAAACCTAGTTGGAAACCAATTTTTGAATCCCCAAGGACAATAAGGTTTCAAAACCCTAAATGTTTTGCAACTATGAGACCTAAGAGTAACTATTTTTATTTAGTGCCATTTTTGGTGCATTCAAAATTGATTTTAAATATAAAGTGTGTGACCTCACCTTTAAAAGAAGTTAAAATCACCCATGCCAATCCTTATGGGTTCCTTCAAAGATTATTATTTCATTTTTGATACCTCAACCATAAATTTGTCTACAAAATATTTTGTGAGAAGATAAGCTAAGCCTAAAATACTAGCAATCCCATGTGGGTCAAAGGGGAGAGTGATAGGTGAGTCACTTTCTAGTAGTTTCATAATCTCAACCATAGTTTTGGTGGACACTACCTCTATGGTAGAAACCTTATCATTACTCTTTTTCTAAAAATTTGACCACCTTTGGGTTATATATGTTTGTCTTTAGGATCCATTTTATCATTAAGATTGAACCCTTTCAAGGATTTGGTTTATCTAATTGATTTTATGAAAGTTTAAATTTAGTTGTTCGAGATGTTTTTACTATTCTAATTTAAATTAATGAAGTGAAAAATAAAAATAAAATTGACCTCAGAAGATGACAGGGTTTACCGATACCCGCAGAGATGGATGTTGAGCAAAGGGCGTTTGATCAAGATTGTCACGTCGAATGAATGTACAAGTCCTCTTGTCCTAATAAGCAACCTACGCACTCAAAGACACTAAACAGAAAGGATTAGATAAATGGATAGACGAGCTGCTCGAAAAAGGCTGATTCCAGGAATCCAAAGGGACTTCCTTGGAGGATGTCATCTCATTTTGTAATAATTAAGTGAATTGATAAAGATAAAGATAAAGACAAAGATATATGATTAATATAGATATGTGGATAATAGATGAGAAGCTATAGAACTCCAAGTTGAAGGGTAAATCATGTGTGGCTTCAAATATTTCCCGAGCAAGGGTGGATGAAATTTATATGAATTTGAAGTAGTCATACTAGAAGTCCTCATTCTCCTATTGGATTTTGTGCAAGAATTCAAACTAATCTTCAATTTCCTCTTCATCAACAACTAATCGGATTGCACAGAGTGTAAGTTCATGTAAGATATTATATTGTTCCCAGAAGAAGGGGTGCTAAAATATGGGAAGATCATAAATGTTGGTAATCGGATGTGAACGGTCAAGAACTACCATCTAATAGAGAGCCATACTTGGAAATAACATGTTAAATGTAGTAGATTCGATATAAAATGATATAAAGTTGATAAATTGATAAAAGATAAATTTGATAGTAATCTCCACGATTTAGGCCAATCACTGACGATTAGGGTGAATAGCTAGTGATTGCTGTGATTTTGATAGTTTTGCTAAAAATTTGAAGCTCTAAAATGATGATATTGATTTATTCAAGGGTTGCTTATGACTTGAAAAATGAAATACGATATATAAGATTACTTGTGAACATATGAAGAGCTAAAAGATGCCTCAAATCTTTAGTGAGAAGGATCGAGTTGATAACTTGTCTGGTCATGTTCTTTTGGGATTTTGGGTGCTTTGAGAACATCCATAAAAATTCTTACAAATGATTGATATTGATGCCTAATAGTGCTTGAAGATGTCTTGGACTTTGTGATGTCGAGGGATGAAGTGTTGGTTCGAAAGGGAGGTCTCAAATCAAATACTAAAGCTTAGAAATTAAAGATCCCTGAGGGAGAGCACAAAGGTGCTATTTATAATTGTTGGTGATTCAGTTGAATCACCGACGATCTACTTTTGTACGAAGAAACAACTACAAAAGTGGTTAAAACCACTTCTAATAAGGGTTTTTTTGTTTGGGATGTGGGTAAATGACTAAGGAAGGTTGGGGATGAGGTGTAGAGGTTAGGAAGGTTATGAAATGGTTAAGAAATTGTTGATTTTGTTTTGTCTTATTTAATTTTAGTCTCCAAGTGGTTTTGGGTTGTTTTAAGAGAGGTAGAATTAGTTTTTATAGCTATGAAATGATGTTTACTGGGGTGTGGAAGAATATTTACATGGATTAAATATTTTGGAGATTTTAGACTTAGGATAAAGGATGTAGGGATTAAATAATATTCTTAGATGATATGATTGTGAAGACGATATAGGTGGTGAAGGAAATCATCGGTGTAACTTTTAAGTGTCTACATTTGTCCATTTTTGTCGAGTAGTTTCTCCTAAGTAAAGTGCTAGAAAAATAATTATTTTCAATAAATTAATTTGTATGGGTGATCCCCTTCAAAATGGGGTGACTACGGTGCAGGTGCAAATGATAGGAACACCGAGTTCAACAAGTTTTATTTAGATAATTTTTAGAGGAGTTTCTTAAAAATTACCCTAAGACGGTATCAAAATGATATGTGCTACCGTTGAATCAAGTGATAGGGGAACCAAAGGGTTTGTTGCCTATGGACATATGATTCATAAGGGTAGGCTATAAGGACATGGAATTCAAGTGATGGGGGACCAAAGGGCTCACATCCCAAGATAAATAGGGTGAATCACTAGTGATTCATAACAATTGCTGACGATTAAGGTGAATCGTCAACAATTCAAGGAATCATTGGTGATTGCTACGAAATTTAGGGAGGCTATAAAAGCCCTAGGTCGGTGGTGAAAAATTCATTTTTGTGACTTGTACTTACAATTTGAAGAGCTTTAAGGGGTGAAAATGTGGTGTGAGGGTAATGGCGTCAACAACCAGGCACATGAAACCTACACAAGAAGAGGTAAGTGCTTAATTTTGTCATTTTTGTTGGTTTTTAGCTAGTTTCGATTGTTTTTGTCATTTTTAAGGGTATGGGTTTTTTTAAAAAAAAATCATCAGTGATTCAAGTTGATCGCCAATGATTCAAGTGAAATGTAGGATATTTTCCCATGTTTTCTGCGACTAGATGTATTCGTTAGTGTCACCTTCCATTTAAATTCCTACAATCTCATCAAGACCTTCCATTTAAGGTCCAACATTCTCGCAACACATTCTATTGAAGGTACCTCTATCACTTCAACACCTTCCATTGAAGGTCTATCTATCTCTTCAACACCTTCTCGTTGAAGGTCCCTCAATCCCATTACTACCTTTCCTTGAAGGTACCTTAATCTCGTCAATATCCATACCTTCCCTTGAAGGACACTCAATCTCATCAGTACCTTCCATTTAAGGTCCAACATTCTCGTCAACACATTCTATTGAAGGTACCTCTATCACTTCAACACCTTCCATTGAAGGTCTATCTATCTCTTCAACACCTTCATACATTGAAGGTCCCTCAATCCCATTACTACCTTTCCTTGAAGGTACCTTAATCTCGCAATATCCATACCTTCCTTGAAGGACACTCAATCTCATCGCACCTTCCATTGAAGGTCTCTAAATCTTATCAATGTTGATGCTTTCCTTTAAAGGTCCTTCTACCTCATCAATGTCTACACCTTCCTTGAAGGTAGGTCGATTCTGTCATCATCATCTACACCTAAGTCACTAACAGTTTCCTTACCGACATTAGTAGGACCAGGGGGTCATACTAAACCAAATCTTGAAAAACCTTTCTCATGTAATTTCTCATCACCTTTCACTATTCGTCTCAAATTAGTTTGGTTCACCCACCTAAATGAATCAAAAATCAAAATACATGAAGAAAAGGTAAAAGCAAAGCTTTTTTGTTTACCCCTCTTCACTAATCCACATTTTTAACGACTCCTTTATTAAAAACTACACATCCCCTTTGTTTACCATATAATAAATCAATCAAGATCAAAACTTCCATCATCCTAACCTGAAATATATCATTCCTTTCAATACATGTCATCTCTATCCATCGCATTATGTTAGGAGAGCTCCTATCTACTGAGACTTTGAAAACCTTACTTCACACATCTCCCCCTTAACACATCCTCATCAACCTACCTAATCAAATCCAATCAAAATGTCACTACATTAGAATGGAGTAAACATGGAAAGTTTTCCCTAGTTGGATCGGTCCATATAGTATGGGTCAACCTTTGAATGCCTTGCACTTGTAACCTTTCTATTGTTAACACATCACCTATCATGAAGATAGTCACATTAAAAGATATTATTCCATTATCAACGAGTCATTTTATCGTCGTAATGATTTGAAAGTATGGGGTTATGCGTCACTATCCTAAACACACCTTAAAGATAAGCACCATGACTTTGTTCATTGCATCTTTTATTTTGGATAATTTCCTCCTTGGCAGGAACCCCAAAATCATTACATCCATCCACCTTGTCTACCGATCAAAAACATGTCTTGGGGCACACATGTGTAGTTTGTGGAAACCTTTTCTTCCATCCCCGAAATGGTCTATTAGGGTTTTATCCTTAGCTCAAAATGTATGTAATACCTATGGCTGCTTCTTGTCAAAATTCAAAGACAATAGACTAATCCCTCGAAGGAAAGCTATTCAAAATATAAAATCATTGTCAAAAATTAAAAAAGTAGACCAATCCCTTGAAGGACAACTTTACCCATCAAAGTCATATACCAATCCCTCGAAGGAAAACTATCTCGTAAAAAATAAAAAATAAAAATAAAAAATTATAGACCATACCCTTGAAGGATGTGAAATATCCCTTGTGGGATACCACTTAAAAATGCACAAAATATTGAAAATTTGCAGCCAAATAAAATATTGATTTTTGTAGATTTTTACAGTTAGGGCAGCGAAACTAAAGAAAATTAATATCTCCCAAAATATCCACCTGAATTACTTGAAAATTTAAAGAGAGCTTGCTAATATTATAAAGGACATAAGACAACTATTTTTGGAATTTTACATAAATTAAAATGCTGCCAAAAATTACAGTGTGCCCTAGATAGCTGGAAAACTTCTAAAATTCGTAACTCTCCAAATACAAGAGCAAAAATTATGAGACTTTGGAAATAACATTAACAAATATAGGAAATGATATTTCAACCTTCAGATATGAAAATGGAGAAATGGAAACCCCCCAAAGAAAGGCTGCAAGTCACCTAGCTTGGAAAAGGGTTAGAAATTAATGAAGATGCCTTCAAAGTGATGCCAAGCCCTACCCAAATGGCTACCGTAAATATGATCTGAAAACCCTCTGATTATCTTCCCCAAATGCCCCAAAATCCTAAAAACTCTTCCTTTGAAACCTATGATAATATATCTGTCACACAGCCCTGAAAGCGGCTCCAAAATGACAAGCTAGGGTAGATCTCTCACTACTAAAGAATGCCTCTAGCTAGCTAGGGATGGATCTCTCACCACCGAAGCTAGGGTTCTGTGGGATTTCATTCCATAAGCTTGTTGGGTTTTAGATTTGCACTTGGAATGAAACCATAGTCAGGGGAAAAATAAGTCCCTCCTCTTTAATGGGAGAGGTTCCCTTATTGAAGGCAAGGGCAAAACCTATGTACAAATGCACAATCTTTCATTCAACGGTGGTTTCCCAATATCCTGTAATGTGTTTTAGGCCTGGAAAGTTATCAATACATGAGGATAGAAGACTTTGAAGAGAGGAGGGAGGAAGAAGAAGAAAATACTTTCAAGGAAAAGAGATGGTAGAGAAAACCCTTATATGTATTGTATAAATAAGATACTTTGAGTAGAACCATCCACGTATATAACGAAAAGAATTCACGGACTCAAAGTTCTAGAGATTGTACAAACTAGAACACAAAGTTTCCAAGAACACAAGGATTAGATGATTCATAGATCAGAACTAGAAGGAAAGAGAAAGCAGAAGAAAAAGGGAATAACCTTTGTATTGATTTCTTCCAATTCAAAATTATAGTTCCGAATGATCAAAATTACAACCTATACAATGGCTTTGAAAGATCATGATATAGCTCGCAAGAGATGATTAAAAATTTCTCAAGAAAGCAAGAAATAGTTATAACTTATTCCAATCATCCATGCCCTTTTGAATTCTTGATTTGCAAAGAAACGTTAATGGCGGAAAAAATAGTTTTTGAATGTATGGTCGTTACATTATTTTACCAGTTAAAACATGGGCCGTTTGATTTGCATTTACAACTTCAAATTTGTGCTACCTACGTGGGAGAAATTAATTAGAGTGGGCCTGTGGAAACCTTCTACATTTTTTTCCTTTGAAGTTGGGTCAAGCTGAAATGTGGAGAGCTCTACCGGTTCCTTCATACTTTGTTGATTCGGGTTTATTTCCTACTTGACCTATGTTGACCCCTAGACACGTGGAGGGATGGTGCTCATTTGAGTTTCCATTTTGGAAGCACCCCTTAAAATTATCTTTGAGCGACGTGTGTCTCCTTCTCGTCGGTCTTTGGACTTTTCAACGGCCAACTCTATCTTCATACTGACTTTAACCACGTGGCGAGTGGGGCTACTTGGATACTAACCCTTTGATTTCACTTCCGAAATGGCATTGTTAAGGCACGTGGTGGCTTCCACCAACCCACCCATACTTAGTCAATTTTAACGATCGACTCTATCCCTTTTGGACCTAGGACATGTGGAGGACTGGTGTAATTTTGAGAACTACCCCCATCTTTGAATCTTGAAGATGTGGTGATGAGGCACATGGCACCATCCACTGAGCCTTCCATACTTAGCCAATTTAAGCTTGTTTTATCTTCATTTTGTACCGGACATGCGGAAAGCCTATGCTTATTTGAGGACTATCCCTTGTACCCTACCCCTAGAGTTGTGTCATTTAGAAACGTGGAGGCTTCTGCTAAACCTTTAAATATGGAAAAACCACATCTAATAAAAAATATCCACGTATTACAATGTGGAATCTAGGGTAAAAATTATTTGGTAAAATATGCCTGTCATTCTCAATTGTGGGAAGAAAATAAAAAAGAAGGAAAAGAACTTCATCATATGCCAAAATTTCAAATTTTCCTCTATGAATAGGGAAACTGCAAACAATGTCAGGCTCGATGCGATTTAATACTCCAAGGTACAGACTCAAATTTTTTTTGAAACTTGACTTCATAAGAGGAGAATTTTGGGGCCAACAACAAAGCTATAGATTTGCAAACAACAGTTGCACATGAAGGAAAATAATTATGTATAAAAAAAATTCCCCTTTCCTTTCTCCCCAAGCTCCTTATATACTTCTCCAAGGAAAAAGATCCCCAATAACCCTGTACACATTTATTTCCATGGAAGGACCAATAAAATAAAAGTAACTAAAGTTCATTTTTCCGTTTTAAGTCGCCATGGTCCAAAAGTGATCCCCAAACACAAAAATTGAATATTAGTACCATATGGCCCCTTCCTAAAAGCTCCCAGCATCCACAACCCCTTGGTTATGACCAAGGCTTGGACTCAACTTGGTCCTTAGGCCTTTGGCGTAGGAAAGGGGACATTACAGTCCTCCCTTCCAAAAATTTCTTGTCCTCAAGAAAATACAAATTAGGATGCTACAAAATATGCTCTCCCTCCCAAGTAGCATCCTCAAGTGGCAATCCCTTCCATCGCACCAAATAATTGGTGATTACTCTGCTCCTGAGCCCCCTCTGTCTCTCTTCAATAATGGATTCTGGTTCCAACACCAACTTCCCCTCCTCATCTAGTGGCGGTAACTCTGTAGATGGTACAATATGTTGTCCGAGTGCCTTCTTAAGGCATGAAACATGGAAGACATTATGTATCTTACTGTGCTCTGGTAGCTCTAGCTCATATGCAACTACCCCAACTCAACGAACTACCCGGTACGGACCATAAAACCATGGTTTCAATTTCTCTACACCCTTCTACTTCAATGAGGACTACCTATATGGCTGCAAACATAGGAATACTAGATCCCCAACCTCAAAATACCTCTCTATCTTGTGTCGATCTGCATATACCTTTTTGATTATGTGCCTTCTCTGATTCTCTCTGAGAGCCTTTAGAATATCCTAGTTCTCCTATAACCAATCTCAAGCTTTGGGAGCTTGACTATTTGGTAATACCAAATCCACAAATGTCATAGCGTCGTACCCATATAAATATTGGAAAGGAGTCATACCTATGCTCATTTGGTAGGTGGTATTGTAGAAATACTCACCCATGTGTAACCATTTAATCCATGCCCATTGATGTCCTATCACATAACTCCACAAGTAGCCCTCTATCCACTTATTGACTATCTCTATCTACCCATCTGTCTGTGGGTGGTAGCTAGTGCTAGGAGTCAACTCCGTACCTGCTAGTTTGAAGATATCCTACCAAAAGGTGCTCATGAAGATCTTGTCCTGTCACTGACAATATTTTTAGGCAACCCATGTAGCCTAAAAATACTAGTATAGAAGATCCGGGCCACATCCACTACCTCATGCCCCTTGGGTAGGGAAAATAAATGAGCATACTTAGTTAACCAATCAACTACAACATAAATGTAGCTATGCCCATGCACCAAGGGAAGCCCTGTGATAAATTCCATAGATATGCTTTCCCATTTCTATTCGGGAATGGGGAGAGGCTGAAGTAATCCTACTGGAAAATACTTGAAAGGATTTGGTTTGCTGGAAAACCATACACTCTCTGACATGATTAAGGACATCGTCCTTCATCCCCTTCCATGCAAATATCTCCCTGATAAACTTGTATGTTTTGAAATACCCAGGATGTCCAGCTAGTGGTGTATCATGTACTACTCGAAGGATCTTCTCCTTCATTTTGGATCCTGGTACAAGGAAAATCCTATCCTTGTAGAAAATGAGATCATCCACTACTCTGTATTGGTCATCCTGTATAATACCATCCATGATCTCACATGCAAACTGATTTTTGGAATACTCAACAAGTATATGAGCCTTCCAATCCGCTGAAATCTCAGACATAGAACTAAGCATAGAAGTGAGGTAAGGCCTCCTAGATAAAGTGTCAACAACAATATTATTCTTACCTCTAGTGTACTCTATGTCAAAGTCATATGTTTGTACCTTGTTCACCCATCTTTGCTAGCGATCATTGAGCTCCTTCTATCCTAAGAAGAACCTCAAACTATTGTGATCCGTACGAACCATGAATTTTCTACCCACAAGTATTGTCTAAATTTGGCCAAAGCATGCATAATGTCCAACATTTCCTAATTGAATACCCTCTCTCAATGAGTTTCAATTTCTGACTCTCATAGGTGATGGGATGCCTATCCTACATGAGAACTTCCCCAACACCCTCTCTTGATGCATCACACTCTAGAATGAATGGATGGGAGAAATCTTGTAATGCAAGGATGGGACATGAACTCATCACCTCCTTGAGGTGATCAAAACCCGTTGTGCTACGTCTGACCAAGCAAAAGCCCCCTTCTTGGTCAAATTGGTCAATGGAGTAGTCAACTAAGAGAAATTCTTCATGAACCTCCGGTAGTATATGCACAACCCCGAATCCTCTCAAATGTGTCAATGTCCTAGGTGGTGGCCAATCCATAGTTTCTTGTATCTTCTCTCTATCCACCTTCACTTTGTACTCCCCACCAATCACATATCCTAAGTATAGAAGTTTGGTCATGCCAAACTCACACTTATAAGCTTTTGCATATAACGAATTAGCTTCTAATATCCTCAATATCTCACCCAAGTGCCTGATATGGTCCTCCCAAGTCCTGTTGTAGACTAAAATATCATCAAAGAAAACTAATACAAAATTCCGCAAGTGGCGCTGAACACATATTCATGCAAGACTGAATGTAACTGGAGCATTAGACAATCTAAAAGGCATCACCAAGAACTCAAAGTGATCAGAATGGCATCTCGAAAGTGTCTTATGCACATCTTTCTCCCCGACTTTGATCTCGATGATATCCGTAACACAAATCTATTTTTGAAAAATAGATTGCACCATGTAGCTTGTCAAGAAACTCATCAATGCGTGGTATGGGATACTTGTTCTTTATTGTCTTCTTATTCAAGGCACGGTAGTCCATACACATCCCTAGGGTCCCATCCTTCTTCTTCACCAATACCACCGAAGAAGAAAAAGGGATGGAACTTGGTCTAATATGCCCCATATCAATGAGATCATGTATAGTCTTCTCGATATCATCCTTAAACCATTTAGGGTGACGGTAAGGAGAAGTAACAACTGGTCTAAAATCCTTGAGCTCAATCACATGCTCAAATCCCCTATCTAGAGGTATGCCTAGAGGTATGTCACCAAAAACTACACTATGTCTGTCCAATAAGCCTTATATATCCACATGATACTTTTGTCCATCCTCTAATTTCTTGGTCGAAACCAAACAATGTACTACCCAATCCACCCCGTTGTGCCTATAAATCCTCTCGATCCTCTTGGCATAACAACTCAGGGTGCCTCTAAAGATAAGCCCCTCAAGATCACATTCCTCCCTTCAGACTTAAACTTCAGCTCCATCATCTGGAAGTTAGTCCAAAACTCACCAAGGGAATGGAGCCACTGTACTCTAAGCACTATGTTGGTCTCTCCAATACCAATAATATAGAAATTATTGGTAATCGTATAACTACCCATCATTATGCTCAATTGGGAACCCATCGTGTGCATCTCATAGAATCTCCATTGGCTATAACCACATTAAAGCCCTCAAATTCCTCTATCTGTAACCCTTGCCTCTCAACCAATGAGGCATCAATAAAGTTGTGGGTTGCCCCACTATAAATGAGTACCACTACTTGTCCTTTGTAAAACTCCCCTAACCCTGAATGCCTTATACCTCGGGGTACTAGACAAAGTGGAGATAGCCTTCTAGAGAAAAGTCTCACTATCTTGCTCAATAACCACACTATCTAATGCCTCATCATCATCATCCTCTAATACTGTATGTCCAAATCCTCATCACCATCACTCTTCTCAAAGACCTCAATGAATTGGGCCCTCCCTCTACCCTTGTAATCATGTCCTAGAACCCAAGTTGTGTGGCAATCAAAACATAGTTTCTTTCACCTCAATTCCTCTTTATCCTCTCTAGATCCGAACGGTCTTCGTGTTGTATCTTTCTAGATGGAGGTACCCTTTGGCCGCCAACCATCGGTTCTAGAAGGAAAACCCTTAGGTTGTAATCAAGTTAGAAACCTCAACTTAGGAGTGGAGAAATCCAAGTCATGAGCTCTCCTAATAGCCTCATGTAAAAAAGAAGGCTTTAATGCCTTCACAAATCTAGCGAGTGTGTCTGTCAAACCTACAGTGAATAGGGAAATCAACCTCATCTTTGTAACATCAGGTACTATGATCTATAGTCTCTGAAAAATCTACGATATACTGATCCAAGGAACCGATCTGCCTCAAATGAGTCAACTCTCTAAAATACTTGTCGGGGTCCCTCCTATCAAATCTTCTCACTAGCCTCTTTATGAACTCTGCATAAGTCATGATGTATATGTGTCCTTGTGTAATCAACCCATGATGCCACCAATCATGAGCATCTCCTCTAGATGTAAGATTGCAAACTTAATTGCATCTTCCTCACACAAAGGATTCAAGTCAAAGTATGTCTTCAACTTCTAAACCCAAGACTTTGTAGTACACTTCTTAGAACCATCGAAGTGTGGAATAGAAATCTATCCCAACCTCCTTTGCATCTCTAGTACCTATACCTGGTGATCTCTCCTAGGCCTGTTACCAATCTTCATTTTGCAATATTCCTAGAATGGCATGTTGTCACGAAAGCCATCACTTAAGGTCTGGTACCTTTCCCAACAAGACTCCTCATCTACAATATCCATTGGTTGTCGTACCTATGAAACTTCCAGATCCTTCAAGAAAGAAGGTTCGTGAAACCCCAAAGGCCTGGTAGAAGAATGGGGGGATGCTGCCTTGAATTTCCACCCTCACCTCTTTGACCATGTTTTCCCCTATTTCTATTTTCTCCTCTTTCCACATGAGTATCAAACATGTCCTGTGCTAATCTCTCAGTGAGCTAGCTCAAATAGAGATTGGTAGTCTCCTGTTGCTTTACCATGTTGGTGAACAATTGTTTCATCAGATCTACACCTATATCCTCACTGTCTCTGTCCCCATCTTTCAATCCCAATAGGCTGGAGAAACAACTACTCTGATACCACTAAAATATCCCTTGTGGGATACCACTTAAAAATGCACAAAATATTGAAAATTCGCACTAAAAATAAAATACCGATTTTTTTAGATTTTTACAGTTAGGGAAGCGAACTAAAGAAAGTTAATATCTCCCAAAATATCCACCTAAATTACTTGAAACTTTAAAGAGATCTTGCTAATATTATAAAGGACATAAGACAACTATTTTCAGAATTTTACAAAAATTAAAATGCTGGCATAAAATTATAGCTTGCCCTAGATAGTTGGAAACTTCTAAAATTCGTAACTCTCCAAATACAAGAGCAAAAATTATGAGACTTTGGAAATAACATTAACAAATATAGGAAATGATATTTCAACCTTAAAATCTTAAAATGGCTAACTGGAGACCCCCAAATAAAGGTTGCAAGTCACCTAGCTTAGAAAAGGGTTGGAAATTGATGAAGATGCCTTCAAAGTGATGTCAAGCCCTGCCCAAATGGCTGCCGTAAATCTGATCTAAAACCCTCTGATTATCTTCCCCAAATGCCCCCAAAATCCTCAAAACCCTTCCTCTAAAACCTCTGATAATATCTCTATAACACAGCCCTAAAAGTGGCTCCAAAATGACAAGCTAGGGTAGATCTCTCACTACCGAAGAATGCTCTGCTAGCTAGGGATGGATCTCTCACCACTTGGGCTGTGGTTCCTATGGGATTTCACTCCCACAAGCCGTAGATTTGTAAACAATAATTTCACATGAAGGAAAATAATTATGTATAAAAAAATCCCTTTTCCTTTCTCCCCCAGCTCCTTATATACTTCTCCAAGGAAAAAGAGCCCTAATAAACCCTAGACGCATTTCTTTCCATGGAAGGGCCAATAAAATAAAAGTAACTAAAGTTAATTTTTTCTTTTTAAGTCATCTTGGTCCAAAAGTGACCCCCAAACACAAAAATTGAATATTAGTCCCATATGGCCCCTTCCTAAAAGCTCCCAAAGATCTGACCCCTTGGATATGACCAAGGCTTGGACTTGACTTGGCCCTTAGGCCTTTGGCATAGGAAAGGGGACATTACATGATGACTACCTATGTAAATTAAACTTCCCACATCTATCACCTTCAAAATTCAAATATCAAAAGAATTCTAGGAAAGTTTCCCACATTGATCATATTTCCCATTTCGAAAAACTTCCCGCATTGATTAGTTTATGTCGGAATACATGTATAGCAAGGGAATTTCTCTATGAAACTATTGAAAAGGAGAATCCTCTTTTCCCTCACAACCTACATATGTCAACCCTTCTTATGTCCTAGGAAGGTACACATTTCACTTACAACTATATCCGAGATCCTATGTATGACTACCCATTGTTGGTCATCTGTTAACATTTTTTCGCAAAGGCCAAAATTGCAAATGCCTTCATTTTGATGTTTCCCATAACATATGTATCAAATCCAATACAAATAAATCAATCCACATTTTATTCTTGACCATGGTTTTTGAAAAACACTAAGGTCACTTTAAAATCAAATAACACATCATATCAAAAACATGACCTTAACAACCATCAACCCTACCACATACACATCTATCAATGTATCTATCATCACATCAACATCATGTCTACATCAACACAATCCTTAACACATCTCATCGTTACATCGTTGTGTCTAAAACATCACATCTATTCAATAAAATCTGACATTTGTTAACTGGTTTCTTCCTCAAGCACTTTACTTCCCTAATTACCATCAGGACCCCTATTCTAGTTCTCGTAATCCCACCTTTGTGGCAACATCAAATTATGGTCCTTTGACCTCATCAAATTGTCATTTTATCCTTCATTTTTGTGTCTATAGGACACAAACCCTTTAGTTACCCTATCACTTGACTTCCCACCTTGAAATCCACCTTTATGGCAACAAGTTTTAGTACTTTGACCTCGTCAAACCATCATCTTGCCACCGTTAAAGTCATATACGAACCCTTTGGTTACCCTATCACTTGACTTCATGGCCTTGTAAACCCACATTTGTGGCAGCATCCATCATTGGTCCTTTGACCTTGTCAAAACATCCTTTCCATCATTAAGTCATACGTCTATAGGATATGAGCCCTTTGGCTCCCCTATCACTTGATTTTTATGACAACACGTATCTTGTTTCTATACCTTTTCTTGGGGCATTATTCCATCATCCCTCATTAATCCTCATCCTTGTATCTTTTCATATTTCTCTTCTAAACTAGTTACCAATTCCGGTTATGTCATTAATCCACACATATCATCACATAATTATGTATCCTTCACCTCCATCACATATCATTTTTGTCTCGTGGCTTGTCTAAAACCACTCAACAAAAATGGGAAAATGTAGACACCTAAAATTAGCACCGCTAATTCTCATGTCGAAGTCCGCTAGACCCCCTTCATTATCAAATCTATCCTAAGCCATATAAAATCTACATCCCTCATCACCCCTCATCTTTATTAAATACATCAACATCATCACCATACTTACCTCGCATAATTACTTCTTTATAATTAAATATATCAACATAACCTAGGTTATACACTTATAAACCTATACCCTCCATCAATTAATTAAACACTAATACCCACCCCATAATCCTATTTTCTTTAAATTAAGACATGATTACATAACCCTCCCCACATAATCCTAAGTCACATCTACACTCACTCCGTAAACCCTTCTTACATTAGTTAAATCCTAAGAAATCATCTAGAAATATTCCTAGGTGCTAACTTAGGAAAATCCTAAATAAATCTTATCTATTTCATCATCTCCTCAGCTAGCCCAACATGTTCCCAAACAAACCAAAAACCCACTCCTCGAAATCATAACCAAAAACCTTGATTTGGTAAATTGTTCCATCTATTTTCCTTCCAAAGCTCGAACAACCTGAAATCACCGGCAATTTAGGTAATCACCAATGATTATATAAACCAGTTTTCTAGCCTCCATTCGAGATCCTCAACTTCAATTCACGAGTTTCAAGCTAGCTCATAATCTTCCGTAATTGTATTATAATAAGACTTTCCTCAAGGCATCTATGTTAAATTCCCATTGTATTATTTCTCTCCTCATCACAACAAGCAATAAATTCTAAATATCTCTCAACATCAACCATCTCTTAGGCCATTCAAAGCATATCAATGTTTTGTCTACATCTAGCAATCAATCAATCTTCTAGGTGACATTATTATCTCACCTTCATTAACTAAAAAAAGGTATGTATCTTATTTTATATAATCAGTCTATTAATTCACTAATTAAAATCATTTAATAATCTTTATCTTGCATTATGTAAATCATGTTATTTACATGATAATTACCAGTGATTCCTCTAATCACCGATGATCTCGCCCTCAATATCGCTAGTGATTTATCCAATCGCGAGATTCTTATCTGTTAGAACCTTTTATCAATACATCCTACCTTTTTGACATTTAGACTTCAGTCCTAACTAAAACTCTACCTTTGTGAGTGTCTATCAGGTCCTATAAAGCTCCTTTTATCCATATCCAACTCTTTGAGCCATCCTTATCATTTTATCAATTGTCTTAATCAAACACATCCATACACTTGCCTTTTTAAGTGCATACATCCATCTCGTATTGTTTCTCCTTTGAGCCAAACTTTGATTCTCAAACTCCCTTTGGATCGGGAATCAACTTCAGACGAGAATATAGCCTTTGAACACATCATTCCCTTTGCCTTTGCATTGCTTGTTATATCGTCTGCATTATCATTTTATTATCCGTTATCAATTTATTTCATCATAATAAAATTAATTTCTTGAAAGTGGATTGAAATTCTTCCAAGGAATTCCATTGAATTCAGAGGATTGGACTTTAATAAGAAATCCACCATATATTTGTTTAATTTTATCTTGTGTAGTGTCTACGATCACAAGTTTACTTGCAGAAAGGAGATTACACACATATTCTATGAAGCGTAACATAGAGCATCATCAATTAACATCTAATGGTATTGCTAAACTACACGTCTTATGAGGTCGGTATATTTTTATTATCTCACTTAGTTAATTCAAGTTGGAGGAGCAGAATATTTTTGAACATTTTGGCATGCCCAGTGGGACCAATTATCCCTTATTTCATTAAAAATATTATCTTTTTTTTCTATTTTCTAGTTCTCTACTAAGTAATTACCTACGATTTTGTCAATCTCCTGTGATTGGGTGAATCACTAGTGATTTAACCAATTATCGACGATTTGTCGAATGATTTTGCTTACTTTGCAATTTACCTTCTAGTTATTGTTATCTTCTCATTTCCCTATTTTTTGTTAGGTAAAGATTGTAGATTTACGTTTCTATTTATTTATTGTTAAAATCTAAAAAAAATATCTTTTATTCATCTAGAATATCATATTTTTCATTTACTTTTCTCGTTTAGTAATTGCCCACGATTTTTCCAATCGCCTAAGATTTCTATAATCTTCGATGATTCCTCTAAATCCTTTTGATTACTTAATAGTCGGTCTTTTAATCTTTGTTTTTGCTTTTGTCTCTATTTTTGCTAACATATTTTATAGGTTGTTGTCTATGGAGATTTCAGTTACTAGACTATTGGATTGCTTGTGCTTAAAATATTGCAATTTTCTTAAAAAGGAAGCATTTATCATGGTAAGTCCTAAAAACCTTATTTTTATTTTAGTATTGCATTATTTATCTGTTTTCTCTCATCGAAAACAACATTTTGTTTTGGCTAATAAAACAAACCATTACATCCTTCTTGCTCATATAGTTTTTAATTACGAAGGTAAATTGACCGCATTCATTTATTCTTCATCCACACATAACCAAATCACAATCAAACATGATCTACATTTAAACAATTCCTACCTGGTGGATAACTACTTGGATTTGATCTCCAAGAGGAGAATCTAACTCAGTGTTTTGGCGGAGTATAAACACCTTTCTTTTGGTATATTGGTAAAGCACCTGGCTCCCTTATCGTTGCATAGCGTGAAGTGAGGGGGAAGGCCCCAATACAAAACTCGTATTGTGAACAAGACAAAATTAAACCTCACGTACCTTCTTCAGAATATCGAGAAAAACCTCCCATAAAAATACCTAAAACCAATCATAGTTTGCCATTTCCTAGGACCCATAAACCATTTTACACATTTCACTTTTTCATAATTAAATCAAGAAAATATAAAAATCCATTCTGCATGTTTTTTTTTTTGTTTGTAATCCACCCACTTATTTGTTTTTCATTATTAGGTGAGTGTGTGTTTATTTACTATTATACTTACTAGATAGCAATCCCGTAATCAAACTTCAGAAAACATGTTTACACCATTATCTATATCATTATCAACAAATGTTCTCTACGCCATTACAACATTATAACCCATTTTATCAACCTATCACATCTCATTCAACCTTATTTAGCTCTGACATGTTTCCAGAGCCATCTATACCATCCTATGTCCCTTATGGAACTTCCACCCTTCAGCCAATACAACAATCTTATAACAACCCCATCCAACAAACTTATGATTATTCTTTACAACCAAGCTATTTCCAAACTATTTCTTCTCATCCCATGTCCAATGTATCCCATCAAGTGGTATTTTCCACATCTCCTCCTTCATCACAATCCCATCGAATCTCAATATCCCCCATCCTTCATCTAATCAATCCATCTCTACTTCAATCTCATTTTCAGTACCTCAGACATCCCAAACCCATACACATATCCCTACTCAAGCCCAATCAACTCCTCTCATCCAACAACAACAACATCAACATACTCAACATTTTTCCACATCTCCCCACATCCCTTTGTCACAACCCACTTTACAAATGATATCTCCTCAAGTTACCCCTTTCCAACCTCCACATCAATCCCATCAACAAAAAAATCATCCTACTTTCAATTTTCATCAGTCAAATCAATCACATCCTCTTATTAATTCCTTCACATCTAATCCTACAAATGATCCTTTGCATACCTTGTCCAATAGATTAGATAATTTAGAAACTACTACCAAGGGGTTTAAACATGTCCTCACTTATGATCAGGTTTGTAATGAACCCATCCATCCGTCAATACCATATAAGTCTTATCCTCCACACCGGGAGTTTCTCGAGTTCACCTTGTTTCATATCCATTAGGATCCTCAACAAAACATATTATCCTTTAGACACTCATGTTATCTCATTGTTCACAATAAAGATCTCCTACTTAGGACCTTCCCTATGTCACTAGGAGGACTTAGCTTGGATTGGTATAATTACCTCCCCCGAAATTCTTTGGTCTCTTTCACACAGTTAGCCATGTTATTTCTCAATCACTTTTTTATTAATGTCACTCACAAAATTACCATTTATGACCTTTGATACTATCAAATAATCTGAAAATGAATCTCTTGGAGACTTTGTCACTAGGTGGAAAAATACTATAAAGAAATTGTTCTTCCCACCTTTGCTGTAATAAAAACTAATCAAGTTATTTTCTAGGTATTTTTCTCATCACATATCATCCACTCTTCATATCCACACATTCCAAACCTTTGATGAAGCCTTCACCATGGAAAATAAATTAGAAAACCAAGCCCTTAAAAATGCCAACTCACTCCTCAATCCATACACATGTCAACTAATTCCCTAGGACTTCTTACGATTTAGATGAAGCTACCACGCATGATTGTCTTCCCGATCTAATCCCCCTGATGAAATCAATACATATAGATACTTTACATCCTTTGATTCATACCGTCAACTCTATTACACATGTTATTCCCCATGAGGAGACCCATTCATCACTAGCGCTTCCCTTTGAATACTCAAAACCCTTGGATCCTCTTTTTCATTATCCTCGCATATCGACATCCCTTGTGTCCACTTTCCAATCAACCATCACCTCCTTACTGACCCTTAGACTACACCATGGAAGTCATCACTAAGGAAGCCTCCATAATTGAAGATCTAGATAACCAACCACTTATTAAACTAATTGAAAAACTATAAGGCTCACATAATACACCTTAATCATGTCTAGAAATAATGTATCCCTCATCCGAATCGACCCAATCTTAGTCCTCGCTCCTCACTTACCATCTAGCCTCGGAACCTTGTCTTGAATCAAAAACCTCACAATTAAATACAATCACATCCTCATCCTCATGCTCATCATTTGTCATAAAACCCCCTCCTTTACCTAAAATAAACATTACAAAAATAAAAATAAACATTATCTAGGGTCTCTATCTTACCATCCATTTTAGGACCCCATCCTTTGTCACAATCTAAAATTATCAAATCTAAAATTCCACTCTCACCATCCATTTTGAGACCGCGTCGTTTATCTCAATATCACATCAAATAGTAAAAACATATCTCATCCATAAACTATACCTCCTCATCCATTTTGGGACCTCATCCATCATCTAATTATATCAATCACACATCACACTATCCTTCTTATCAAATTCAAAATGTCCCTATGACATTTCAACACCATATGACATCTATGAATCCAACCTCATCAAAAAATTCTTGTGTACCCTTGTTACACATTATTTTGTATTGATTGTGCTTCGACCATATGTTCTTTTGGTAGGTATTTCTCTCATTCATCCCGCGTGCATTACTTTTACGCGCATCTCTCTTCTACTTTCCTTCCGTGCGTGTGCCTTCACGGATTCTCCTATGCCATCCTATGTCATGTGGCTTCAAAAACATTGAGTGTGCTACATGTAACCAATTAAAGCATGCCAATTGGGCACCAAATCCTTGCAACAAACCAGTGGGTGACATGTAGCAAAAACGATAAAACAATTACACAATTGGCTGATCTCTCGGTCAATTAGTACATGCCATGTGTTTTACATGTTCAGGTCTACATTGTAAACATCTCACAACCGTAACTTTTTCTACAGGGATCCGACACATGCACGTCTAGTCTCATTTGAAATTTGTTGATGTGGGATACACTCTAAATCATTCAAATTCAAATTTTAGCAAGATTAGTAGGTGAGAAACATGGAAAGGTCTTTCTGACCATTAATGAACATATATGATTACTCCAACCACTTAGATTTGATCTGATTTTCCTTCCTTGCTTCTTCCACATGCTAAAGAGACATGGAGAAGTGTGTTTGATAGATTTGCAGCTGGATTTGCAGGCATTCATTACTTTTTATTGATGTTTGAAATTCAAATATGAGTTTCCTCTCTTATTTCTTTCTCTTCCTTCCTCTTCTCCTACAAATGTAAGAGCATGGCTCATTGTAAAGGGTTGGACATTTTTGGATCCTCTAGTGTTTGCTAAAGATTCTATTTTTTTGTATTTTGAGTTGTAGACCTTTGGATCTGATCTTTACATGTGGATATCGGCCTCATATGCCATTGTAATCAATCTGTATAATTCAGAAGTAATAAAAGCATTTATTTGTGCCTATTCTCTACCTTAACATATTTTTCTTTTTCTTTTTGTCCTTTCCTTGTATTGTGTTCTTGATGTGTTATTTTAAATCCTTTGCAACTCCATTTTCTTATTGTCTCGTGGAATTGATCATGTGAATGCATTCTAGTCTATGTTGTGCATGCCTAGCCTCCCTTTATGCTTTCTCCTTCGCTTTCACTCAAAAAAATCATGTCCATCCCACTTTTTTTGGTGCTATCACCTTCCTTAGATTATATTTCCTAGTTTCCATGTTCTCTTTCTATCCTGGTTCCTTGGATTTGTTATCTTAGGTTTTAATTTTAGCATTAGGAGTAAAGCGATAATAATAGAGATAGGTCGAATAACCAGCCTTCTTCGAAGGTTTTTCTCAAGTGTGTAAGGTACCACAACTTGGAGACATTTCCATTGTTGACTCAATGACTCAGTTCTTCTTGATTTGAGATAGGTGCAAGTTTAAACCCCAACAGCTTTCAGAAAACCGGTGGGAACAACATTAAAAGCTTATAATTCATCATTACTAAGTTTTGGTATGTGAATTAATGATTCAATCCTTTAGAGGCTCCTTCCAAAACATCTGGTGACTCCCAACATTTCCAGATCTATTGTTTTCAGTAGTCCTAAGTGCCTTTCATGAGAAGAGTGCATACCAGAAAAAGTACAACAAATGAAGTATCTTTCGAGTACCTCCATTTATCTCCAAGAAGAGTCTCGCAGAACTTATGCACATGCATCCCCATCTACAACACACTATGCACAATTAACTCCTCCTCACAATAGACTAACATGCCCTACCATGGCACTTTGGCCACCTCTTGCTCGAGGAACTTTGCCAAATTCACTAGCAGAAGCCCTATTGTTTTGAATGCACAACATGATATGCCAATAGCCACACTCAAGAGTATTCCATACTTCACCGGTGAGAATCAAGTCACCCCTGTTGAGCACATCTAGGATGTAGCAAATGTGTGCTTTGTCTATCTAATCACGCATGATGATGTAGCAATCAAGCTTCTTGTAGCCTCATTCAAAGGAAAATAGCTCCAATGGTACATAGGTTTGAGACTTACATCTATTGCCACCTAGGATGAGCTTAGTACAACTCTATGTAAATATCTTAAAGACAAATCAAATCACCTATCACTAGTGGAACAACTAACTACAAAAAAGAGATCACCCAATGAAAAATGACTAATTTCAATATTAGATTTCAGAAGACTTAGGACATAATCCCTCAAGTGGTAAGGCATATATCCCAACATGCTTTCTTGTATTATCTAAGGGCCTTGAATAGTGACATCTCAGTCATGATTCAGTTCATGAAAGGTAGAACCTTACCTACTACTTATAATATTGCAATAAGGGAAGAAAATAGTCTCATTCGGGGGAAAGCTATCTCTTAGACCGCCTATTCGCTTATTTCCAAAAATGTCTTAGGTGCCTCAACCTTCTATTTATCCTACTCCTAAGCATAGTGTGTAACTAGTTTTATCCTCATCCTAATCTCCCATACAACAAAAGGAATATGAAGAAATGAAGGCCCTGATTAGGAACTTGTTAAACAAGGACATATCTTTAGAGAAGCAATAGTCGTAAGCCTCCGAAAAGCAGTTCTAATTAGGAGCATAACTAAAACAATCAGCCCTGGTGGAATTAATATACAAACTAGATATATGGGCAAAACCAAAAAGAAGAATTATGGCATGCTAATGCACATCTCCCCTTCTAAGTAGTTCCTCTACTGCAACCCCTTCTAGTATCCAACATAAGCAAAGCACTAGTTCCAATTTAGAACAACATGACTCAAGAGTTTGAATGGTTCTTTCCTTGCAACATGCCTCATAGTCAATATCACCGCAATAATGCCATGTACACACAAGCCTATATGATCAAGAATGATTCTAATCAGTAAACCTTCTACCATCGCTTGCTAAAGCGAAAATCCAAGAAAAGCCGATGTTCTTCATGAGGCCAATCTAATGTTATTTAGTGCATATGACTTCGTGTAATCAATCAAGCTACAAATAGTCCTAACAGACCACGCACCCATGTTACGACAAAATAAGGTACAAGAAGAGAATGTTGGAGTTAGGCATGCAACCTTCACTCTCTAGTCATGTAGGACAATCCTCAAAAGCAAAAGGAAGTAGCACATCCACCCAAAAGTAAAGGTACATAAATTCTTGCACGTGAGGTCTCACGAATGCTCATTCTGAAGTAGCACACACCCCTCCTTTGGTAGGTCAAGCCTCTATGCCAGCTAAGGCCCCTACCTCTACACTGAACAATCAAGAAAAGATGTTTTTTCCTAGATGCACAAGTATTTGGGTCTTCCATTCAACATTGTGGATCAGATGAAGAAGACAAACATAAATGTCACAATGTGGGATGCCCTAGCCATTCCATCCCAATGTGACATGTTGCATGAAGCTCTCACCAAACTTCCACGCGCTGATTTAGCTATCTAAAAACCAGGTGCTTCTGTTAATATCTATCAAGAAGATGAGAAGAAAGTAAGTAAGGTTGTCAAAACCCCACCCTTCTATATGTCCTTGATCATAGGTAAACACCTTATGCACAATTGTATGATTGACTCAGGCACTAGTACTTCTATTATGCCTAAGAAAATTGCTGATGTCCTAGGTCTTAAGTATAACCCTTTGTCCAAAGGAGTCCTATAGCTTGATGGATCAACTGTTACCACTTTGGGAGTCATCAAGGATCTTGAGTTAACCCTCCATGCATGTCCAAGCCTCACCATAACTCAAGATGTGTCAATCATTGACCTACCTCCTTTGTTTGCCTTATGTCTGTCAAGGGATTTTACTACTAAAGTGGGTGGTTACTTGTCTTTTGATTGGTCTCATATGTTATTAAGAACAAGGTATGGTACTTGGTTTACCATACAAGCTAAACCAATATTTTCCTATCATGTTAAGTCATATGACCCATCTCCTCTCCAAGCCAATTACCTAATGTAACCAGAGAAATTTATAGTTTCTAAAGAGCAACATGTTCCTCATCCTCCACCTAAATTAGTGTTAGATGAGTGGGTGGAAAGGATCCAAAAATTTTACCCAAATGATGAAGAGCTTGAATCTTTTGAAATTGGGCTTGACACTTACTACATCCATAAAAAAAGAAGTTGTAATACCATGCACACTTAAAAAAAAAAATCATGGTTTATGGAAGTTATACTTTGATGGCTCTAGAAGAAGAAATGGTGCGGGCGCAAGTGTTGTTCTCATTTATCCCAAGGATGAGAATTTATTCTTCATGCACATGTTATAGTTCACATGCTCCAATAATGTAGCAAAGTATGAAGCATTGGTGCATGGTCTTATTATTGTTGAGAAGAAAAGGATTAAGGCGTTGTAGATCTTTGGAGATATATAATTGGTTATCCACCATGTTACCAACAAATGAACTACAAAAATAAGCTTCTAAAATCTTATAAACATAGAGTTTGGGATCTCCTTGAGAGATTTTATGCTCTAAATCTATAGGTGGTGCCAAGGAGGATGAACAAAGAAGTAGATCCAATGGCCGCACCGGGTTCACCGTCTCTCTTGTTGAGGATTTTTTCAAGGGAAACGTGTAACATGTTAAGATGGTAATTAGACCATCCATTCTAGACAACAAAATAAGATGGAAAGTGTTTAACAAAGTGGACGCACGATAATCTAGTTCATACGTAACAAAGTTGAGTTCTCTTCAAGCATGTAAGCTGATTTGCATGACAGCTATGGTGACCAAGTGATCTAGCTAAAGAAAAACAAGTTACCTAAAGGGATGGTCACCTTAGAGAAAATATTTATCCCTGATGATGAGTTCAAGGGTGAAGAAAAGAATATGCGCGTAGCATAAAATACTACACTCTAGTCACTATTGTGCACCACAAGGAGTTGTTACTCAATAAATCATATGTGTATGATGAAAGGGAGACCTTCATCTCTCTCTATAGAAATATAGTGATATTTTCTCATGGGAGTATGAAGACCTCAAATAATTTGATCCAAGTATTGTTCAACACTCCATTGACCTTGATCCTAGCATCAACCCCATCGAAAAAAATAGAGGCTAGCAATCCAAGGATAGAGCCCTCATGTCTAAAATCATTAAGGAAAAGATAATATTTCCAATCAAATACTCTACCCGGGTCACAAATCTTGTTCGATGCATAAGAAGAATGGTGAAATCAGACTCTGTGCTGATTTCACATATCTAAATAAGGCATCCCTCAAGGATCCTTACCCATTTTGCTCTATCAAGAATATTTTATAGACTATGGCTGGTCTGCATAAATTCTCCATGATGGATGGGTATTCTAGCTTCAATTAGATCTTGGTCAAGGAATATGATTAATTCAAAATGACATTTACAACCAAGTGGGGGACATATGCATATCGAAGATTCCCTTCGATCCACAAACATGGGTGTAATGTTCTAGCACACCATGGATATTGCATTTAAAGGATACATAAATGAGTTCATCTTGCTTTACCTAGATGACATAATTATCTTCTTAAAGTAGAGTGCGGATCACATGGCACACTTGGAGAAAGTCTTTGAGAGATGAAAAAAAATTGGGGTGTCTCTTAATCCCAAGAAGTACAATTTTTCTATGGTGTAGGGAAATATTTTGGGTCATGTGGTCTCAAAATATGGAATTTATATTGATCTTGAGTGCTATCAACCATATTTTCCCTCTCCTATCAAAGCACACAATAAATTTGTGTGGTCCTTCCTAGAAAAATCAAATTTTTAAGGATATTCATCCCTAACTTTACAGGACTCGGCACGGTCCATCACCCTCATGCTAAAAAAGGACATAACATTCAAGTGGAAAACAAAGGAAAATAGAGCTTCATCAATATCAAGCAAGAAATTTCTTGTGCACCAACACTTATTAACCCCAACCATTCAAAGGATTTCATCCTTTATGCTTATGGTGTTGATGAGAGTATTATTCTATCCCGACACAAGAAAATGAACAAGGATTGGAGCAGCTAGTGGTTTTCTTCTCACACACACTTTGAAGGACTATGAATTGAAATACAAGAACATTTAAAAATATGTTTATGCCATCATGTACATGCTTGACAAGTCCAAGAGCATGCTCACCCTAAATCATGTTAAGGTGTTATCCTCACACTCTAGTGTGAGAGACTTCATTATGGGAGTAAAAATCAACAAGAAAAGAGAAAGATGGGTAACCAATATCATGGAATATGACGTGAGTATCAAAGACACAAAGCTGGTAAGAGGCAACGTGCTCTATAAAAAATTTATTGAGGATGTGCAGATAAACCTGAGACTTCATTGTTTCGGATGAAGATCTCCCATGCGCAAGGCTCCGAGTAGAATACGAGATCCTAGCACGGAAGCCTGGATGAAGGGCATGATCACATTCCTTTCTGAGGCTGCATACCCTCCTAGTCTTAACAAAGAAAATAGAATACATCTAAGGTTACAATATATTCCATATGTTCTTATTGATGGCATGTTGTTGAGATGCATTGATGACATGTAAATCAAAAAATTGTTAGAAAAATTTCATGATGGATTCTCTCGTGGACACTTCTTGAGCAAGACTACAACAAGAAGATTATAATGGCAGGAATCTTTTGTCCTACAATCGTTCACGGATGCGTATAAGTGGGTCATGAAATGCAAAGAATGTTCTTTTTTTATAGGTAAGAAGAAATTGGCAGTGCTTCCACTATAACCAATCTAAGCGGATCATCCTTTTGTGCAATGGGTTATCGACTCCATAATCATGATTAATCCTCCTTTAAGCACTAGTCACAAATGGGTGTTGACAGCTATGGATTACTTCACCATATGGAAAGAAGATGTTGTGCTAAAGGAATCAATTGAGTTAGTTATCCTCAACTTTCTCAAAGGTATTGTGACAATGTTTGATGTTCCTTAAACCATTATCTATGATAATACAAAGGCCTTCCTTGGTACCAAAATCACTGATTGGGCTCTTAGTATTGGTATATACTTGAAGAATTCCTCCAATTATTACCCTCAAGGTAATGGCTTGGTAGAGTCTACAAATAAGAACCTGATCAGAATCATGAAGCGGACAATGAACATCAGCCAAAGATAGTGGCACAAAATGGTTTCACGTGCAATCTAGGCAAGTAGAATCATAATGAAGAAGGCAATAGGAACTTCACCTTAAAAGCTTGTTTATGAAAGGGAGGATACACTTCATTTGATACTTGAGTTGAATTCGTTATCACTTTCCCAACAGCTCAAATTAGAAAGTGTAGACCGTAGAGAAATTAGAATGGAAAATTTGGTTGAACTTGAAGAATCAAGTAAATCTACCATGATCAAGCTATAATAACATCAACAATCAAAAAATAAATAGTTTGAATAAAGGTATAGGCCTCAATATTTCAAAGTTGGGGACTTGGTCTTAAAATGGGATAATTGCATAGCCAAACCAAGGTGTCATTCAAAGTTTGATACACTTTAGAGTGGCCCATATACTATCAATTCTTACAAGGAGGCTAACTCTTTCGAGTTATCTCATCTTGATGGAGGCACACTATTAATCCTAGTCAATGGGATCTATCTTAAACCCTTCCATTAAATCTTGTTGCATCATTTTATATATATTAGAGTAGTTTCAATTCCTCCAAGTACACTGCATGCACATTGTTTTGTTTTTATATAGTTCTTTCTTTCCATGTGCTTCTTGTGCACGTTGTTTTGTTTCTTCCAGGAGGCCAACCATCTTCCAAGTAGTTTTCAAATTTCTCACAGATTCGAAAAAAGTTTAGAAATGTTTCATCAAGTGAATTCAAGGGTAGTTCTCCAGGTTACGAGATCGAGGTTCATACACACATTGACTCCATGCCCAATGAATGCTCTATGATACTGATCTCTTTCACCTAGCAAGTAGATGGCCCCAAAATTTTCCAAAATGTTGTCCTAAATAACTCCCTTAGTTATTTGGAAAACTTATAATTCTATTCTGCTCTAAGGTTCTAAATTATAGGTTGTGCGCACTTTAATTGTTCTCCTAGAACATTTCCTTTGCCAGCAGATTCCTTACACACTCCTCATTTCCTATGCCCCCATATTTCCTTCTCCTTTTCCTCTATCTATTCCATTTCCCCTTACGCCTAATATATTTGCATTTGCCTTCTTCCTAGCAGTTCATGCATCATTTATGTGCACCTTGGTCCTACTTCCCAAAATTATCTAAGTCCCTGACATTCTCATGTGCCCCCTTGCTATCACACATTATTTTTATTGATCATGCCTCTACCATATGTTCCTCTAGTAGGTATTTCTCTCATTCCTTCTGCATGCATTACTTTTGTGCGCGCGCTCTCTCCTACTTTCCTTTGGTGCACGTGCCTTCGCACCTTCTCCTATGCCATCATGTGACACATGGCATATGTAAGACATTAGTGTGTTACAAGTAACTAATTAAAGTGCACCAACTAGGAATTGAATCCTTGTAATGAACCAATGGGTGAAACGTAGCGAGAAATGAAAAATAATTACACAGTTGGTCAATATCTCAATCAATCGGTGCGGGCCACATGTCTTGCGTGTTCATTCTACATTGTAAACTTATGATGGTCATATATTTTTCTACGGTTCTCGACATGTATGCGTCTAGTCTCATTTGAAATTTTCTCGACGTGGGTTACTCTCTAGGTCATTCAAATTCAAATTTTAGTAGGATTTGGTAGGTGAGAAACAAGGAAAATTCTCTATGGCCATTAATGAACATATCTCATTTCCCTAACTACCGAGATTTTATTCAATTTTCCCTCCTTGCTTCTTCTACATGCCAATTAGACATGAAGAAGTACATTTGATAGATTTACTAGAAGATTTTCATGTAGTCATTACTTACTATTGGTGGTTGAAGTTCAAATATGAGTTTCCCTCTCTTATTTCTCTTTCTCTTCCTTTCTCTTCTCCTATAAATGTAAGAGCATGGCTCATTGTAAAGTGTTGGACATTTTTGGATCCTCTAGTGTTTGCTAAGGATTGTATTTCTTTGTATTGAGTTACAAACCTTCAAATATGGTCTTTGCATGTGGATACCAGCCTCATGCACCATTATAATCGACAATGTAATTTTGGAAGTAATAAAAACATTGTTTTGTGGCTATTCTCTTCCTTAACCTATTTTAATTCTTCTTTCTTACATTTCCCTTGTATTATTTGTTTAATGTGCTATTTTAAGTCCCTTGTAACTCTATTTTCTTTTTTGTTTCTCATATAATCGATCGTTTGAATGCATTCTAGTCTATGTTGCGTGTGCCTAGCCTCGGTTTATGATTTCTCCTTTGCTTTCACTCAAAAAATTTCATGTCCATCCCACTTTTTCTGGTTCTATCACCTTCCTTAGATTAGCTTTCCCATTTTCCATGTTCTGTTTCTATCTCTGATCCCTTGGATTTGCTAGCTTGGGTTTTACTTTTAGCATTAGGAGTAGTTGTAGTAGAAATAGGTAGAGGAACTAGCCTTCTCCGGATGTTTGTCTCAAGTGCATAAGGTCCCACAACTTGGAGACATTTCCATTGTTGACTCAATGACTCAGTTCTTCCTGATCTAAGATGGTTGCAAGTTTGAGCCTTAACCAGACAAACTCCTATTATAGATGATGAGTAAAGAGCCATGGTTTTAGATGAGCATGGTGACTTAGTGCCAATTGATGATGCTTTGGAGTGACTACTAGTTACATGTGATAGTGGACTAGTGCATATACATATTTTGAGATTGTTCAATTGGTTCGGAGAGGGAAGAGAGTGCATGTGCGAGTAGAGGGAGCACATAAGATTATTGATGTTAGTTATGATGAGAAGGGTGATGGAGATGAGGAGGACTTAGAGGCCAAAGTTACACAGATTGACGACCGAAAAGACCACGGTGGAGGTCAAGAGACATAGTTTATGGAAGGAGAGATATTATTTGATTGGAGTGAGGGCTACTTTGATTGGTGAGAGGGACGGTGTCATAGCTGAGTGTGATGGACTTAGAGTGCATTTGGTACGAGGCCATGACTAATCGAGATTGGTATAGACAGGTGGTGAGAGACCTTGAAAATGGTTCTCGGTATTACAGATCTTCGATATTAGGTGTGGAGTTGGCAACTTGTGCATAGGCTAATAGTTAGATGGGTGCCCTAGGCATGATTAACTATGCCCTTTATTAGTATTTCTGGGAAGAGATGGCTTATTATGAGGATATGGTGATATATGACTTTCCCAATGTGGTTATCTATGTTGATCATATGGCGTAGCGAGGAGTAGCTCCTAGTACTAGTGCGGGGAGTGTGGGTTAGCCACCTCGGACCAGATGGAGGAGTTGGTGGTGATGGTGGTGCACAGGAGGTGATGGGAGTGTTGTTCATGCTAGCAAGTTCCTTGGAGGTGTCTAGTTCATTGGATGATTGTTATATGTATTTTTGTTTGGATTTGATATGTATACGAATATTCTTGAAGCCTTGATGTATAGATTTTGATATACATAGTGAGGGGACTCCTTGATGATGTATTTGAGAATTTGATTATGATTATATATATGCATGGTGATCTATTTCGGTTTATGATTCATGTGTTGATTTTGATGTATGTTCGATATATGTTGTAAATTGATGTTTATGTGATTGGATTTGTGGAATGTTTAAATGTTTTTAATTGATGATTTATGGGATTTGAATATGGAAAGATTATATGATGTGAATGTTTATATGACTTGTACATTTATATGATTTGGATGGTGATGTATCAAGATGGTTGTGACTTAGATGTGATCCAAATTTATCAAAATGTATTCTAGCTTTAAAAAAAAAAATAGAAGTAAAAATGGAATTCTGTTTTGATATGGATTTGATACATACGTGATGGGTATGAAATGTGAAAGCACTTACACATTAGGCCTTAAAAATAAATGTTAACGCAAGACTATCAGTAAGTAGTTATATGAGGGATCTTAACTATAGAGATGAAGTGACAAGATGTACCTTCCTAGAACATGAAAAGATTTTTCCATGTGTAGGCTGATATGGGAAAGAGGGTTCTCCTTTTTAACACTTTCATAGAGAAATGTCACAACTCTACATTTTTACTTTTTGATATAAACTGATCGATGCAAGAAGTTTTCTTTGATGAGAAAGATAATCAATGGGGAAGCTTTCCTAGGATGCTTTGATATTTAATTTTTGAAGGTTGATCGATGTAGGAAGAATTTTTACATGGGTAGCCATCCTTTGAGGGAGTGGTCTACAGTTTTGACTTTTTACTTTTTGATTTTTATAAAGATAGCCATCCTTTTAGGGACCGGTCTATAATTTTGATAGGTATTTTTCCTTCAAGGGATCAATCTACTTTTCTTTATAATTTTTACATTTTAATAGTTGTCCTTTTAGGGATCCATCTATTATATTTTAATTTTGATAGGAAAAATCCATAGATATTTTTACTTTATTTTAAGCTAAGGGAAAGACCCTAATACACCGCTTCGACACAGGGAAAGAGATGTGTACATGACCTACACATACGTGCCCCATGACATGTTTTTATTTGGTACATAAGGTAGATGGATGTAATGATTATGGGGTTCTGCTAAGGAGGAACTTTTCTAAGTGAAAAATGCAATGAACTGATTTGTGGTGTTCATCTTTAAGGTTTTGGGGATAGTGACAAAAACCACATGCTTTCAAATCATTACGATGATAAATTTATCGTTAATGATGGAATAAGAGATATTTGATGTAACTACTATCATGACGATTAGAAGTTAACAATAGAAAGGTTGTAGTGTAAGGAATTCAAAGGTTTCTTTTTAGGTGTACCATCCTGCAAGGCGAGATGATACACTCCCGACCCATACGTATGAGTAATAATGTATGGACCGATCTAATTAGGGGAAAAATTTCCACATTTACTCCATTCTAAAGTAGTGAAATTTTGATTTTATTTGAGAATGAGATCACCAATTTTGAAGTCACATTCTTTTACATGTTTATTTTATATGCATATTTGATGCATTCTTGATAAAATTGATGATGTTCAAGGGTTGTTAAACATTTTTCATCTAATAACTCTAATTGTGCTAGACAGTCTTGTCGGTATTCTTCATCGGGGATAAAGTATTTGAGTGATACATGGAGTGATGGGATTTGAAATTCAAGGGGTAGAACCGCCTCGGATCCATGTAGACAAGTGAGAAAGGCGTAGAACCCGTAGGGAGTGTGGATGCTAGTTCGATAGGACCAGAGAGCAAACGGGATTTGAAAATGTCAATTCTGCATGTTTCGTATACTATTTTCATGAGGATTTTATTAAGTTTTTGTTAGAGGCATCGGCTTAAAAATTTGGGGGATAGTATGGTGATGAAAAACTAAGTTTAATGTTGAAGGTGTTGTAAAGTTTCTTAACATCCTTGTTTTTGAAGGATTTTCCATTATCTATGACAAGTTTGTGAGGAACACCAAAGCGACATATGATGTATTGATAGATGAAATTGATTATTTGATTTTCTTTAGTTGAAGTTAAGAGGATGACTTCACCCATATTGTAAAGTATTTAGTGGTTGTAATAATAGAATCATGTGGTTGAGGTGAGCGAGGATTGATAGTGCCAATGAGGTCTAACCCCATTATGATAAAGGCCATAAGTCATGAGAGGGTCAGAATATTGAATGGGAACATAACCCAATTTCGGGTTTGGCACTTTTAGATACATTAGTTGAGGATGTGGGGACCACTCAAAGGTGCTTATGTGACCCCAATCCTTAGTAATCAATAAAACCCATAACAAATACATTCCAAATGCAAGTGGGGACCATTAGGTCCCCCAACCTAGCTTTTAACAAAAATAAAACAGCTAAACACAATCAATTTTACTAAATATACAACATTATTATCTAAGGGTCACTCATGGTGCCCAAACAATATAAGCAACCAAATAAGGCTTCACACAACTAACATGGCTAAGACTCACCTCGTGGATACTTTTACACACTCGAGTAGGCACCATGAAACCCACATTCTCATGGGCCCTGTAATCTACACACTCATTGCAAAAATTAAATGCATATGTCCAATAAAATTATAAATCAACTACTTGAGTAAACCAATCGAAGTATAAACATGCTAACTAGATAACCCATCATCAATAAGGAATAGTAATAGAGTAACATACACAATTCCACATAAATCCATCATGTGTTAGTCATTACAATAACATATAATGACATATATCCATGCTATCATATGATCACATCAATTAACCAAATAATCCATAACATCAAGATGTGTGACAAAACCATATGTCCATCATATATCCAATAAGATCAATAATGTCATAACATATTAGTATCCAAAGCATCTACTAAAATGAACTAACATACTAATCAAGGCTAAATTAGTGCTACGTGCCCAAAACATCATACATGTCCACGAATGATCAAATATCATAACATAATATCCAAATGTGCCATAATCCATGTCAAATCATCAAAATGAGTATAGAGTTAGTAGATAACTAAAGCTAGAAAATGTGGGCACTACATGCATTCAAGGAAAAGGGTTAAAAATCTTCATACATAACATAGGAAGGGGAAGTTAATTCTATTCCATCCACACATTCTACTACATTTCTACATTCTAGCTATAACCCACTATTAAGTGTAACTTACACAAGGGCATCCTAGGGCATAATTTCTACACACACTCACAAGAACTACATGGAGTATGAGATGTAGTGCAATGCTCGGTTGTAAGTTCACTCTTGGGGTGACCTCCAAGGTAAGTCTAACTCCCCATTTTACATTTTCCTTTTTCATTTTGATGTGGTTTACGGGCTTGTGTAGGTGAACTCTACTTTTGTAGGTTACAAGTACCGTCGTCAATCATAGTGTGAACAACGGATGATCAAAAATATAAATGGTGACACTCTTACAACATAACATAAATCATATCCTAAGCTCTTATGCATCCACCAAAGACCTGAAGCAGTCTCCAGTGCCCTTTCCCTATCCTAGACACCTATGTCCACCCTCATCCATTCACTTCACAATTTACAGAGAGCAGTAATAACACTCTGCGGACATTCTTTTCATCACTTTTATCTACCTAGATCAGTCTCATATTGTATGTAAATAAGCTAAGTCTTCTTTTCTTTATCTCTTTATTAGGGTTTCATATTTTACATCTTAGTTTACTTGTGTCATTTTTTGTACTATTTATATAATAAACGACTATGCAATATTTGGATTTAACTCAAATTAAATTAAATCATTTTTGGTGATCGAGGAGCAACCATCAAGTGATCAAAAAGGAATAACTGCAAAACCCTAGCAATATAACTGATATCAGATCCTAAGTTCTTGCACAATCATGGGAGCCCAAAACCAGTCACTAACGCTTGGCATCCTTGTTCTACTATGGGCTCCCCTTCTCGGCCTTGTTCGTGAGTCGAAGAATTTATAGATATTAATTATGAAACTATTGGTTTCCTATTCATCACCTCTCCCTTCCTAGATTAGTCCATGATTGTGTGTAAATAATCTATGTCTTGTTTTCTATATCTCTTGCTTAGGGTTTCATACTTTACATCTTAGTTTTCTTGTGTCATTTTCTATATTTCAGTATTTATACATCATTTATTTTAGTAGTGACCCTGAAATTTTAGGTCGGATTCACCAAATGATTTAATTTAATTTGAATTAAATCTAAATATTACAGAGTCACTTATTGTATATATGTTAAGATACATAAATGACATAAGCAAATAAGAATGGAAAGCATGAAACCCTATTCAAAGGAGTGAGATAAGAAGACTTGGTTGATTTACATACATTTCAACACAAATTACATCTCAACTAAGATAACATACATTTCACCACATATTACAACTCTAACAAACTCAACATTGTTATATTAGCTATGTTAGGCGAGTTAAACTCTACACTCTCTATCTTTGTCGGTTGGATGTTATAGTTGTACTATATTGTTTTCTCCTCCCCATCAATAACTATAAATAATCAATAACTTCGTAGCTTCCTTTGTAAGTTTCTTATTAATTGATGACAAATGGTGTTAAGAAGCTTTAGACATGGTCATCCTCAAGAGCCATTGAGATTGTTTCACCAAATGTAACCAACAAATATTCAACCGATCAACTCACCTTTTTCAGCTTACTCACATGCCATGGAAAACTAAGAGCTTTACAATAGGGTACAAACATCCATAAACGCAAATGAGGAAGTGTTTTTGTTTAATTTTGTAGTCATACTACATTGCTCACTCCTTCTCATCACAAAAACTTAAAACAATTGAAGATAACATACATTTGACCAAAAATTACAACTCAAACAAATTTAAAATTGTTATCCTATCCGATGTAATTTACAACTCATGTGCAATTTCTAGTCGTAGATATGTAGGACTAGTTACAACAAAAGAGTGAATTTATTTTATTTATGACTTTTTAATAGGAGGACACTATCAAAGACCATAGTGAGTAGGGGAAGTAGAAGCATAAGAAATTGAAATAGATATGAGTTTCTCTATCTACGAATGGTTGTGAATGAGCCTCTATGAGTTAATTTATCTAGTTTAGTTCCTTATCTGTAGGATCTTTTGGATCCATTTGATTCGAGAGACTAAGTAGTGCTACCTTATTCCTTATGAGTATCCATGGAAGTTTATGCAAGCTACGAGAGTGCAAAATTGAATTGCTAAAATGCCTCTTAATGGCTACAAAAGTGTTCTATTCACTCAAGGTTAGATCTTTTTCATTAGTGTTCTTAGGTTTTTTAAGATTTCTAATGTTTTCATCCTTTTGTTCATTCAATTCTTTTCTATAATTATTTTTCTAGTTTCAAGGGTTTTTATTACAACCACATTGATGTTGTTTTGTAGTGTATGTTAATCAATGGAATATGGAGATGAGTATGCATCATTGAATCCCAACACAAGGGATTTTTTCCAACTAAGGAGGAACGAAGGGCCAAGGAAGAAGGTGAGTCATCCACAAGAGCCAAGGAAAGATATCCAACATCGATTGGGTAAGATCACTCTCCCTACGTATGATGGTTCAAATAAATGTTCTACAAGGGCTTGGCTGCAAAAATTAGACACTTACCTATCATTAAATCCTATGTATGAAGAAGAGGCTCTCAAATTTGTCACCTTACACTTGGAAGGTATAGCTCATGAATGGTGGTATCATGGTCTTGTGACACAAGGACATGGCTCCATTACTACTCTTGAAGAGTTTAGTCAAAGGCTAACAGAAAGATTTGATAGGAAAGATCCGGAAGTGCATTTCAGAGAGTTAGCACAACTCAAACAAGAGACATCCATGGAGAGGTATGTTGCTGATTTTCATAAATTAGCAGTCATGGTTTCAGATGTAAGTGAGAGAAGATTAGTGGTATTATTCATGGAAGGCTTAACTGAACCTCTTAAGGGAAATCAGAAATTAACAAGGTCATGATTTTAGATGTAAGTGAGAGAAGATTAGTGGTATTATTCATGGAAGGCTTAACCGAACCTCTTAAGGGGTTGGTAAAGGCTTTTGAGCCTCCCTCTCTCCAAGATGCAATAAAGAGGTCATTAAATCTAGAATCTACAATAGTTAAGGGTAAAAATCTGCCCTTTGGACAATCCAAACCAAATTATTTGGGGCAGCCAAGACACCCATTTCAAGGGAAATCAAGAATAGCCCCCATTAATCAAGCAAGAAGGCCATTTCAATAAGGTACAAACCCCAAAGAGAGCTTCCAAGGAATAAAGATGTTGAGAACACAAGAAATGAATTAAGAAGGAAGAATATTTGCTTCACATGCAAAGATCCATGGACTCCAGGGCACCATTGCCTAGGCAAGGGCCAAGTACATTACATTGAAGTCATTTCTGATGGAGAGGAAGAAGAAATAGACAAGGAAGAAAACCATGAGGATGAAGAGCAAGAAAGGAAAGAAGAAGTTGATCAATTGGATAGTACTCTTGCCACACTATCTGGAGCTCCAAGGTACCACCCCTTTCATGTTAGAGGGGAACTAAAAGGTAAAAGAGTCATTGTTTTGATTGATAGTGGTGCAACTCATAATTTCATTGATGTTGATTTAGTTGCAAGATTGGGGCTGCCATTAGAGGATTTCAAAGGATTTAATGTGACAGTTGCGGATGGCTTCACCATCCCTTGTACCAAGAAGATATCACAACTGAAAATCACACTTGGTAAGCATATGGTAACAGATGACTTCTATGTGGTGGGTATTGGTGAAACTGATTTAGTTTTGGGTGTACAATGGTTGCATTCTCTTGGAGAATTCACCCAAAATTATCAGACAATGGAGCTGAAATTCAAATCAGCAGATCAAGAAATAGTGTTACATGGAATGGCAAATGGAGCTCCTATGGTGGTGACCGCAAAACGGATGGAAAGAGCCTTTCAAAGAGGGCAGATTGATTGGGTAGCTGAGTGTCTAATAACATTTACAGATCAGATTTTGGGACAACAACAATATAATGAGGATATTCAAGTTATTCGTGATAAGCATGCCAATGTATTTGATAACCTTCCTCATGGGTAACCTCTAGATAGAGGTTTTTAGCACACTATTGAATTAGATCCAAGTACTAAGGCTATGATTACTACTCCACATCATCATCCTAGAGCCTACAAATAAGAAATTGAGAAATCCATTAAAGATTTGTTGGAAATGGGGCGTATAAGGCTTATCTCTAGTCCTTTTGCATCATCAGTGGTTCTTGTGAAAAAGAAGGATAGGACTACAAAAATGTGCATTGACTTCCGTTTGCTGAATAAGACCATCAAAAATAGGTACTGCATACCTAGAAATGATGAGCTTCAAGGAGCTATCTACTTTTCTAACATAGACTTGAGAACCTAGTATCATTAAATCCAGGTAAGAAAGGAATATGTTTAGAAAATTACTTTTACATGTCATTATGGTCATTTTGAATTTCTTGTGATGCCTTTTGGGTTAACCAATGCCCTTGCTACATTTCAATCATGCATGAATCATGTTTTTAGAGAGCAATTGAGGAAGTTTATATTGGTCTTCTTTGATGACATCTTGGTTTATAGCACAACATGGGAGGAACATCTTCAACACTTGGATATTATGTTAGGCATTTTGGAGAAGTAGTCACTCTATGCCAAGGAATCAAAATGTGAATTTGGCATGACTGAAATTTTAAACTAGGGGCACATTATTAATGCCAAGGGTGCTCATGTGGATCAATAGAAGATCATTTCTATCTTGGCGTAGACACCTTTATTTGGTATCTATATCCTAATCACCTATGTGTGCATATTTTATTCTATTTATCCCATTTAATTAATTAAATTTCCATCATGTTTAAGTCTTATTTAATAAACATAAATTAATTAATTAATTAATCAATTAATCATGCCCTAACCAACTTCCATTTTGGAATTCTTGTATTCTAAATTTACACCTATGCTTTTCCCTACACTTTTTCTAACCTATCTCCACTACCAACTCATCTACATCTCATTCCCAAGCAACCTAATCCTGCCTACATGATTTAAATAATTCAGATAATCCTTAAAAACACAAAACATCTCGTCAAAAGTAGAAAATCATGCCCATTGGGTAAATTTTCCCCATAGTTAGTGGTGACCCATCTTGGTCACCATCGACCCTATAAAATTGGCTTCTTCCTTTCTATTCATCATCAAGAAATCAGAAAATTAGATGCTTGCAATCTTCAAGATTTCTCCCAGCCTAAGCATCCTCATGCCTGAGTAGTTTTGAGACATCCACAGACTTCTTGGACATTCCTCCAATGTGCTTGCATCATTCATGATCATCATTCGTGAGATCTTCTCATCATTATCACATTCCTTTCCATATCTCTATCATGTTATCATATATGCTTTTCTTCTAACATCCTACAGGTACAAAGCAACTTTGGAAACACTCAACAACCCTCTCCCACAAATCCTTTTGCTTGTAGGTTACCATTTTCATCTTATCATCCTCGGCTTTATACCTCTCTTATACAATCATCATGCTGATCCTCCCGGTCATCGTCATTACTAGGCTCTTGTCTATTAAAAACCTATCTATATTATCCTTGTTCGTCCTTTATCCTATCTTTCTTCCCCTAGTTCTCTTCTAAAAATCCTTTTGTAGCAGCTACAGGTCCTTATCAGCTTTCAGATCACTCTCAGACCTTGCGGGTCAAAGCATATTTTATCTAAAACTTTAGATCTATCCTCTCAAGTCAACGTTGACCCACCTCAACACAACTTTGGGTCATCATTGACCCAAACCAAAGTTACATTTAATTTACGATTATCGCCATCTAATCGATTTAGATAAATTCCTATCATTTTTAGATTCGGGACTACTTATGTTTCTACATGTTTTTTTGTTTTTATCTCACCTTATCTAAACAAATGGGGGTTGACATCCACCAAGAAATTCAAAAGCTTCTTGGATCCACTTAGTCCGAAACCCCGCATTTGTCTATCTAATCAAAACCATTTTTAGTTTTATTTTCAAGAATATCAAGTTCTGACAACAAGAATCAGCCTTTTAGCACCCATATCACATCCGAGGTAACATAAACCCTCTATCCTTTCTGAGTTGCTAATTTATTTAGTAGCTAGTGCATTAATTTGATAACGAATGAGATATTTGGACAGCATTCCTAACACGCTCGGTGGGACCCCCTTTAGGTGGTCTTTTTATTTTCTATATTCTATTTTTTCGACTAATACTACAGGCGTGAAGCTTCGATTTATTGTTTCCTCATGTTGGGTTTCACATAGATCACTCATCACTCAAAAGTGCAGATAAATAGGAAAAGCGTTATCTAGGTATTTCCATTTTCCCTATTTTCTCCTTTTGCATTGTATTTCCCTTTCATGTATGTGTTCTCATCAAAAATAACATTTCGTTTTGGATTAAAAAGAATCCTTCTTTTCTGCATCATGCTTGCTCATATAGCTTAAATAGGGATTCAATCTTATGCATCACACATCTTGTCACACACAACCAAAAACTGCACAAATCAAATCACACATCAAAACACTCCCTTTCCTGGTAGATTGATTGGGATTTGATCATCCAAAAGGAAGCCGCCTTAGATATTTTCTAGCCATAACTTACACGAAACCAAACGTAGTTGACCTTCTTCTAGGTCCTCTACTATTCAAACCCCTTTTTTCACATTCTTAATCAAAACATAAAATATAAATTATTTGCTTGTTTTTTTGTTTAAATAATGGAACCAAATTTTTCCTTTGATAGTTATCAACAATCCACCATGACCCCATCTAAATCATTGGTTACTTCTAGACCTTCTTCCAGTCCCATCTATGATTATCTCCTCCACAGGCCCTCTACTTCTTGATCACACCGACCAGTTTTACCCCCATCACCTAACACCATTCATGTTTTTATCCCACCATCTTTGTCTTGATTTCCTCATGCCCTTCCTGGTTCATATGACCTCACCAGACCCACTTCACTTATGGATATTCCTCACGATAATCCCATCTATGACTTCCTATTATGTAGGGGCCTTAATTTCAAGGCCAAAGGGGGGTTCCCTCCCATTTAGTCTCTCTCTTGTCACTATTCATGTAAGAATGGTTGGGGATTGTGTATTGTGAAAAGTTGCATGGGTTTGTTTTACTTTCATTTTGGGTAATTTGGGGGAGTAATACTAAAATGAAGCTTTATATTTTCTTCCTTTTGTTTTTGGAATCTTTGTTTGGAGGGAAGAGAGGAATAACACATGTCACCCCCTATTTATGAGGTATCTTACCTTGTTTTCTTCAAATACTCCCTCATGTGGGAGAAAGAGGACTTTTTCTTGTCATTTTTTCTTGGAATGCTTTTGGAGTTGGAGCTCTTACTTGGACAAGGATTTGGAGAAGTTAAGAGATTAGAGAGATTTTTGAGGTAGGATCTTTGATATTAATCGACACATCTTGTTTCATCTTATGACATCTCCCCTTCATTCGACATATCTGTCTCACCTAGGGATATCCCTTATGAGCCTTTTGTATCATATCTTCTCATTCTTTCCCCATCCTTGTCATCTTACCATGACCCTACTCATCACTATGTTCCTACATCCCCCTAAAGAAACCCATCTTCATCACATGACATCTTCAGACAACCATTTCCCAATTCCCGCTACCAAGTTCATCTTCACCTTCTACATCACATCAATTTAACCCATTCTCAATCAACATCATACATCAGACACCTTCTCTCACATCTATTTTACCATCTTCATCATCTATCCCTATCTTAGATATTATGCCAACCACCCCTTCAAGAGCTATCCTTACATCCACGATCCCACTACTTACCACCTTAACCTCCATCGCTTCTCTTACATCCACATCTAGCCCTACTCTTATCACATCTACATTAGCCTTAGCCGCACCTACCTCTACATCCACACCTATCACCACACTTACATTGACATCATTATCACATATTTCTCTACCCATGCCCATATCTCCTAACACTTGTATCTACCCCGATATCTCTACCACCTATCTCCTTGCTTATGACGCCTCACTTATCTCATCCACACCTAGTGTCCTGACATATACTATTCCCACATCCACATCTTTTATCACACCTGTCACATCTCCTCAATCCACCTAGATGCCAATCCAGCCACCCAAAATAAATGTAGTTGATACTCATCCCTCTTCCATCCCTACCCCAACCCATCCACCATCTACACCATCTCATATAGACATTATTAACCGCATGATCCAAACACCCCTTTTTATATCCACACCTACTCCTGTTATTGATTCCACACCGAACATACTCAATCCACTGTATCGAACCATGTTCCCCATCCACATCTCTTCCACCTTTTCCTATTGTTCCATCCTTAGATTCCATATTGGTTCCTCTTTTTGTGCTTTTTCCCACTCCTACCACATCGACTATCATGACCACATCCCCATTATCTCCTTCTTCTTCACCACCTACATCATTTGAGAAATATTAGAGATCACTTCAGCTTATAGCTACCATAGGTGATCCTCTGTCTCATCCACACAACCAAACATTCCCACATCGAACCAATTCCCATCCTCCCTGGAACAAATCATGTAAAAATTACTTCCTCCATCAGCCACAACCCCATCTTCTAATCCACCTATCAAAATCATTGTTATCCCTACCAAGGGCACTCCTCAACAATCCAAATCCAAAACCACGAGTATCCTCCCACAACGATCCCTTGAGTGTCCTCACAAGAAGATCAACATCCCTCCTATCAGGACCAAATCTACATATTCTATCTTGGGATTTCCTCCCTCTATCTTATAGGCCCCCTCCTCCATCGCAACCAATCAACCCATCCAAATCTAAATATTTTGATTCCTTCCTAGGGCCAATCCCTTCATCAAAAACACTTTCAATTATCAATACATCCAGGCCTAAATCATCTACCACTGCATCTTCTTCGAGACCACCTAGACCTCGACCCAATCCACCTTCACCATCACCATTTACACCGATGGGTGTCATTATTCCCTTCATTTAATCAACTTTATGTTGATGCCATATTCAAACCAAGGGTGTTTCTAAAGCTATATGCAACAACAAGAATCTTAGCAATCTAGTAATTGATTATAGGTATTTTGTATTTTCTGGGGGATCTTTTCAATGTCTTAAGGACTTCTTGGTTAAAAACCTTATTAAACTATGAAAACATGTTGGAAGTAAACACACTTTACAGAAATGAATTGCTTGGAAGTAAACACACTTTGTAGAAATGAATTGCTTGGAAATAAACACACTTTGCATAAATGAAATAGATTGCTGAAAACAAACATTACATAAATAAACACATAATTGAGAATGCTCATAAAATGATTGTAAAGAAATAAGAACTTAATCTAGAACACCTGCAGGGACAAGTCTATAACAGATTTCAAATTGAAAGTGATACATAATTGACAAATCTAAACTATTTTCTTTAAAAATATAAATACCAATAGAAACGAGGATCCTGGTTCTTGGAGGAGTGGGCCCTTGCTCCACCTTGAAATAAGATTGACAACTTAATTTTCACTCAAAACAAGAACGGCTATTTTATTGATTAAATATTTTGCATTACAAAAATTTGTTGGATCTGTGTATCAATATATCTCTATCTCGTCTTATCTATCTATATCTTCTATCTCCTTCTATATCTATATATTAATCTATCATAGGTCTATATGTATATACTTCTTCCAGGGGTGCATTTATGGCCATAACTGTTCCACTGATATGATGGAATTGAATCGGACCCAAAATAGATGTTGAATTGAAACATGGTTAGATGTCACCATGTGATAATTATCCTAGATCTGTAAGTATGGAGAGCCGAAAGTCTTCTAATATGCTTCTGATTGATAGGATCATTTTTTTGAAAAATTTCCGGCCATTTGGAATAGATTCTTATCAGTTCCATAACTCTATAAGAGTTTTGGAACTAAAGGAAATCATTTCAGGTTCAACCAAGAGATTTCTAGAGCTATCTGCAAGCATTCCGGAGCTAATTCTGATAATTCTGGAACTAAGTACTAGAGTTTTGGAACTAAGTCCGAGAAGTTTTGGAACTATGTGATAAAGCTTGTGACTGTGTATTGGAGTTTTGGAATTAGATTAGAAGTTCTAGAACTCTGCTATAGTTAAATAGATGCTCTCAAAAACATGCTGACCAATTCATACTTCAAGCGTCCGCCTGATTGTGACCTATTTTTACAAAACTGAGTTTCCAAAACACTTTGTTAAGAATTAAAGAGATTTTAAACGTTAGAATCGTAATCAAAAAATATGGAAAATTACATCCTAACTCATATCAGATCAAACAAAAGTCACAAAATGCAGTTAGACTTAATCAAAAGGAGAGTAAGATGAGATAATTTATTTTACATTTATCGGGCATATTTTGGCCTCATCATTTCCCCATACTTACTTGTTTGTAAGTCCCTTTACAAACTTTACTCTTCAAATTTGGGGTTATATATTCTACATTCCATTTGATTTCTTAGGTCAAATGGCTGATACTGAATATCCCAATGCTTTAATTCAGATGTACTATACCCTGCTCCTACTTCTACTTTCCTCTGCCATGCATCAAATTTAGTGGAATCTTGTGGTTCTCTATTTTTCCATGGTGACATGGGGGTGAGAAGGAGTGGGGGTCTTGTTCTCATTCCTATCCATATGCCTCTGTGCTTTTCATTGATATAAGGAATTAGTGTACATAAGGATTTTTCTCTATGCAAACTCCAGATTAAGTTTGTGGGAGATATTACTTCCCTTCTTCTCAATGCCACCGTGAGAAATTCCCATCTTTTCAAACATGCCTCATAAATATATTCAAAATTTTCCTCTTCATAAGAGGTGAAGGCATTAATAATTCTCTGCAAATTGGCAAGATAAGGTTCCTTGAACCTTTTATCAAATGCATGGGATCTAAAATGTGTAGCAAAGGCGGATGGTTTACCATAATGAATTCTCATACAGAGACCAAATGAACTAGCCTTTAACAGATGCTCTGACTCCCTTTCCTTCCATGTAATCTAATTTTGAAGAACAAAAACAAATGCATTAAGTTAGATCTCCCCTACATACAAATTGATCATAAAACCTGAGTTCTTCTCCAACATGAAATTACAGAGATAGAATTCACAGAGAAGATTTTTCTGCTGTATTGGCTAAGGAATAGGTTGTTGTGAAATTAGCTTCATCTTTTATTTCATGTGGAAGACCACATGCTAACCTTGACAACTTGCCAACTGAATGAATTGTTCCTCCAAAAACACACTATATGTAGGAGAAGGTCTCCTGCATGTAAGCAATTTCTCACTCATCATGCAAACCATTTGTATTTTCACAAGATATTTAAATTTGTCCTTTTCTTCTTTGTAGAAATTTTCTTCCCATCCTTTTCTAGCTTTCTTCTCTTCTTCTATCTTGCTTTTCAAGTCCTCATTGGATGTCTTGGCTTCACTGAGTTCTCTACAAGTGTCATCCCATAGCTGTCTAAGTGGCCAATAAGTTAATTCAGTTTGTGCAGAGACTATTGACAGAGTAGTTTGTTTTCTGGAATTTTGACATTCCTCCTCTTTCTCTAGTATCTACTATTTAGCTCTTGTCAATTTCTCAGTCTTGTCAATGAGCTGAGTTGTTAACTCCTCAATAACCATTTCTCTCTATTCTAATTTAAGTTTGAGAAAATTCAACTCCTCATCCTTTTCTCTAATAATGAGTTCTTCTCTGGAAAAAAATAGGGCATGTTTCACCTGTTGTTTTTCTTCTTTATCTGAACTTTCTTGGGGAGTTGAGCATTCCTCTTCTACCAAAGGAAATTTCCCTTTTTACCTCCAAGATGCCAACTCTTCTTCTTCATGTGACAATGCTGCTAGTTCACCCAATTCTTGAAGAACTTGTTCTTCAAATCTCTCATCTTCTTTTTCCATCTCTGTTTGGCTTGGTCCAGGAGGATTCATGGCCATGCTACCCAAAATATCAGTAGCTTCCTTTTCCAGCCCTTCTTGATCTTTTATTTCCTCTGGAATTTCTTTAGACTTTTTATGAATTTTCCTTCTTTGAGGAGCCTCAAAATGTACAGAAATGGGTCTCCTCCTAGAGATTCTTCTGATTTTCACCTCTTGCTCTTGCCTCGGTGAACTGTCACTATCAAAGATAGATATTGGCTCTCCTATAGCTACTACAGAGGAAGGATTTTCTTCAAGAGGCACAGTTGGTTCTACAGTTTTAGTTCTTCTTTCAGATCTTCTTCTTTTTGGTATTTCCTTTCCACCTAATTCTTTCTTTTTCTCTACAGTGGCATCCATTTCCAAATTAATTGTAGGAGCAGGAGTTGCTATTACTCTCCTAAGAATATCAAGGTTCTTCTTAAACTTGCTAAGAAATTTCTCCCACATTTCCTCTCCATTTTTCTTTGAAAGGAAATGGTGCTAACACACTAAATGCACTAACCCATGATGTCTGATTGTTCCCACACCCCAGGAATACCTCTGGGCCATCGTATGGATGGAGTCAAAAAGAAACCCTAGAAGGTTTACTATATATTCTGGTTTTATGGCTCCATATCTAAGGTATATGAGGATTTTCGAACTTCTCTTCCTACTGACCTAAATTGACCATCACAGGTTAAATACTTGACTACCCAGAATGCAACTTTTTCAAAGGGTTCGGAAAGCTGGCCCTTCTGACCCATTTTATGATTTTCTTCGTGTTGTAAATATATTGGGGTTTAGCTTCCCCTTTTTCAGCAAGGTTTCAACCAAGTCTTTTAATGTCCCTCTAACAGGGTTTGGGACATGCACAATTGGCACTCTAGATACATTACTTATTGTATTCACAGAAAAAGGAATAATTTTTTTCTCACCTTTGTCCTGGATTGCTCTAAATTTATAACGAATTCTTTTACCAATTCATCGTTATACCTAGAAAACTTTCTTAGAAATTCCAGCCATCCTGCCTGATGGAAGATAGCCACCACTTCTTCATCTGCAATGAGTTGGGTATCATCCTCTAGTTCCAACTTCTTCTTAATCCCCATGATACAAAGGTGATTCAAATTTTCTCTTAAATCTTGTGTGAGTTGGCTAAATAACTCTTTTCTTAGCTATGGAACTGGACAAATTTAGCTACAAAATCATTGTACTTAGTTGTGGAATCATTGTACTTAGTTGTGGAATTTACGTGTTGTAGAGCTGCAGGGATGTAAACCTAATTCATTGCTTCTTTCTTGAAGTTTCTCTATAACTTAGTTTTCACTTTGTTGGTTCCACACTAATGATAACTCATTATAACTATGCTACCAATTTGTTCCATTAATATCTTTCTCATGATTACCCACCTTTAATCATGATGTACAATAGATGACTCATCATATCAACTTTTAAATCAAATCTAATCACACATGCGAACGTTTAATCTAACCTTTAATGAGTTAAAGATATAATTACCATCCTTGATGATGTAATCCCTTCATCATGATGACTCATCATTCCTAAAAAGTGAAACAAAAGGAAAACGGTTAGAAAAACAGCTGGAATTACAAAGATTTTATTTTATTTTATTTTTAATTAGCCATTTATTTGGGAAGATCAACCACCATTGCTGGTTTTCAATTGATCTCTGAGAGAAACTTTTTGTTTTGGGAAGAGAACTCCATTTACTAGTTTTCATTCTCTTCCCTTTATTCTGGATCTATTCATCTGATTATTTGATCATTTTGGAAGAACTGGGTTCTTCCATATGATCAAATTCTCTATCTGCTTCAATCTTCTTTAAGAATTCATCCTTAGTAGGAGGCTTCCTATAAATCTTTAGCCTATGTCCATTGACCAAGAGTGTTCTTCTGCTGTCATCAATGGGAAGTAGCTGAATAGAACCATTGTCAAATATCTGATCAATTTGATAGGGTCCTAACCATCTGGTTCTCATCTTGCCTTTGAATTGTTGGTACTTAGAATCAAACAACAATGCCCAGTCCCCTACTTTGAATTTCCTTTTCTTGATATGTGTATCATGTCATTGTTTCCTTTGATCTTGGATTATCTTTGTCTGTTGAAGTGCTTCCATCCTCAATTCATCCAACTCATTGAGTTGAAGGATTCTCTCCTTTTGAGCTGCATCCAACTCAATACCCATCTTATTGTTGTTCTCAATTTCTATAGTTAAAACTCAATAGGAAGCATGGGATTTTTCCTTAGAATAACTCATTTAGTGAAAACCATGTCGTAGTTTTCCAAGTTGTATTGTAAGCCCGAGATGACTTTAGGTGGTCTTTTTACCCAATCTCTTCTTCCTACTTCAACTTGTTTTGGTAAGGATATTTTCCAATGCTTTGTTCGTTACTTCACTTGTCCATTTGATTGTGGGTGGTAGGAGATGACTTTCTATGATTGATTTGATAATAAATTGTGAAAGCCTAGATTATATTAGACATAAATTGTGGTCCCTGGTCTGAAACTATGCTCCTTGATGCTCCAAAATTTACCATAATTACACCAAAGCAAATCAAAAACCACTTCTTCAAAGGTGGCATTTTTAAAGCCTGCACTTATGCCCACTTTGTCACATAATCAGTACACACAAGAATATGTTCCTTCCCTTGTGAATAAGGACTAAAGGGACCAACAAAATCCAACCCCCATCTCTCAAATGGTTCAATCACTACTTGAGGTTGCAGAGGCATTTCATTGGTAAAGGTTGGTTGTCCCATCCTTTGACAAGGATCACACCACCTGATATATCTCTTCACATATTTGTATAGAGATGACCAATAATAACCAGTGCCAAGTATCTTGTGAGTTGTTCTTTTCACTAAATAGTGTCCTCCACTTGGTTCATCATGACATGCCCAAAGGATGTCAAAGATTTCATCTTCTCTTACACACCTACGTAAAACCAAATTAGGACCACATTTAAATAACATTCCATTTAACCATTTCAATTATGCACTAGTATTGAGTAACTTCTTGATTTGTTTCTTCATGAAAGGAGGAAACTTCCCTTTTGTAAGATAATTTACCATATTAGAAAACCAATGTGTGTCAACCGAAATAACAAACAATTGTTCATTTGGAAAGTGTTATCCTGTAAAATTGACGAGGGCAATTTTGCAGGTAACTCATACCAAAATTTTTGCAAGTTATTCATCGTAGAAACTTCTTAGAAGAGCTGAGTTACACCATAACCTTCCTGAGCAGGGTGTTTGGGCTTCCTGATGCCCATTACTTCCACAAATGGATGCTCAGATACCTGGAAACAATGAACAAAATTCCTGATCAGTGTTTTGAATGGGCGGAGATCATCAACAGAACACTATCTCCGAGCAGCTTCAACAACTCTCAACAACTGGGAGATTCTACATGAACTCCTACGTGGTATACGCTACTGCCTCTGAAAGAGACTACCCAGCACTAAGCCGATGTGGGGTATGGCCCCAAGTGAAAATATATGAATATTATCTAGAGTTGAGACTGGAAAACAGTATTGCTCGGTTCAGTAAAATCAATGACGCCTTCTTCTATGGCATCACCTACCTCTTGAGGCCCAATATGACTCATGGTCGGATGACCAAGAGCGTGGTTACTACCACAAAAAGTGGGGATCGTTATTTACGTAATTTCCCGGTTTCACCTACCTCGAGCCGCCCACTTCTTGGGGAGCCCACCAAGTTCTTGAGGTATGTGGGACCGAAGTTGATCCTATTGGAGATGTCCGAGACGGCTCATCACATACCACGAGAAGAGTCGAAAGAAAGAAGGGTGGAACTCCTTTCCCCCTCACAGTGGGCAGGTACACCTACACTTCTCATACTAAAGCCCAAAAATGTTTGCGGAGCTAGAGTTGCTAAACTTAAAACACAATTTCCCAATGAGGTTGACCTTTGATCCTCAAAATTTCCTTCCAAGGGCAAAGCTTGATCCAATCCACGTCCCACAGATCGAGGATATCTACATCGATCTGTATCACGAGTTCGAGCTCAGAAGGAAGGATCACTCCCACCCGGCTCTAGCAGAGATCATCTAGTATGGTGTGGCCATTGTCCCAAAAGGTTTCCAAGCAACAGATCAAGAAGTTGATCAAGTCTATCTAGATATGGATGTGGACAACTGGCAATTTACAAAGATAGATAGAACGAGAGCACCTCAACCTATTGAGGAAAGGGTTGAAGGCAATCTATAGCACACAGAACATTGGTGCAAGAAAAATGGCCTTATCTTCCTTCGGGTAGACTTCACCACATCTCCCTTGGGAAATGCACCTACCAAGCCAAAACACTTTCCAAAGGGAAAAGGGAAAGACAAAGAAGAAGAATCGAGTACTGCTCAGGAGGAAACTCCCAAGAGTCCTCCTTCCACCACCGAGGAACAAGTAGTAAGCCTGATTTCCCCTAAAGAAGAAGAAGTGGTAACCATTCCAATGGGCATACCCACTATGGATTTTGCCACTGCTGTAACCACTGAAGTCCCCACCATCCCTTCTCCCGCTCCTCCTTCCCCTCCTCATGTCGCTCAACCAACCATTCCTTTAGTTGTGTCTTCTCCCCGTCTTCTACTATTCCCCCTTCCTCTTCCTTCATCTTCTCTTCCCTCGTTGAGCTGTCCCCCAACATTTCTTCTCTCATCTCTCATATCCCTTCCACCCCCACGGTTTCCTCTCCTGCAGTGTCTCCTCCCCCCGTGAGTGCTTTGTTGGCTTCTCTCTCAATTCCGCCACCAAGTGTCTCGACGCATTTCCCCACATCCACTGCAGCCACTCCTTCTTCCACCTCTGTTCCTTCTTCTCCCTCTGGTCCCACTCCCTTAAGTCCATCATGGATCTCCCAACACCTGAGCCAGCACAAGAGGAAAGTCCCCATTACACCTATGGACTTCTCCATCATCCTAACAAAAGGAGCTAAGAAGAAAAATCCAATAACCCACTTCTCTCAAAGTGCGTCAGGTGAAAGAGTAATGGAGATCGCATACCCTAATCCCACAAAGGATAAAAAGGATCTGTCTCCTACAGATTATACAGTGACATAGGTCATAATGGGAACGTCCTCCGAGAGCCTGCAAGGAGAGGCCTTATCTGCAGTGGATGCCCTTTGCAAGAAGCTTCAGGAAGAAAAGGAAGAGAAGAGGATACTGAAAGAACAGAACAAACATCTTCTCCAAGCCCTGCAGAAAATGGGTAGTGCACCTCCTATAGCTACCACTGAAACTCCTAAGGCCCTTAGCCAGGAGAAGATAAATGAGTACACCAAGATTGGTGAACAAGGTATGGCAGTGTCTCGCCTAGAGAGACCAAATCCTCAAAGACAGTGAGGAGGTGATAACAAAGTTTATTGAGCTTTATCAAAATATTAATCAAGCTAACAAGGAACTCCGGGTAATTGTAGGGCCTATCTCCAAAAAGTTGGACCATGCAAGGTTACTGACATGAGACATTCCATAAGATGCTCATTGCCCCAGTCAATGACTTGGTAAAATTTGGTATCTTTGATCACCCAAGGACACTCAACAAAGTCCTTGCTGCTTTGGATTATCAGGTTGATCGGATGGAATTTGTCTTGGAGAAGATTGATAAAATTAAGGAGGAAGCCCTGGATGCACTACATCAAATGAAACAGATCATCCTAAGGATGTCTCCGGGCTTTCTCACCCCATCATACGCCTTGAGGAAGGCTAAAGACACAATTCAGCTCTTTAAAGAGATTGTCACGCAAGGGTTAGGGTCGTGACCACTTTTGACGTAGAATCTATCAACAACCTTACGGCTTGCCACGATTTTATGGGTTACCGATGGAGTAGGTAATGAATACTTCAAGCTCCCAGAAAGACTCATAGATGAATGGGAGACTTGCGAGGTCATCGGTGATCACACCAAGGGTCCTGCTCAGGATCAACTTCAACCGATGATTAGCAAATTCATGGAGTACCGGGCTCAATTTCACATTTTCTCTCCTAAGCGACGAGGATACACCTTTCCAGGCCGCGGGACTACAACGAATAGCCTTCCTCCTCTTGGTTTTCTTCTCATTTTTGTAAAATATTTAAAAGTATGTTGGCACAAATGATGACATCATCCATGTTGCACCATGGGATGTTGTCATCCACCAAGTTGCCCCAAAGTCAACAGTTGACTTTTAGATATTTTTGTAGATATTTTGTAAATAGTTGTTGGTTCCTTTTTACCTTCTTTCTCCTTCTCCTTCTATATATACTTGGATACTTGTTGTATCAAGAGGGTGGACATTTTTTAGATGAAAAATAGAAGTGAGAAGAAAAAGCTTTGTACTTTTGTAACGAAGAAAACATTAATACAAATATTGAGACTTTGTGTTGAATACATGTGTTATATGCATCAAACCTTTCTTATGTCAGATCTGTGTGTTTATTCTGTTAGATCTATCTCTACTTTTTTGTCATTTTCTCATCAGTATTGCTTTGTTTGTTTATGTAAGTAGGTTTGGCTCCGTTTACTACTAATCCCAAAACATAAACCCTCTGACCTTTCTGCTTTAGAATTCATTTCTTTTCTCCCTTCAGATCTATCCTATCTCCATCCTTCCCTTCATTCCTTTCTATTCATAGTCAGAAATACCCCTCTTTGGGATGAGATCCTAAACTCATGAAGGTAGAATCTTTGTAGGACTTGCGCAAATTCGTGCTGGTAGAATAGCAATAAACTAGTTTCACTTTGCTATCTCAAAGAGGGGCTATGCCCTGCACACTGTTGGCTCGTCTATCCATAGATCTGCCCACCTGACAGATTTTCGGACCAATAGTTTTTGGTGACTCTACTAGGGAAAGAACCAGATCTATGTGAGTGTTGTGTTAGTTAAAAGACACTAACAGTTGTTAAGATTGCTAAGGTAACTAAGAAAATTAATAAAACTACAAAAATCACTACCTGTTTGCAAATCTTAAATTTTTGCTTAAAATCCATTTTTTTGCAAAAGTGATCCAAACTAAAAAAATTCTTAAAAGATCCATAGATCTGGGCTAGTTAGAAATCTTTAGTTGGCTGAGTTTTTATAAAAACCCGTATATTTCCGTAGATCGGAGATTTTGACAGTTTTTCAAATAATTTCAAACCCTTGTAAAAATTTAAATCTAAGATCTGAAAATCAGCTTACTAAGTTAAACCTCATTTTATCCTCATTGATCTTTGTCATTAAAAGCTGCAATCGGTTTTCAAAAGAGGGATAAAAGTAACTATTGAAAAAATTACATCTTGCTAATTTTTGTCGAAAAATCGATAAGTACAACCAAAAAGAATTTTAAATATGCTATAAAAACATCACAGATATGAGAGATACACTGGCAGGTGAGCCATTTACTCATAGCAGGAGAGCTCGTGGGGAAGTTGATCCTATTTTTGATCTACTTCAAAGGCACAACTTCAGTATTACACCAACACGCTTCCCATCACTGAGTTTAGCTGATCGGTCAGCCAGAAGTGCCTCGCCTCCATGAAAGAACTGGTTTTCACAAGGAGCCTCCTCATCCCTTTGCAGCGCCCTACTACTCAATGGAACCACACTTTTGGCTCGCATCCTCTTTCCAACTTTTCAAATGGCAGTATCATGGGGAAATGTTATGGGTCCTCTCACATTACCACATCCTATTCACGCACTACCTCATGGAAACCGCAAGAATTTCTCAAGATTTGATGGGAGTGGAAATCAAAGCACGGATTCACATATATCTGCATTCATTATGTCATGCAGCATCCTGGATGTGACCCATGAAGATGTGTCAGTATGCCTCTTTCTAGAGACCTTGCAAGGACCTGTAGTAGAGTGGTTCCAACATTTACCAGCTGGATCTATCACCAGTTGGGCCACATTACGAACTGCATTTGAAGATAGGTATAAGCCTTCAGAAGATGCATTTGCGTTACTATCAAAGATCACTCACCTAAAGAAGGAATTCAATGAAACCATGCACGATTTTATTGCTTTCACTAATTAACTGTATGTGCCACCTGCCATGCTACCAATGCCAAAAAATCAGAAGTGTTTCTTTGTGAACGCCATGAGCTCAAGAGTAAGTTTCTTACTCTTACAAGAACAAATCACTACCCTAGTTCTCGCTCAAGCTGTAGCCATTTGGATAGAAGATAACCTGCTTATATCTGGTGAGTTAAAATGAGAGTCATTCAAGTCTAAATATTAAACTCCTTCTCTAGCCACTTCGTCAGAACCGTCATTCCAGAAGATGGCAAACGAATTGTTCGCATTAAAGAAGCAATTAGCCCAAGCTTCTCCCAACACTTCATACCGGGATATCCCATAGAGAAATTTCACTTCCAACAATGCCCCACAAAGGTTGCGTTTGCCTACAACTACTCCACGATTGGCACTAGAGGCTCCTCCGGTCAATGCCCTAGTTGGGATCGAGGAGGAACAAAATTATGAAGAACCTTCGTTGCAAGGCAAAGATGATCAAAATGGTGGTGAACCGACTGGTGACTCTACAATCAGGTATATGGAATTTGAAGATGAGGAATCTGATGAAGAAGAGGGTACTCAAGGGTACACAAGGCCCAGAACAATCATACGCTGTTTTCACCCACTCCTAAGGAAAAGAAGTAGAAGTTGCTGCCAGGATACAAAAAGAGAAGACTGTGTTAAACACGCCTCCAACCATTGCTAAAAGAGGTAATCCTCTTCCTGCTCAACCTCCTATTAAGTATTTTACAAAAAAATCTTTTCCTCCCATCTCACTTCCAAATCAGCCTTCTTGTTCCCATAAAGACCAGTAATCCTACCCCTCTCGCCACAAAGTGAGGGACTCATTCCCTCATCAACGCAACCCTTGGTTGCATTCGACATAATTGATCATGCTAAAAAGACCAAGATTCAAATGTCTGAAGCTAAATATCTTCAGTCTAACCCTAAGCAACTTGTAAGATTGACCGAATATATCCAAAGCCAAGCTGCCATACCCTCTCATGTCTCCCCGAAAGGAATCCTTTCCACTCCTCCTACATCTCGCATAAATGTTGCCTCGACTTCCACATCAGGCAAAAATTGAACCTTTTTATCTCTCCCTCCTAATCAATGGTCACAAGCTAAGCAACTACATAATTGATTCTGGGGCTTTCGATAATGTCATGCCGGTGAATGTCACCGATGCTTTGGGCCTCACTCTTACCAAGCCTTTCAGCAGATGTTACTTTATGGAAACCAAACAGGTTCCATTGATTGGTCAAATTAAAGACACATAGTTCACCTTTGTGGTGTTCCCAGAGAAAAGAGTGAAAATGACCATCCTCGTTGTTGATATCCCAGTAGCATATGGAATTCTACTAGGAAGAATATTTTGTAGAGAAGTTAGTGGAGAGATTCATATGGACTGGTCCAAAGCTAGAATCCCTGTCAAAGGTGTAATGCAAACATTGGAGCCTAAATCACAAAAGAAGTACCTAGTCACCAATTCTGACGACCCCAAAGCCCAAATTCTCTTTGAATCATCAGGGATGGGGAATTACTTCTTATCTACTGAGTCTGATAAAATGGATGTTTTCATCCAGGAGGAGGACCTTAACAAGATATGGACACTACAGATTCGATGGCGGTTGTGCAATCGGCGCGATGCGATCTTTGGAGCTGTGCTAATATCTCTGAAGAAAAGATTTTCCCTCTTCCTTTCAAATTGTAGTTTTTCAATACAACCAATACTACTGAGTATGAATCCTTGCTACTTGGTATGCAAGCTGCAAAGGAAAGAGGAATCAAGAATCTAAAAGTATAGGGTGATGCTGAGTTGGTCGTTAATCAAGTGAAAAGAATATATTAGGTAAAGAACGAAAGGCTCAGGCACTACCGCAACGCAGTATGGGATAGCATTGAGGACTTTGACGTTTTTTCAATTACAACCATTCCAAGAGCTCAAAACGACATGGCTGATTCATTTGCCGTCTCAGCGTCTCTCATGCTCCCTCACCCAGGGTTGAAAACAAACACATATACCATTGAGGTAGTCTTCCGCCCAAGCGTGCTAGACAATTCTCAGCACTGGCAGGTATTCAACGATGACAATCAGCTTATTACCTTTCTAGAGAAAGTAGAAAATTTTAGTGAGCTTCATTTTGAAGGATCTACTTCTACATGTCGTGAATCTGTCACTGGTCAAGTGAATGAATCAAAAGAAGGTGATGGCATATGTCAGCTCAAGGGAAATAAAATCCCAAAAGGTTTAGTCTCTCTGGAACGATTGTTTGACAAACATGATCGTTTTGTCAAAAAGAAATGGCAAGATGACCCTAACTCCTCTCCAGAGACCGAACCGGTCAACTTGGGTTCTATGGAACATCCGCAAGTTTGTGAACATTAGGAAATGTTGTACACCCAAGAAAAGTGGAAGTTTGTCAAATTGCTAAAGAAATATATAGACGTATTAGCATGGTCTTATGTTGATCTAAAGTCTTTCAAGCTGAAGGACATTCAACATGACATCCCGTTGAAAGAAGATGTCAAACCCTTTCACCAGAAACAAAGGCACTATAATCCCAAGATCTCAGGTACCATCCAGGTGGAAATACAGAAGATGTTGGATGCGAGAATCATCTTTCCTATCCATCACAGTACCTAGGTCACAAACATTGTGTCGATTACAAAATAATAATGGTGAGATATGCATCTGCGTAGATTTTCACAATCTAAATCAGGCATCCTTGAAGGAAAACTACCCACTGCCCATAATGGATCAGGTTCTGCAAGCAGTAACCGGTTCAGAGATGTTGTCCATGCTTGATGGTTTCTCAGGATATAATCAGATCGAGGTCTCACCCAAAGACCGATTCAAAACAGCATTCACTACTCCCTGGGGCACATTTGCCTACAGCAGGATGCCTTTTGGCTTGACCAACGCCGGTGCCACCTTTCAACGAGCAATGGACTTCGCATTCAAAGGTATGATGGGAAAGGTCATCGTAGTTTATTTAGATGACTTAACTGTGTTCTCTAAATAGCGAAGTGATCATTGTGATCATTTGGAGCAAGTATTGATTAGATGCCGAGAACACGAGATCTCCCTAAATCTAAAAAGTTTGTTTTTGGGGTCACTGAAGGAAAGTTGTTAGGACACATTGTCAGCAAGGAAGGGACAAAGATAGATGTCAAAAGGGTTAAGGCTATTCAGAGCCTTACCTTACCCACAAGCAAGACCGGTGTTCACTCCTTCAGAAAAGTGAATTTTCTCAGACGCTTTGTTCCCGACTTCGCTGAAAAGACTCGTCACATATCAAATATGATGAAAGGATCGTAAAATTTCTGATGGAGCGATGAAGGAAAGGTGTCATTCGAGGATATAAAAGCCTCTCTTGCTCATGCACAAGTCATAGTATGTCCCAACTTCTCCGGGATTTTATCATGTACGATTATGCATTTAAGCATCTTTGTATCAGCCATCTTAATGCAAAAGAACTCTAAGGATGTTTAATCTCCAATCACGCTCATGAGCTCCCCTCTTAAGCCTCATGAATTGAAGATGTCCCAGTTAGAAAAGAAAACATTCACCATTGTCAAAGCAGTCAAGAACTTCTGGTATTACATCCTAAACTCTCATACGGTAGTGTTGGTTCTTGACACAACAGTCAAGTCTATCCTAACTCAACAAGAGTTAGGAAGCTTATGAGGGAATTGGATCGCAAAGGTCCAAGAGTATGATCTAGACATAAAACCAACCAAGCTGGTAAGAGGCAAGGGCCTATGTCAGCTTATGGCTGAAAACAAAGATTCAGAGGTCCCTAAAGAAAAAGATGATTGCATTGATGGAACGCAAGGCCAGCTGGAGAAAGTTGATTCTTTACCAATGGTTCTATTCGTTGCGACTAGCGACGAGTGGTATTTTGATATTGCTTTCTTTCTCACTTACGGTGAGTGTCCAACTCATCTAACTTCAAAGGAGAAGTGTACTGTAAAGCTCAGGGCAGCCAGATATGTCATATGGGATGACGGTTTATACAAGTGCGGGATTGATGGCATCTTCTTGTGATGCGTTGACAAACCGCAGCAGGTCAAATTGCTTGAAATTTTTCATAACTTGGCTTACGGTGGTCACTTCTCCTCATTTGTGACAACACATAAGATCATCCAGGGCTAGGTACTACTAGCCAACACTATTTCAAGATACAGCCACCTGGGTAGCAAAATGTGAGCTCTGCCAACAGTTTGTTGGCAAACCAAAATTGGCTACTTTTCCCCTCAGGCTGGTCATTATTGACGAACCATTCAGGCAATGGGGAATCAACTTTATTGGAGCACTCCATCCCCAATCAAGTGTTAGACATAGTTATGTCCTAACAACAACAGATTACTTCACCAAATGGGTGGAGGCCATACCTGTTAAGAATGCCACCTTGGAAGTTGTTTGCAACTTCATCAAAGAAAATATCATTGTAAGATTTGGCATCCCACACAAGATCATTGCTAATAATACTTCCAACTTCTCCTCACGGGAAGTTATCAGTTTTTTCTATGAATATGGGATAACCTTGGCCCATGCCTCAGATTATTACCCCCAAGGAAATGGTCAGGCAGAATCCAGCAATAAGAACCTAGTGACCATCATACAAAAGCTAGTTGATGAGAATCAGCGGTCATGGCACAAGTCATTGTATGATGCTTTGTGGGCAAACCATATTACTCCAAAGAGGTCTCTTGGTATGTCACCTTTTCAAGTATTATATGGAATCGATGCTAAGCTCCCATTTCTGTGGAACTTCCTACTCTGTGCTTGGCACGAGTGATCAAAGATGAGACTTTTCATAATTCTCTTGAAAAGAGTATCATGTATCTAACAAAGCTTGAAGAACAAAGAGTAAGAGTGGTCAACAGGATCACCGAACATCAGAATCAAGTCAAGAGACTATTCAATAAAAAGGCTAAGTAGAGGGATTTCCAGGTGGGATATCTCATCCTTTTATGGGACAAGTAAAGAGAGCCAAAGGGCATGCATGGAAAATTTGACTCCCTTTGGAAAGGGCCTTTCAAGATCAAGCAGCTCAATGGAGAGAATAGCTTCTATCTCTCATATCTAGACAAAACAAAGCTCTCACTTCCCTATAGTGGGAAACATCTCAAAATATTTAGGAAGTAGAGCTTGCTCTCTTCTTTGTATAGTTTTCTTTAAGTTGTGTGTTTTTTTTTTTCGTGTGTTTACTTTTTGTTGGTTGTGTGTTTTCCTTTTTTCGTCACCCTTGTTTTTGACTCTGTAACCCAATGGATAGGCACATGTAAATCTGGGATTCTCTACCCTTAAGCTTCACTCAAAGATAGTCCCCAGAAAGAGCCAACTATTATCCTGTAAAATTGATGAGGGAAATTTTGTAGGTAACCATACCAAAAATTTTGTTTCAGTTCCCCGTTGAGGTCCCTTAGCGTTCGAATGGCATAAAATCCCTTTTCGGAGAATCTAGTTTTTCGAACTTAGTCATTTGGTTTTTTTTGGTTGGGTGCAGTTTTTATTCATGCAACATCAAATGAATTTGTGCCCCCTTCTATTCCTTTGGTGCATCCTTTGGAGTGTCGACATTCCAAATGTTGCACCTTCCCATGATGTGCCCTTCTAGCCTGTGCCAAGGTACATGTGCCATCTTGTTGACATTACAAATGTTGCGCCCCTGAATGGTGCGCCAAAGCGCTGAAAAGGTAATGTCGACAGTCCCGAATGTGCCCCAATGGCACAAATATTTTCATGTTGGCATCTGTTTTGGTGTGCCTTACAAAAAGTTGGTGGTGCATTTATTACGCCTTTTGCTATAAATAGGTGCATCCACCTATCATTTTCACAAATAAAAAATGTGGAAAAATTTTATTCCTCTACATTTGCCAAAGGCACTCTGTCACCCCGTGTGTCACCTTCCATCGCATTCAAGGACCCCACATCATTTTCTCCATCTTATAAATTCTTGGTAAGTGGTCCTTGCTTTTCTTGTGGTTTTTGTTGTGGTTTTGTTGTTTTTGAGAGGTTGTTAAAAAACAAAGAAATGAATCTAAAGAGTGATACAACCCCTGCCCATCCTACAAAATCTACCCACCTCTAAAACTGATCTTACCCTCCTTTTAGATCTACTAGCCTAGAGGGCCTTGTCTCAAAATGAATCCTGGCCCTCTTTCATCTAATCCCCTCACAAAAAAATCTTAGAAAAGAGGCCAAAAAACCGCAAACCTATCAAAAGAGGGAAAATCTCTAAAAGTTATCAAACCCATGGCTTTTCTTTGGCGCAAACGCCATCACTATTACACAAAACATAGTTGCACCAAAGGGTGCACTTTGTCCCAACTTGGAACATACATCTTTTCTGCACCTTATCCAGGTTCATAAAAGTATTAATACGGCAAGCACATCCCCACCTACACTAACATCCCCGAATGTCATGTAGATCCTCCCCATGCCATGCCAAAAGCTCCAACCTTGGCACACCTTAACTCAATGATGCACCCTTTAAACCTGCACCAAAGGCACACCATAATGTTTTGCAACATGTGCCATACTTGCGCCAATGCATCCTCGAAGTCTTACAACACCAAAATAATCCGCGCATGTTCAAAAACCCTTCATATGGCGTAGGCGCACATACATTGTCACCAACACTGAATGTTAATTGTAGTTTTTCTATACACTACACCCCTTTGCACTATTTTCTTTCATGCAACACTCTCCAACAGTGTGCCTTGCTTTTATGACCACAGCTGCAGTATAGCTGCGCCCTATGCCTAGAAGCTTCTAAATTGCTAACTCTTCATTATGTAAGTTTTGACAGGACAATCTAACAGATAACATGGCTCTTGTATTATGAACTTCCCTGCTTCTTCTTGCAGATCAGCAATGAACTCAGATTCACACATGTCTTCATCAAGTAAGAGGCCAACCAAGTCTAAGGGTAAGGCCAAACTCACAGAAGAAGAAATGAAGTACAAATACCAAAGGGTCAGGATGCTCGAATCCCTTGCAACATGTGACTTAGACATCAGGGATTCTAGAACTTGGTCATATTGATATGGAGGACTTCTAGGCTAGAACTAGAAAGGTCACGGGCGAGTCCACGGATGGAAAAATTGGTCGGTAGTGGTCTACATTTCGCTGCGGGAATTCTGTGAGCACTTTGTAAACAACGAATTCATGATGGCGGTGGGCCATCTTTGCTAATAAGGACACTAGGTGTTTCAAGAATGAGAAGGGTGAGGTAATAATCAACCTCACTTTGCTCAAACTTCAAAATCATGTTGGGTATCCCCCACCACCGGCATTTTGTGGCAATAAGCCAAGAAGACTGCATAAAGGCATGGGATGAAAATGAGGAAAAATGCATGCAGCTTATGAATGAAGTACCTCCACAAATGAATACTCAAATACTTGGAAACAATGAACAAAAATGTTCCTGATCAGCGTTTTGAATGGGCGGAGATCATCAACAACACTATCTCTGTGCAACTTCAACAACTCTCAACAACTGGGAGATTCTACATGAACTCCTACGTCATATAAACTGCTGCCTCTGAAAGAGACTACCAAAGACTTGAGCCGATGTGAGCTATGGCCCCAAGTGAAAATATATGAATATTATCTAGAGTTGAGGCCGAAAAATAGTATTGCTCGGTTCAAGTAAAATAAATGATGTCTTCTTCTATGACATCATCTACCTCTTGACACCCAATATCACTCACGGTCAAATGACCAAGAGTGTGGTTACTACCACAGAGAAGTGGGGAGCGTTATTTACGTAATTCCGCACTTTCACCTACCTCAAAGCCACCAACTTCTTGGGGAGCCCACCAAGTTACTGAGGTATGCGGGACCGAAGTTGATCCTATTGGAGCTGTCCAGATAGCTCATCACATACCACGAGAAGTGTCTGAAAAGAAATAAGGGTGGAACTCCTTTCCCCCTCATAGTGGGTAGGTACACCTACACTTCTCATACTAAAGCCCGAGAAATGTTTGTGGAGCTAGAGTTGCTCAACTTAAAACACAATTTCCTAGCAAGGCTGACCTTTGATCCTTGAAATTTCCTTCCAAGGGAAAAGCTTGATCCAATCCATGTCCCACAGATCGAGGATATCTACATCGATCTGTATCACAAGGTCGAGCTTAGAAGGAAGGATCACTCCCGCCTGGCCCTAGTAGAGATCATCTAGTATGGTGTGGCCATTGTCTCGAAAGGTTTCCAAGTGATCGATCAAGAATTTGATTAGGTCTATATAGATACGGATGGGGAAAACTAGCTATTTACCAAGATTAATAGAATGAGGGCACCTCAAACTATTGAGGAAAGTGTTAAAGGCACTCTATAGTGCACAGAACATTGGTCCAGGAAAAATGGCCTCATCTACCTTGGGGTAGACTTCACCATATCTCCCTTGGGAATGCACCTGCCAAGCCAAAACACTTTCCAAAGGGAAAAGGGAAAGACAAAGAAGGAGAATCAAGTCTTGCTCGGAGGAAACTCTTGAGAGTCCCCTTCCACCGCTTTGAGGATAGGTAGTAAGCTTGATTTCCCAAGAAGAAGAATCGATAACCATTCCAATGGGCACACCCACTCGGGATGTTGCCCTTTGCTATAACCACCGAAGTCCCCACCGTCCCTTCTCCATCTCCTCCTTCCCCTTCTCATGTCACTCAACCAACCATTCCTTTGGTTGTGTCTTCTCCCCATCTTCTACTGTTCCCCTTCCTCTTCCTCCATCTTCTCTTCCTCATTGAGCCGTGTCCCCACAGATTTCTTCTCTTATCTCTCATATCCCTTCCACCCCCGAGTTTCCTCTCCTGTAGTGTCTCCTCCCCCATGAGTGCTTTGTTGGCTTTTCTCTCAATGCTACCACCCAGTGTCTTGACACATTTCCCCACATCCACTACAGCCACTCCTTCTTCCACCTCCATTCCTTCTTCTCCCTCTGGTCCCACTCCCTTAAGTCCAGCATGGATCTCCCAAATCTTGAGCCAAAGCGTAAGAGGAAAGTTCCTATTGCACCTATGGACTTCTCTCATCATCCCAACAAAAGGAGCTAAGAAGCAAAATCTAATAACCCGCTTCTCTCGAGTGTATCGGTGAAAGAGTAATGGAGATCGCATACTCGATCCCACAAAGGAAAAAAAGGATCTGTCTCCTACATATTATATAGTGACACAGTCACAATGGGCGTCCTCCGAGAGCCCTGCAAGGAGAGGCCTTATCACGTAGTGGATGCCCTTTGCAAGAAGCAAAGGAAGCAAAGGAAGAGAAGAGGATAATGAAAGAACAGAACAAACACTTCTCCAAGCCCTATAGAAAATGGTCGGTGCACTTCCTGTAGCTACCACCGAAACTTTTGAGGCTCTTAGCCGGAGAGAAGATAAATGAGTATGCCAAGATTGGTGGACAAGGCATGGCAGTTTCTACCTGAAGAGACCAAATCCTCAAAGACAGTGAGGAGGTGATAACAAATTTTACCGAGCTTTATCAAAATATTGATCAGGCTAACAAAGAACTCCAGGTGATTGCAGGGCCTATCTTTGAAGAGTTGGACCATGCCATGTTCCAACATGAGACATCCTATAAGATGCTCGACTGCCCGGTCGATGACTTTGTAAAATTTGGCATCTTCAATCACCCAAGTACACCCAACAAAGTCCTTGCTACTTTGGATTATCGAGTTGATCAGATGGAATTCGTCTTAGAGAAGATTGATAAAATCAAGGAGGAAGCCCTGGATGCACTGCATCAAATGGAACAGATCATCCTAAGGATGTCTCGGGATTGCTCACCCCATCATATGCCTTGAGGAAGGCTGAAGAAACAATTCGGCTCTTTAAAGAGATCATCTCGCAAGGGTTAGGGTCAGAAGCCACTTTTGACGCAGAATCTATCAACAACCTTCTGGCTTGCCGCGATTTTATGGGTTACCTAATGGAGGCAGGTAATGAATACTTCAAGCTCCCAGAAAGACTCATAGATGAATGGGAGACTTGTGAGGTCATCGGCGATCACACCAATGGTTTCGCTTAGGATCAAATTCAACCAATGATTAGCAAATTCATGTAGTAGCGGGCTCAATTTCACATTTCCTCTCTGACGACGAGATACTCCTTTCCAGCCGCAGGACTACAACGAATAGCCTTCCTCCTCTTGGCTTTCTTCCCATTTTTGTAAAATATTTAAAAGTATGTTGGCACAAATGATGACATCATCCATGTTGCACCATGGGATGTTGTCATCCACCAAGTTGCCCCAAAGTCAACAGTTGACTTTTAGATATTTTTGTAGATATTTTGTAAATAGTTGTTGGTTCCTTTTTGCCTTCTTTCTCCTTCTCCTTCTATATATACTTGGATACTTGTTGTATCAAGGGGGTGGACATTTTTTAGATGAAAAATAGAAGTGAGAAGAAAAGGCTTTGTACTTTTTGTAACAGAAGAAAACATTAATACAAATATTGAGACTTTGTGTTGAATACATGTGTTATATGCATCAGACCTTTCTTATGTCAGATCTGTGTGTTTATTCTGTTAGATCTATCTCTACTTTTTTTTCATTTGCTCATCAGTATTGCTTTGTTCGTTTATGCAAGTAGGTTTGGCTCTGTTTACTACCAATCCCAAAACATAAACCCTCTAACCTTTCTACTTTAGAATTCATTTATTTTCTCCCTTCGGATCTATCCTATCTCTGTCCTTCTCTTCATTCCTTTCTATTCACAATCGAAATACCCCTACTGGGACAAGATCCCAAACCCCTGAAGGCAGAATACTGTAGGACTTGCGTAGATTCCTGCCGATAGAATAGCAATAAACTAGTTTCGCTTTGTTGTCTCAAAGAGGGGCTATGCCTTGCACACTGTTGGCTCGTCTATCCATAGATCTGCCCACCTGACAGATTTTCGGACCAACAGAAAGTTATCCTAAATTGGATATTTCTCCCCTATAGTGGTTAGTCTTGACAAGAAATCAGCTACCACATTAGATTTACTGGATTATGCACAATGGTAATATAAAATTCTTGCAAAAGCAATAACCATATAATTATTTTACCTCCAACCACTAGTTTGTTCATTAAATATTTAATTCTTTGAGTGATCTCGTATGTACAAATATTTTATACCATGTAATTTACTGTCTAAACTTATTAATTGCATAAATCACAATAAGAAATTCTTTTTCAATGGTGGTGTAATTTATTTCAGTGGGAGTAAGATTTTTGCTAAGGTAATAGATAGCATACATTTTCCCTTCTTCATCTTTTTGTCCCAAAATTGCACCAATGGAATTATTTGAGGCATCTATCTAGATATGAAAAGGTTTCTCCCAATTAGGTCCTCTTAATATTGGGGCAATTATTAATTTCTCTTTAATTTCTTCAAAAGCATGTTGACACTTTTCATCCCAAAGAAATTCACAGTCCTTGGTAAGAAAATTAAACATGGGGGTAGCAATTTTACTAAAATACTTGATAAAGCGTCTATAGTACCCAACATGTCCTAAAAAGGACTTGATATCTATGGGGGTTTGAGGAACATGTAAGTCTGAAATAATTCTGATTTTGTTTTGATCAACCTGAATTCCTCTTTTTGAAATATGGTGTCCTAATACAATCCCTTCATCAACCATCATCAAACATTTTTCATGGCTAAGAGACAAGTTGTGTTGCTCACATCTTGTCAATACTTTGTCCAAATTTTTCAAGGCATCATCAAATGTATCTCCATGCACAGTGAATTCATCCATATATACCTCTACACAATCATTTGTTAGGTTTGCAAAAATTGCTAACACAACTCTTTGGAAGGTTGTTGGAGCATTGCATAATCCAAATGGTAATACCTTGTAGGCAAAGGTACCCCATGGACATGTAAATGTAGTTTTATCCTGATCCTCAGCAACAAATTTGATTTGATTGTACCCACTAAAGCCATCCAAGAAGGAAAAGTATTGTTTACCTGAAAGGTTGTCTAAGACTTTATCTATGAACGGTAGGGGAAAATAATCACTGAGTGTGGCTTTGTTCGATTCCCTATAGTCAACATGAATTCTCTATTTTCCATTCTTTTTAGGGAAAATTACAAGAAGAGACACCCACTAGCTATCTAAGATAGGGTAGATAAAACCTACTTGTAATAGTTTTTCAATTTCTTATTTGACTATATCCCTTAAGGCTGGATTAATCCTTCTCTAATGTTACTTAACCGGTTTAATGTTTTCAGTATAGATGTGATGAGTGTAGATAATTGGGTGGATTCATTTCATATTCTTCAACCAACTATTAATATTCAAAGTTTTACCTAGTTGAATTTCAACATGTTTGGTTCCAATGTATGATGAATTGATTTGTTGAAAGGGTTCCATTAAAGTATTTAGTGGACATGCATGTGGCAACAACATATGATATGTAGCAACATCTCCAAAATTTTGTTAAGACAAAATGTTGGACAAGGGACAATAAGAAGAATTATGATACTTATCTTGTTGTAGGTCAATTTCTTCATCACTACTGCTTTCTAGAAATCCTTCATCATCTCTGATATATGTGAAGCTGAAGCTATAGATTCTTCCTCTCCCTAAGAGAAATATCATTCCTCCAGAGTGAAATTATCTTCATTCATAGGGAATTGCTGTTGTTTTGGTTCCGAAACTAACTTTGATGGTTTCGGAACTAACCGTGATGGTTCCGAAACTAACTGTGATTATTCCAAAAATAACTGTGATGGTTCTAGAATAGATTCTACAGGTTTTGGAACTAATTTCGTAGGTTCCAGAACTATTCCCGACTGCTCTAAGGATGATTGGTGTACATTCAATGGTGGGTTAATCATATATTCTACTTCTCGTGCATGATCCCCAATGCTATCATGGCCAACAAAGACAAATTTTTCTCATTAATATCAGGATTATCAACCCATAATTGCTCTTGATTATCATTAAAAGGTCATGCAGAGGGATTTAATGAAATTTTCTTAGAACTCTTACCATTTGAAATAGTCATATCACCTGACCTGTAATCAATTAAGGCAGCAATTGTAGCTAACTATGGTCTGCCCAAAATAATGGGATAACCCAATGTTTTACCTTTTGGCCATAGTATAAGGAAGTCAACTGGATACTCCCATAACTCCATCATAACCTCCACATCTTCAATAAATCCTTACGGTTTTGTTACTGAAACTGATCTGTCATGTGCATATGGTGTTAGTAGGTTATATACCTATTAACGACAATGTTTTTAGAGTGTCCACTGTCATTACATTTATAGCTACTCCCAAATCAACCAAAACATTATGTATATCTTTATTCCCTATAGAGACAGAAATAACAGGGCTTCTAGGATCTCCATATTTGGGAAGTAGGAGCTTTCCTGCTAATAAATCAGCAAGTTTCCCATCTACTTTTATAGTCCTAGGGTACTACTTCTTTCTTCCAAGATTTTTCAAACATAGCATTTTGATTAATTTGTTCAATTCTAGAATGTCCTTAATTGCTTGTAGCAGTGGTATTTCAATATTCAATCTCCTTAGTTCCTGCACCAATTCAAATTCCTTGATTTCTATAGCTTCTTTGAATCTCTCTGGAAATGGAGTTTCAGTAGAGTTTCTTTCTAGTTCCTTATCTCTTTCTTTTTCATCTTTGTTGGGGGCAACTAGACTAGGGGTTTCAATTTCTTCTGTCATTTTAGTGATGATAATAGGTGGACTGCCAACTATTTTTCCAGAGATCTAGTGTGAATATCCTTACAATCCATGGCGTTAAGATCAACTAATTTTTCGGTTCTGTTCCATAGAGAGTTGTTTGTTTGTTTCTTGGGTTCACTACTTGGATGTGCTAGCATTTGCTTTTGGAATACATTCTCAGTTTGTGAATTTTGTGCTAGGGCACCCATTATGGCTTGTTGATTTTGATTAGGATATGTTTTCCCTTGAGCATAATTACTAGGGCCCCATCTAGGTTGTGACCAAGAATACTTGGTTATTTTGACCAGTCCATGGTTGTTGATGTCCCTGTGCATACCAAGATTGACCTACCCAATCCTAGGGATTCCAAGTTGGTTAAGGAGCCTAGGGTGGTTTTCCCCAACTTTTTGGTACCTTTTGAGTAGCCCATGGCATCATCCAAGGATTAGGAGATGATCTTGGCATGAACTGTCCTTGGGTAGGTTGTCTCTGGACAAAATTTAATTCTTCTATTGTGGATGATGTACTGGTTTGTTTGAGCTGATTCTTTAGAAGTGGAAGAAGAGAACAACTTGAATATCATGTTCTTTAGATTCATAGATAAGACATACTTCTATTTTATCTAGAGGACATTCCCTTATTGCATGCTTCTTCCTACATCTAGGACAATACATGGCTAATGGTTCAGTTTTGGCATTTGCTTTAGCTTGTAACCCATCCATAGTAGAGGTTAATTGAACTAAAATGTCTGTTTTAAAGTTTTCTAACTCATCCATTAGTTTGTTCATATCTGGATTCAAACTTTTCACTGATTTTCCCTTCCTAGGTCCACCCCTTATTCGGAATAGCTTCTACAAATGTCTTTAATTTCATTCATCCTTAATTGATCAATGTTTCCACCTCCTATCAAGTTAAGAGCTTCCCTAGATTCATCTTCCAAACCTTTGAGAAAGATGGTTTACTCAACTCTTCTTGAAGTACAAATCCACATCTTTTACTCACAAAGAGGAATCTGTCCAAATAATCTTCTATATTCTCATCTTCCTCCTGCTTGATTTTGAAAAACTCTTCCTTCCTATTTCTCCCTCTACATTAATCTTGATATTTGTCTAGGAAGGCATTTTCCATTTGTGCCCAATTGGTAATAGAATTAGATGTTAATCCCATAAACCACCTCATTGTTGCATCCTTCAAGGTAGATGGAAACAACTTGAGCTTTTGATTATCTGTCTTGTAATCATAGGTCTGACATAGTATTTTAAATTCAAACAGAAATTGATCAGGGTCTTTAGATTGACATCCCTCTAAATGTGGGTAAATGTGCAAGTGAAATGTTCTTCATAGTGGTTTCATCATCCTCCAATTGAATGGGATAGGTAAAGTTCCTATCAGGTTGTCTTTCAACTTCTCATTCCATTTCTCTAGTATTCTCTAGCCCTTTCTCCCAATCAATGTGGTATGTGATTTGTTTTTGGGATGGTGAAGAGTTAGGAGTAGGAGGTTGACTACTCAATTGTGAATCAAAACTTTCTCTAAATGGATCTTGAGAAATAATCTTTTTCCTAAAGGCTCTACTTCCTTCTAGTGATTGATCCCAGAATTCCAAAGGTGGCAACTCTGCTTCTTGTCTTACAGGGGATAATGGTGCCTCCAACTCTTGATTAATTTCCTTATTTAAACTAGAGGATGATGGTAGTTCTTGTTTAGATATTTTTGGGAGAAATCTACCCTTGGAGTCTCTTGGCCTACTCATAAATTTTGTGATAGCTTAGGGAAGATTTCTTCAACTACTAGATGTATGATTATTGCTCTTGTTGACACCTAATTAGAAAATTCTAACTAGTGTTCCCCGGAAATGGTACCAAAAATGATGGGTGTCGTTATTCCCTTCATTTAATCAACTTTCTGTTGATGTCATATTCAAACTAGGGGTGTTTAAAGCTATATGCAACAAGAGGAATCTTAGCGATCTAGTAATTAATTGTAGGTATTTTGTATTTTCTGGGGGATCTTTTCAATGTCTTAAGGACTTCTTGGTTAAAAACCTTATTGGAATCAAACTATGAAAACATGTTGGAAGTAAACACACTTTACGAAATGAATTTCTTGGAAGTAAACACACTTTGCATAAATGAAATAGATTGCTAAAAACAAACATTACATAAATAAACACATAATTGAGAATGCTTGGAAAATGATTGCAAAGAAATAAGAACTTAATCTAGAACACCTACAGGGACAAGTCTATAATAGATTTTAAATTGAAAGTGATACAGAATTAACAGATCTAAACTATTTGCTTTAAAAATATAAATACCAACAAAAACGAGGATCCTGGTTCTTGGAGGAGTGGGCCCTTGCTCCACCTTGAAACAGGATTGACAACTTAATTTTCTCTCAAAACAGGAATGGCTATTTTATTGATCAAATGTTCTGCATTACAAAAACTTGTTGGATCTATGTATCAATCTATCTCTATCTCGTCTTATCTATCTATATCTTCTATCTCCTTCTATATCTATATATTAATCTATCTACAGGTCTATATGTATATACTTCTTCTAGGGGTGCATTTATGGTTGTAACTGTTCCACTGATATGATGGAACTGAATCGGGCCCAGAATAGATGTTGAATTGAAACATGGCTGGACGTATAGCTGTGTGATAATTATCCTGGATCTGCAAGTATGGAGAGTCAGAAGTCTTCTAATCTACTCTTGATTGATAGGATCATTGTTTTGACAAATCATCGGCCATTTGGAATAGATTCTTATCAATTTCGGAACTCTAGAAGAGTTCCGAACTAAAGGAAATCATTCCAAGTTCAACCGAGAGAGTTTTGGAGCTATCTATAGGAGTTCGAGCTAATTCCGATAATTTCATAACTAAGTACTAGAGTTTGAACTAATTCGAAGTTTCGAACTTGGTGATAAATCCTGTGGTGTAATGGATTTTGGAATTAGATTAGAAGTTACGGAACTCATTGTGAAACAGATGCTCTCAAAAACATGTTGACCGATTCATACTTCATGCTTCCGCTTGATTGCAACCTGCTTTATTACAAAACTGAGTTTCCAAAACACTTTGTTAGGAATTACAGAGATTTTAAATGTTAGAATCATAATCAAAAAATATGGACAATTACATCTTAAATCATATCGATCAAGAAAAAGTCACAAAATGCGGTCAGATTGAATCAAAAGGAGAGTAAGATGAGATCATTTATTGTACATTTATCGGGCATATTCTAGCTTCATCACACACCATCTTAAAAATCTTCCTGGTTCCCACATCGAATCATATATGGAGGTTCTCCAACATTTACTTCAGCATTCTACTATCATGCTCCCGCCTATCAAATCCTTTGACCCAAACCATCCAAATCCCTCATGGTTGATCCCTATTGCATTTGTGCCTATCATCGCACACCGCACCATGATACTTGAGCATTGTAAGGCCCTTCATACTATTTTCCATGATCTTATTGAGCAAGATGACCTCCTCTTTGAGTCCCATTCTCCATCTACTTGCGCTTCATCCATATCCCATCTCGACCCCTTTTACTACATCCCGATCCCGATCACCTCTTAGATCTCTTCACCCATCTACATCATCTCTTATCACTTCTATTGATGAGGTTCCTCCCTTGTTCATCGATATTGTTCACCTTGATACACCATCCTCTTGACATCCATATCCTTTTACATCCATTATCCTATCCACATCCCTTTCACTAGGGAAATCATATTCCCCGTCATTGATTTTTTAGCACCCCCCTTCTTGTGTTCGTCGGTTCATCCTCCTACGCTAGGGGGATTTCTTCTTAGGACTTTTCTATTCATAGATTAGTTCCTTTTCATATTCAATATCATCCTATCTCATTCATCTCGGCTCATCCGATCACATTTTCTATCTCCTCTTCCCACGACCACTTTTGTGGCCATATTCTTGCTTCCTTTGGAAGCACCATGGATTTATATAAAACCCACCATTGTGGTGCCTATCTCATAAATATTTATTTAATTCATCTCATTTGATCTTGATTTATCTTGTCCCTCTAGCGGGAGCCATTTGTTTATCTTAAACACGTAATATTCACTTCCCTAATAAGCATCACTTGCTCTTATTTTTCATTTTTCCTATCTTCTTAACGCGATGTTGATTTTGGCGACCTCATAACTTTATCAAAATGACACCACTTTAGAAAGGATCCAACGTGGAAATTTTTCCCCCAATTGGACTTGCGATCATTCTAATGTTATCACATTTACCAATGTTCCCTTAGTCATGTCTTCCAATCATTCCTCCATCTCAGCCCCTTCCATATCTCATCGTGATGATTTGGAACTATGTGGTCTTCCGTCACTTCCTAGATGTGACCTTAAATATGGGCACCACGGCTCTGCCCATAGCATATTCCTTATGGATAGGTTCTCCCCTTTGGTGATAACTTCTTAATCATTACATCCATCACCCTCTTATTCACCTATTGGAACCATTCAAAGGGTACAAGGGTGTTTCAAATCAAAATTCATGGATGTTTAAATCAAAATCAAAGTCATCAAAATTAGACTGATCCCTTGAAGGACAGTTGTTCATGCAAAAAAATCAAAATCATGAAATCAAAATCAAAATCAAATAAATATACTTGATCCCTCGAAGCATGACTATCATTTAATCTTGCCATTTATATATTGTATAAATTAGACCATACCCTCGAATGATGGCTACTATTTATGGCATTTGAAGGCTTCCCGCATTGATCAACCTTCCATTTTATTAGCATCCTAAGAAATCTTCCCACATTGATCAACTTTCTCTTTCCCCTTCCCAGAGTTGGGGCATAGTTTAGGGAACACCACTTTTAGAGAACCCTCTTTCCTCTGTATAAGGTACATCTCAAACCCCATTTGTCATGACAATATTAGGTTTATGAGATCATCTCATCCATCGTTTCCTTATGATCTTTGATATTACTAACTATCATTGGTTATTTGCTAGTATTAGTCTTGGCCACATGTGCCTTGCGTTACCTAGATCCTTTTTGTTTATCTCCAATGTAGTTGGAGGAATATTTTCCTTGTGCATTCTTTCTTTATCGAATAGTTTTGTTCACACCTATAAGTCACCACCATTCGAGGCATCTTTTCCTAATCCTATCACATATGTCTTTAAAGCCTACATATCCCCTTGCAATTAAATTAGCCCCGCACCCTTCTTTTATTTTATTACCCACTCCCACAAAATCCCATGACTTAAAATTGTGTAGGGAGGGATGCGCGCCATTGGATCTATCCAATCTTAACCCTTAATCTAAAGTTTCCTAGAATTTCCCTAATCCTCAATACTAAAACTTCCTTTATTATTTTTATTTTATCTTATTTGCCTCTATTTTATTTGCGGTTTTGAGACAGAAGTCATGGAGGCCATGGTAAAATATTCTTCTATTTTACTATCTTTGCTCTTGTGTAAGCAAGTTTATGTAAAGGAGGTCACGAGAGGTTGAGAGAAAATTAACAATGGAGGAATAATTTTCCTTGTTTTGTTTCATATACCCGGATCTCCTTTTATTTTCTATTTTTTTAATCTTTGTTTCAATGCGCAGACTAGCTAGCCAAGGAGGGTTTTATTTCCCTTTTCTTATATGGGGTTTTAAGATCTTATTTAACCAAAGAATCTTTGGTTCTAGGTTTATAGATTTACCCTTTTTTTAAATCCCTCTTTCTTACAAATTTCCATTGTAGAGGAAAAGCCAAATTTTTGATCTCTACTAAAAGTGTATGTATATAGATCTTTATTCTTATATATAACATATTCAAATAAAAATAAATGAAAAAAATCGGGGTTTATATTCATACAAAGGTGGCGAGGACCACGACCTACTATTTCATGGAAAATAATGTGGTGTGTCCAAAGCCACACCACGTGCTCTACAAAAGTAAAGGTTGGGGGTTTTAGCCGCCCCATCACCAAACAAAACAATAACAAGGGGTGGGGTTTGGTCCCCCACCCCCAACAAAACTTCAATCAATTTTTTTAATAATACATAATAAAAATTTTAACCCACAAAAAAAAAAGAATAGCGCCCCCATCCCGGTATTCAATCCTTTTTTTCATTTACTTTTCTTTTTAATATATATATATATATAGGAGTATTATATACCTATATATAAATGCATCTAAATATATGTTTATATACATTACAATCTGATAACTAAAATCAATGTAACAAGTATATTTAACATTATTTTCACAAAATTGTTAGCTTACTTTTCCAGAAAGATCTATAAGTATATGTGCGTCCCTTAATACACTTAAAAGGAATATATGATTTCCTATATTTTTATCAAATGATTCATTTAATTATCAGGTTGGAAGCTATTAAAGAAACAAGCAAAAATAGCACTATGAATTCATTACAACCAATGTGTTTCTAATTTAAAACAAGAACAAATTTTTTAACATTAATAGTGAAAGAGGTTTCTCTTTTACAGGCACCATATAAGGTCCCAAAATTGATCATAACCTTTGTGTTACAATATATATAGAAAATCCTTTTTTCAACTAGAATGAAAGTTTCCTTCTCAAGAAAGGATCAAGTTCACATTACAACAATATTTCTTTACAAGTAATAAATCAAGTGTAACTAGTCTTTTTCAAATATTAATACATCAAGCTTCACAATATAACCCAAATATATTTTCAAATGAGGTAGTCAAATTAATCATACAAAATCCCTAACAAGGAGGAGATGTTGTAAGGAACAACACACTTTCATATTAGAGAAAACACACTTACAAATCCATTAGGAGTTTTACAACCATGCACAAAGCAAGGATAGAAGATTCATACAATGTAATAGAACAAACTTACAATACAACAAGTTTTCTTTTCAAAAGATACTTCAACAATCCATACAAACTCCTTAACATAGGAGGAAATAATCCACAAAGAATATCTCCACCTGCACAATATGAATAATAGTTTGATACATGTTCCATATCAAGATATAATGTCATTTCCAATGTAAAGACAACAATCTTCCAATACAACAAAAATCTTCTTTAAAGAGATGGTCAAATATAAAAATAAATTCCCTATTAAGGAAGGACATGGTTTACAAAGATCAACCTATTTAAGGTATGGTCTACACAATATTCATAAGAAATCTAATGAGATTAAGGAGTAGAACTCTCCCACAATTAGGGAAAACATAGTGCTAAGATAACCAAGAATGCTCCAACCATCTTCAAGCTTTAGACTCCAAGTCTTGTACTCCACATAGTCTTCAACACAAAGAGAAAGGATTGATTTACCACCCAACCTATAGGCATCATTACATGCCTTTCCAAAGGTTGGAAGACATGCTAGCCTCCCCCAAGCCCATGGGAGAGAGAGATAGCTTCCACAAATGTACACAAGAATAAGGGAGGGGTAATAACAAGCACATCACATACAAGACCAAACCCATGCACCACAAAACACAACAAATGACAACCAAACAAAAAGAGGAGAACACCAAATTCATCCTCAACAAGGGGAAGAGTAGATGATACATCCAATAGTACCATAGAGTGTGGTCTAACCATAGGATGCACACTTGCAAAATATTTAAAATCCTTCTTATCCCTCCATAACAATCACCCGTGCTTATTACTCCTCTCCTTTGCCTAAATTCTTCCTTAGGAGGATTGTCAAACCATTGGGTTTCCTCTCTAAGGATGGGGAAGGGGGGTTCAAACCATATTAACCAGGTCTTCCCCACCTCAGACCATATGAGGGGATAAAATAGAAACTTACATGGCTTGCTCATAAATCCATGAAGTTTAAGAGGGAAAATCCCTCCCTCTTCCCCAAAAAAACTCCCAAATTCATCAATCCATATGATGCATGGAGAAAACAACAAAGAACACAACCAAACAAGCATGCAACACATACAAAACAAGACCATACTTTCAACAATATGCAATCTATAATTTAACATGCAAAATAACACAAAAAGGATCAAATATCCTACCTCCAAAAATCTCTCCAATCTCTAAGCTTCTCCAAATCCTTGTCCAAGCAAGAGCTCCAACTCCAAAAGCATTCCAAGCACAAATGAAAAGAAAAAGTCCTCTTTCTCCCACATGAGGGAGTATTTGAAGAAAAAAAGGTAATCTTCCTCACAAATGATGGGGTGACATGTGTCACCCCTCTCTTCCCTCCAAACCAAGATTCCAAAATCAAAAGGAAGAAAAGATAAAGCTTCATTTTAGCATTACTCCCCCAAATTACCCAAAAAAAATTAAAAAACCCATGCAACTTTTCACAATACACAACCCCAACCATTCTTACATGAATGGTGACAAGAGAGAGGCAAAATGGGAGGGAAACCCCATTTTTCCTTGAAATTAAGCCCCTACCTAATAGGTAGGGTCCAAGGGCTTATTTTTATGCTAAGAGAACTCCCAAAACCAAAAGGAGTCTCTAAAAATGCCAAAAATAACCCAATTTCGGGTTTGGCACTTTTTGACACATTAGTTGAGGATGTGGGGCCCACTCAAGGGTTCTTATGTGACCCTAATCCTCATTAATCAAACAAACACATAAATACATTCCTAATACAAGTGGGGACCATTAGGTCCCCCAACCTAGCTTTTAACAAAAATAAAACAACTAAACACAATTAATTTTACCAAATATACAACATTATAATATAAGGGTCACTCATGGTGCCCAAACAATACAAGAAACCAAATAAGGCTTCACATAGCTAACATGGCTAATACTCATCCCCATGGGCTTTTTGTGCACACTTGAGTAGCCACATTGAAACCCACATTCTCACGTGCGTTGTAATATACACACTCATTGCAAACATTAAACGCATATGTCCAATAAAAGTGTAAATCAACTACTCAATAAACCAATCAAGTATAAACATGCTAACTATGCTTACACATCATCAACAAGGAATAGTAATGGAGTAACATACACAATTCCACATAAATCCATCATGTGTTAGTCATTGCAGTAACATATAATGACATATATACATGTTATCATATGATCACATGAATTAACCAAATAATCCATAACATCAAGATGTGTGACAAAACCATGTGTCCATCATATATCCAATAAGATCAATAATGTCGTAACATGTTAGTATCCAAAACATCTACTAAAATGAACTAACATACTAATCAAGGCTAAATTGGCACTACGCGTCTAAAACATCATACATGTCCATGAATGATCAAATATCATAACATAATATCCAAATGTGTCATAATCCATGTCAAATCTTCAAAATGAGTATAGAGTTAGTAGATAAACTGAAGCTATAAAATGTGGACACTACATCCCCCTCTCCTAAAATTATATTTCCTCCTGGAAGTCACTAGAAGAGATAGGGATATGACCTATGAGGTCTCATGTCGTATCATGCGGTTGTTGGCACATTAAGCATGTACCAATAATTCAAACTTGGTCCTTGTACTAAGTGTTTCTCCCATTTAAATTAATTTTTTTCAGAAATTTTTATCTTCCAAGGAAATTGTTATCAACATCATTGTCTAAAACCTCTACATGGTCACATGTAGTGTATGTCCAACATCAAGTTCACTTTAAGGGAATTATATTATTATTATTATTATTATTATTTGTCTTAACAAACATGTCTCATCAAATATAACATGGTTCCAAGTCAAGTATATCTCAAATAGGAGAATATTAATCAAGGGAAAAAATTGTAGCTTCCAAAGGTTTCATTTGCATCATCATCTAACCTTCCTATAAGGGTCCACATAAGTGTATATTCAACATAAGGTCCATATTTAAAGGAAAATATTGATGGGTGAGCCAAAGGAACATAATGGTCATTTCAAACAGGGTTAAAAAATTATATATACATAATGTGTATGAGCCTACTCATGAAACCATCCAAGATACCAAAATACCACACAAGAAGAGAGTGAATGTTTCCAAGTTTACATGTGTTTTCACCTCCTAGCTCACCATTACTCTCAAATTGGAAGAAAACAGTTCACAAGCCTATTTAATATGGTTCTAACATCTGCATTATTCACTAAGGTCAAGGATGAAGATTCACATAATACCAAGCATAGTTAAGGGTGATGGTTTGACTTGAAAATTATTTTTATGTTCACATAATGATAGTACCAATAAATTTTGGGTGATATATATATATATATATATATATATATGACCAATCGTCGAGCTAAGATTAACTCTCTAGTTTTGTTATAGCAAATACCCTCTTTCTAGGACACCTAAATTTTTGGTTCAAAATTTGCTTTAGAAAACTCATAAGGGATAGTTTAATTTATTATTGTTTATAATTTTTACAAAAAAATCCCCATGACAAAAAAATTGCATTTTCTACATCCTTACAAGGCCACATTTACTTAATGATAACAACGAATAATGAATTTTCAATTCAATAAGACATATGAGAAGTTTACTTAAATTTATATCGTTTCTTTATCACTGTAACCAAAAGAATGTATAAATGAGTTAGTGGGGACATTTCTCGAACCCATCAAGATGCTATGCACATTATAACGTAGATGCAATACAACAACTTACCCCACCATACCTTCCTCAAGAGTAAATGAGGTCAACACACATTTTCCCTTAAGGGAAGGTATGGCCTAATGCTTCTCAATTCCGGAATTTATGTTAACTTTTGCTATTAATATTTTAGGTCACTGAATGGTCATTAGGTAGAAACAGACATAGATATATATACACTCATTAACTAGAGGGTGAATCCATTTTACACAAATAACTTTAAATTTTGCCACTCTATTAAGTGGTAACAACAAATGGGGCCATGTTTTAAAGAGTACCCCAAAACAACATAGCTTCTGATACCACTCCACATTTTACTTTTCTTAACTATGGTTTACATTGATATCAAAGGACATCTTCACCCAAGGTAGGTGGAAGGAATTGATAATCATTATTCTTAGTCCTTACCATAAGGGTTACATCGTTTATCTTATAATAAGTTAGTAAGAGTTTTCTAATGTGACTGAAATCTTATGCAAGAGTCTCCTAAGCATTAAATGGTCAAAGGCATACCTTATGTGTGAGACCATTTCCACCCTTAATTATCTACATTACTTTTTCATCTAAGACTTAGAAATGACAACCCATTTCCTAGGTTACTTACATAAGACCAAAAATATAGAATGTGATCTATATTATATGAATATCACATAACTAAGATTAATAAATATTACTTATTCCATTTGAAACTATAACTTACGATTACCTCAATTTTTGGATTTTAAGGGGTAGCGAATGAGAACATTGTTGGTCAACCAAGGTTGTACAAACACATATTCAACAATTTTTCCCACTTACATATAATTACATGGATTTATTGTTGTTTATAAGGTATAAGTACACAATTGTGCTTATAAATTTATATATGCATATTTTTGTGGATTACGAAACATTGCATTCACCATTATTGTACCATATCATTTTTAATTTCATGATCAACACCATTTTCGGTACACCAAAATGCCCAACCAAGAGAGCATTTGACACTAATCATTTTATTTTATTTTTTCGAGAGAGAGAATGAGAGATTGTTGGTTTTTTTTTTGCATCATCAATATTCTTCTAGATCAACAAGACCAGGTTAGAAAGAAAGGGTGATTCCATAATTTCTACACATAATTCTTAGTGTTATCACCATTATCATTTAGGAATATTTTAATCAATTCAAGAAGGTTTAAAATCACAAGTGTACTTACTAAGGTAAATTGTTTTAACCAAGTTACATTGCAACAAAACTTAATAAAGGATCATGGTATGAAAATGGGATTTTCGAGCTCAAGGAGGATTAAAATAACCAAAAATTACCGAAGCTAATCCAAAAGTTATGTTAGGGGATTTTATAATAATTTAAGTTGTGTAACTAGAGTAGGTTTCCAATAGCTCAAGGGCTACTTAGTTTACTTAGAAGAAGATAAAATAACTACAAAAAATCACTTTGTATAAGGCCATCATATGAAAAGAGGCACTAGGAATCCTTTCCTTTTACTATATATTGTTTAGAGACAAGTTATAGGAGCTTACATTAACAAAAAATTTCATCCAAGTATGTTAAATTTAGAATTACGCCTTAAAAAGAAAGCAAGTTTATAAGGTTGTTTGGTAGATTTCCTTATAAAGAGGGTTATAAAATTTGAAATTAGTAACATAAACATGAAGGGTAGAAATTATTCCTATTCTTAATAATGAAATTTCAAGGTGTGGAAGACCATTTTATCTTGTTAAGTTGTTTTATAAGGTACAATTGTTTATTCTACACCGAAACCAAAAGGGTTTTTCTTGTTAGGTCTAAATGTGGTGTCCTTAACACTGCGAGCGAGTTTCCCACGAAGAAACAGATCACTCAAAGAGGAACCAACTAACCAAACACCTTAAACATATTCCTTAGACTAAGGAAACAATTCTACACTCGAATATTTGAACACAAATTATTTCCAAAACCAACAACTATACTTTTTATGGTGTCCAAAATGACCAAACTATACCCAAACGAATAGCACCCAAAAATGCCTCACCACACAATTTTTGTCCTGGGTCATAACATTCAACCTTGAGAACATGTAATACATCAATGATAATCATATTATAAAATCTTGAGCCCTCCAAAGGTGTTCTAAAAAGTCAAATGGTTCATTAAGACTAAGTTCTTTTACTCTATGATTTAGCCAAAACGGTTATAAAAAGGGCCTACCAAACAAGTACCCAATACCCAATTTGTAGAAAATACTTGAGCCAAAATTATCTTATATGGGAATAAAACATGACATTAAGCACCCAAAAATGACAAACAAATTTCGAACTGGAAGCACCTTCTCGGAGCAAACTATTAAATTTTCACTCTTGCATTTCAGCATATTTTTAGTGAAGTTGGCTACAAAATGAGTTTTAAAAATAGGATTTCACAACCCAAACATGCATTTTATCAACTTACACCTATCCTCATATATATAAAGAATCTAATGCAACTTACAAAATGATATTCTAGTAACCAAAACTCTAGTTATGACCTCATTTCTGAGCTAATTTATGTTATTGACCAATTTGTGTTTTGTGCCAAAATGACTAGAGGCCTCCTAAACATGCTTGAAAAACTAGCTTCCAAATCCATTTTCACAAAACTAATTGCTGCAACCAATTGACATGTAGAAATACTAAAGGTTAGAAGTTGTAGATTTTAGTTTTCTACTAAAGCTACCTAAACTACAAGTCCAAATTGAAATGAATTTTCTTAGATTTCAGCTATTGTCCATGCAGCACCGCGATCAATAGGCCTCAAAATGCCTTTATTTAAACGATCATATGATCTTATAAATTGGTTTTAAATGTTTTTGTGACTTCCCAGGTCACTAGAGACTATGATCAACCTAACCAATCTCTACTACGGAAGTTTAGGGGCCCTTTTACATGTTAACTTTGAACAATATTTTTCTAACGTTTATACCAAAGTGTTTCGGTGTTGGAACCCGTCACTCGATACCAAATGAAATGCCCCATTTTTAACTACTAAAAATTCCTTAATAATCACTAAAAATTTGGGTAATTGTTTTTAAAGTGTCGTAGTACTATAATCTCGTTAACCTTAGTTGAGAGGGCAACCTTATTAAGCCGACTTAATTTAATTAATAAATTAATTACGGGTTATTTCCAAATTTAATCATTCCATAAATGACCTTTAACATGAAAGGAGTTAATAATTTAATTTTCCATCATGGTCACTTAGTTTTAAATATTTCCTAAGGTCACACTATAAACACTACATATCCCCTTTAAATTAAATTAGCCCCCACACCCTTCTTTTATTTTACTACCCACCCCTTAAAAACCCTATGACTTAAAATTGTGTAGGGAGAGATGTGGGCCATTGGATCTATCCAATCTTAGCCCTTGATCTAAAGTTTCCCTAGAGTTTCCCTAATCCTCAAAACTAAAGCTTCCTTTATTATTTTTATTTTCTCTTATTTACCTCTATTTTGTTTGTAGGTTTGAGAGAGCAAATCCATGGAGGCCATGGGAAAAAATTATTCTTTTTTTTTTTTCTCTTGTATATGTAGGTTTATGTGAAGGAGGTCATGGAGGTTGAGAGAAAATTAACAATGGAGGAAGAATTTTCCTTGTTTTGTTTTCATATACCCGGATCTCTTTTTCTTTTCTTTTTGTAAATCGGTGTTTCAATACATTCAATTGCAAGTCGCCTCCAAGTGCGGTTTTATTTCCCTTTTTATTATTTGGGGTTTTAAGATCTCATTTAACTAGAGAATCTTTGGTTCTAGGTTTATAGATTTACCTTTTTTAAATCCCTCTTTCTTACAAATTTCCATTGCAGAGGACAAACTAGAGTTTTAATCTCTACTAAAAGTGTATGTATATAGATCTTTATTTTTATATATAACGACTTGAGATAAAAAAATGAAAAAAAAACTCAAGGTTTATATTCATACGACTGACACAGAGGTTGCGGCCTATTATTGTAGTGGAAAATAATGTGGTGTGGCTGCTGCCACACCACATGGTCTCAAAAGCAAAGGGTGGGGGTAGGGGTTTTGGCCGCCTCGTCCCCAAAAAAAACAATGACATGGGGTGGGGGTTTGGCCCCCACCCCCAACAAACTTCAATCAAATTTTCTTAATAATATATAATAAAAATTTTAACCCACAAAAAAAAGAACAACGCCCCCCTCCCGGGTATTCAATCCTTTTCTTACTTTTCCTTTTTAATGCATGCATGCATGCATGCATGAATGTATGTATGTATGTATGTATGTATAAAATTCAGGTTTAACAATAGATCTTAGTTTAAGGGTAAAATACTCTATGTGTAGGTTCTAGTAATTTTGTTCTCATATATATATATATATATATATATATATATATATATATATATATATATATATATATATATATATATATATATATATATACGTGCATCAAAATTTATGTTTATATACATTACAATCTGATAACTAAAATCAATGTAATAAGTATATTTAACATTCTTTTCACAAAATGGTTAGCTTAGTTTTCCAACAAGAACTATAAGTATCTTTGTATCCCTCAATACACTTAAAAGGAATATATGATTTCCTATATTTTTATCAAATGATTCATTTAATTCTCAAGTTGGAAGCTATTGAAGAAACAAGCAAAAATAGCACTATGAATTCATTACAACCAATTTATTTCTTATTTAAAACTAGAACCAAGTTTTACTTAACATCCATAGTGGAAGAAGTTTCTCTTTTGCAACACCATATAAGGTCCCAAAATCGATCATAACCTTCATGTTACAATATATGTAGTAGCTCTCTTTTTTAACTAGAATGAAAGCTTCCTTCTCAAGAAAGGATCAAGTTCACATTACAACAATATTCCCTTACAAGTAATCAATTAAGTGTAACTAGTCTTTCTCTAATATTAATACATCAAGCTTCACAATGCAACCCAAATGTCTTTTCAAATAAGGTAGTCAAATTAATCATACAAAAGCCCTAACAAGAAGGAGATATTGTAAGGAACAACACACTTTCATATTTGAGAAAACACACTTCCAAATCCATTAGGAGTTTTACAACCATGCACAAAGCAAGGATAGAAGATTCATACAATGTAATATAACAAGCTTACAAGACAACAAGTTTTCTTTTCAAAGAGACTTCAACAATCCATACAAACTCCTCAACATAGGAGGAAACACTCCTGACAAAGAATATATCCACCTCCACAATATGAATAATAATTTGATACATGTTCCATATCAAGATATGATGTCATTTTCAATGTGAAGACAACAAAATCCCAATACAACAAAACTCTTAGTTGAAGTGATGGTCAAATATACAAACAAATTCCCTATTAAGGAAGGACATGGTTTACAAATATCAACCTATTAAAGGGATGGTTTACACAATATTCACACGAAATCCCATGAGATCAAGGGTAGAAGTCTCCCGAAATTGCAAAAACATAGTTCTAAGACAACCAAGAATGCTCCAACCATCTTTAAGTTGTAGACTCCAAGTCTTGTACTCCACATAATCTTCATAGAAAGAGAAAGGATTGATTTACCACCCAACATATAGGCATCATTACATGCATTTCCAAAGGTTGGAAGACATGCTAGCATCCCCCTAGCCCATGGGGGAGAGAGCTAGCTTCCACAAATGTGCACAAGAATAAGGTAGGGGTAACAACAAGCATATAACATCCAAGACCAAACTCATGCACCACAAAACACAACAAATTAAAACTAAACAAAAAGAGGAGAACACCAAATTCATCCTCAACAAGGGGAAGAGTAGATGAAACATCCAATAGTGTCATAGAGTGTGGTCCAACCATAGGATGCACACTTACAAAATATTTAAAATCCTCCTTATCCCTCCATAACAATCACCCCTCCTTATTACTCCTCCCATTTGCCTAAATTCCTCCTTGGGAGGATTTTCAAACCCATTGGGTTTCCTCTCCAAGGATGGGGAAGGGGGTTCAAACCATATGAACCATCTTCCCCACCTCAAACCATATGAGGGGATAAAAGAGAAACTTATATGGCTTGCCCATCAATCCATGAGGTTTAAGAGGGAAAATCCCTCCCTCTTCCCCAACAAAACTCCCAAATCCATCAATCCATATGATGGATGGAGAAAACAACTAAGAACACAACCAAACAAGCATGCAACACATACAAAACAAGACCATACTTTCAACAATATACAATCTATAATTTAACATGCAAAATAACATAAAAAGAGATCTAAATGATGTTGACATTTGACACACTTCTTGACGTACATACAAAAATCTTGATTGATGGTAGGCCAGTAATAGCCAAGTCATAGGACATGTTTAGCAACGCGTTACCATTGAAATTTCCACCACATATACCATCATGGACTTCTTGGATTTCTTTGATAGATTCATGAGACTTAAGACATATTAATAGGAGGCCATCAAAACCATGTTTATATAGGATACCACCTATGATAACATAATGAATGACACGTTGGAGAAATGATCATTTAGCATTTTGTGATAGGTCGAGGAATTTTAGATTCTAAAAGATAGTCAAATATTTGAGAATACCATAGATCAGTTGGATGATTGTTGATAGTGTTGATAGAAGGGAGTTGATTTTCATGTGAGGGTTGATCTAATCTATGAATGACTACATATAGCTTAGAGTTATCATTCAATTCTTCAATTGATAAGGGGATGAGAGATCCTAGAGAAGCCATGGTTTCTACAAAATTATTAGAGGATCGTGTAACTGCTTGAATGGTGTAATGATCAAATGATTTGAGGAGAAATTCAACATTGGATTTATAATTTTTCAAGATTTCATTTTTAAATTAATTATATCCTTTTATTTGATTAATGACGAGTTGTGAGTCTCCATAGATTTCTAAGATTTGAACACCTAGCATGATAGCGAGTTTGAAGACCCATTATTAAATCTTCATATTCAACCATGTTATTAGTACATTCGAAGTTAAGTTTGAATGATAGAGGAATAGGAGTCCCTAGGGAGGTATGATGATGATACCAGCCCCTCCCCCTTGCTGGCATTTAGATCCATCAAAGAAGAGGGTCATTTTGATAGCAAAAATTCATGTTTGTCGATGGTGTTGATAGATTCATTGGGAATTTTTTCATGAGGAATCTAAGTGTCATAAAGGGGTGCTTCAACAAGCTAGTATGTAATGGCCTAGCCCTCAATGGAATTTTGTGATATGAATTCAAGGTTGAAAGCAGTCATAATCATAAGCCACCAAGTGATACGGTCATTGTGATACAACTTAGAATGCATGGTTTTGAGTTGGTTGAAGCTAGTGACAACGTAAATTTTGTGATTAAGGAGATAGTGGCGTAGTTTAGAGGTTGTAAAGTATAAAGCGCAACATAATTTTTCAGATTTGGTATAACGGGTTTCATATTCGTGGAGTGTGCAACTTATGTAATAGATGGCTTGTTCATGGCCTTAGTCATCACGATGAGCAACCATGACCCCTAAGGCATGATCTGAGTGGATATGTAAAGACAGAATGGCTCCCCCTCACGAGAAGGTATAAGCACACAAGGTGATAGAAGATATTGTTTTAGCTCATCAAAATCTTTTTGACAATTAAGATCCCATTTGAAATCAATGTCCTTGTGGAGAAGGTGATGAAATGGTTGACAATGATTGAATAGTTGAGATATGAAATGTTGGATAGACTACAATTTACCTTGAAGGCTATGCAGTTGTTTGAGGTTTGATGGAGGAGGCATTTCAATAATTGCTTTGATTTTGGTGGATATACTTCAATACCTCGGATAGATACGATGAACCATAAAATTTCTTGGTGAGAACACTGAAAACACACTTACCGAGGTTGAGAAGGAGGAAATATTGGATAAGTCAAGTGAATATTAAATCAAGGACAATGAGATGATCTCTGTGTTGCTTAGATTTCCCTAAGAGATCATCAACATAGTCTTCTACTGATTTTGTGGATAAGATCATGGAAGATATATGTCATGGCACATTGATAAGTGGCTCCTACATTTTTAATTCCAAAGGGCATGGTGCGATAGTAGAAGGTTCCCAAGGAGTGATGAAGGATGTTTTGTGTTGATCTTTAATGGCGATAAGGATTTGATCAGTAACCAGAAAAACTATCCATAAGGGAGAGCATTTCATGGTCGGTTGTTAGATCGATGAGCTGATTGATATTTGGAAGAGGGAAATCATCTTTAGGGTAGACGAGATTGAGATCCTAAAATTTAGTACAATTACATAATTTACTTGAGGGTGTAGTGACAATCATGGTATTAGAAACCCATTATGGATAGTCAATGGGAATTATGAAATTAGTGGCGAGTAAGCGTTGTAACTCTTCTTTAACAAGAAGAGTTATGCGAGGGTGCGTCCTATGGAGGTTTTGTTTGACTGGTTTAGCATTGGGATAGATGACGATATCATTTACAATGATGTTTGGATCGATTCCCAGCATATCACTATACAACCAGGAAAAGGATTGACTATATTTACATAAAAAGGTAGTGAAATTATTTAATTCATGTGGATTCAGTGACTGGAAGACTTTAACTATGCGGTGTTCTTGAGGGGTTCCTAAGTTAACATCGATGGTGGATTTTGTAAGAAGGGTTGATGTGTCAAGTGGTAAGGATTTTTAAAGGAAATGGTCATCTACTCCCATATGGGAGAGGATATCTTGATCATCGTGACATTGAAGGATATCGATGGTGGGTGAATCTTCTTCAATCATTTTTGGCCAAATAAGAGGAAGTGTTTAGTGATGTGATTAGATTGATAAATTAATGTTCCTAAGGAAATAGTATTAACAAAAAAACATTATGTGGGATGGATATTGTGTTGTTAGTGTCCATGGGGTCATCAAATTCTACGAGATGGTGATGGTTTTAGTTCTATTATGCGTAGAGAGGCGGTATGTGTGGATGATTCGGTAGAAGGCCTTTCATATCCTAGGTTGTATTTCTCGTGCGGTTTAAGGTAACATTGGAAAATTAAATCATGTATTCCATGTTCGTCTTTGACTAAAACCAAATCCTTTGCACACGCAAAGTGATGGAGGTAGGTGATGAAGCTCATGTTGATTCCTCCATAGACGAGGTTCATTTTCAAATATGTGGGGTTGTAGGAGATGACATATTTGACGTTAGGCTCATACATAGGTTGTTTGTCTAGTCTACAATACATTTTAGGTGTAGGAAAAATAATAATCATAAGGAGATGGTACTCCCCTAATGAGATTTTTATCCATATTTCACCCCTGTCCCAAATATTGGATCGACCATGATCCCGCATAAGAGGAAACAGAGTCAAAAGGTGGAAAAAGAAGGTTTCTAAACGAGCGCCAGACTGCCGTGTGTCCCATGGAAAAAGTCAGCGTCTCGGCCCGAGTCAAAGCCAAAGTGGGAATTGAAAGAAAGGGGAAAAAGATAAATTGCAGACCTAAGGGCCTGATTTTGTTCCAATCTAGCTGCCACATGTCCAATATAGAAAGGGGGCCCATTTTTCAAGATGTTTTCCTGCCTTCCTATACAGACCCGATACAAACTTCAAAGGGTGTATCTTTCGACTCAGGGCTCGAAATATTGCAAAATATAATGCCATTGAAAATATCTTGACCTCACCCATGCCATGGGGTCTAAAACTTTAATTTTGACGAGGTTAGGTGAAGAAAAATGGAGGAAAATTCTTCGGGGGTTTCAATGTGGGATCTTCTCACCTCAACAACTAGATCAAATTCGATCTGCTTTATCGCTTTCCTCTTCCTTTAAGGTGCTGGACCAAAGATTGAAGTAGTAAAGATGAATTTGGGGAGAGATTTCATCGAGAGGTATTAATAGTGATGGTTGAGTTTAAACTTACTTTTCCCTGCTTCTCTCTTTTTTATTCTTTCAAGATTAATCCATAAATACAGGGGTAGGACTCGTTGTAAAGGGTTGGACATTCTTTGTTTTGTAGGATCCCTCTTCCTTCTAGCAAAGGGATATGTGGGGCTCAGGTTTCCCACTAAAATTGTAATATGTTTCTACCTCTTGGCTACTTTGTAATGGACTGTATCAATATACAGAGCAATAAAAAATGTCTGTGATCAATTTTAGATCCTCTCTTGTCTCTTTTTCTTTCATCTGGTCTCTCATTACATATCTGGCTATCTGTGCTTGTTTATTGTATGAATTTTTTTGGTTTGTGTCTATTAGCAAAATAAGTGTTCATCATTCCTTTGGTGCATCACCTCGTAGTTTAGCTTTGTTTTTTTTAATTTATGTATTCCTTCTATCCCTGTCCCCTTGGTAAGATTTATATTAGGATTAAGAACAGATCCTCTACAAGTTTCTACGTATGCACGTAAACAGAGGAATAAGGAACCAACCTTTAATCTAGAGAGCTTTTCCATGTTGCAAGGTCCCACACCTTGGGGAAAGTTCAATGTTATGCAATCACACCAAATGAGTCTACCTTAGAAAAGTAGATTTTTAGAACTCATTCAGGGGTGTTGTGATTTTGCATTATCAGAAATATGTTCCATAACATCACCAAGGGAGGAATCATCTAGTAGTTGTGATGATGGGATGGATGTGTTGGTGGATACATCGTTGGAGGATTATGATTCTGATTTAGGCACAAGGACATTGTTTGGATGGTATGTCATGTTGCGATCGGCCAAGGGATTTGAATCCACGAGGACCGTGAATGTTTTACCCTCGTGTTTTATTTAAGATGTCGGTGAAGTGTCGAGGAACACAATTCATGGTGTGTATTCAAGGTTTTCCTAACAAAATATTGTATTGAACTCTCCTCTATGATATAGAAAAGTTACGGAAGAGTTTTCACGTTGAATTTAAGAAGTAGAATGACAAGATACCTAGCTTGGAAAAAATTATGTCGTTAAAAGATCGAAGCAAGATGGATTTTAGACGATAACAATGTTCGGTGATCTAATTTGATTGAAGGTGATAGATGATATTATATTGATTACGATACCCCATTGATCATGACCCTTTTGACAAGGACATCATTGATCTGGGTGGTGATGAAGAGAGGCAGGTCATGATCCTTTGGCAAAAGTGATGGTATTTCATAGGATTCAAAATAAATGGTAGATGATGCTTTAAAATCACCTACAAAGTTTGTAAAATAATATGGCTTGTCTATGGGTACTGCGATATAGAATGAACGGTTTCGATCATGGATTTTTGTACGAAGGTGATGTCTGAACAAGCTCATAAAGTGACATTTTAACAAGAGCTTGGTGTAATTGTTTGATAACTACTTTTTGTATTGTAGTGGAAGAGGTTGGAGCAACAAGGATGGATATTTTAGTCTTGGGATGTGAGGATGTCTCAAGAATGAGAGAGATGGAAACTTTGGATTTATCAGAAGAAGAGGTGAGTTCTGGAGGTGGAGGAATGGCGACATAGATATTAGATTTGTTTTATTCTAATGGATTAGGTTTTTGTGTACATGTATGAGTAATAATATTGATGACATCAATTTTATGGGGAAGGACCTTGTTCAAGGTTCTTTAGGTGTGGATGAGGGTGTAGTCGTAGATGTTGTGTGGGGTTTTTGTGATTTGTGTAACTTTGAAGGAAGAAGACCTTTACTTTTAAGTTTTTTAACATCTACATGAAAGGCTTTACAGTATTCTATAGATTGTCCTAACATTTAATGGTAATCATAGAAAGCTTCAAAATTATACCAGGATGGCTTCCAACCTTGAGAGTTGAAAGGCTTAAGAGGAGAAAACACTATGAATTCTTGTTGGAGGAGTTTTCTAAAATTATTGCATAATTTCCTTTAGATGCGGATGTTGAAGGCGATAGAGTCTCGCTTGGTTTGATATTTTTAGGAGACATTATTTTGGATGTAGATTGTTTGGAATTTTGTGGAAGAATGGTTTTTAAGGTGTAAGGGTAATAGGTGATTTTGACAAGGGGTACAAACATAGGATAGATGGTTGATACTTTCATTTTTGTGATGGATGAGTGTGGGATATGACAGGAACCTTTTTAGATGGGGTGGAATGAAATTTTGAATGTTATGTGGGTGATATTGGGATACGGAATCATCATATGAACTTTTCACTATTTGGATAACATGTTGCATTTTAGGTGTCTACGAGGAGTCCTTAGATGAGCTGGGTGAAGAGGTGGTATTCATGGATGTAGAAGATTCATTTTAGATGATAGGTTCTTGGAATGTTTTTGATTATTTGTCGGATGTTGATTCAAGAGTATTACTAGAAGATGCCAATGTGGATTTAGTAATAGGAAATGTATTATTAATAGTGTTTATGGTATAGTGGGCTTATACATTTTTTCTTTTGGTTGACTACTCGATGGGGAATGATTCAGAAAGGGCTTCTTGAAGACATCGAGGTTCTAAATTCGGGGTGCATTGGGATTGTCTAAATGTAACTCACCTTTATCAATCAGACTTGGAGGACATTTCAGAATGAACAACACCTTTTGATGTCATGGCCCTTAAATTTTTGGTACTTGTAATAATCGTTATCCATGTACCAAAGGGCTTCAACAAGTGTCGATAGGAAAAATAGATAGAAAGGAGATCATATTAGTGGCGAGGATTTTTTCAAAAATTACACTATATGGGATTATAACTTCATTAAGGCCGAAGCATCCAGTAGTTGATCATTCTTTGGAAGTTGATTTAACAACCACAACATTGGCTGATGATTTAGATTTATCTGGATTGGAAGATGGTTTTGATGAGAATTCGGATTTCACTTTCTTTGGTCTAAGTTTGACTCTTCCTTCATTAAGGGCTGGAAGTTAGAGTTTACGGACCATGGTAAAATATTTGTTAAACATTTTAAAATATTGAATTTGGATCATGGACGAGATGTGTTTGGCGTATGAATGGGAAAATAATTCGATTAATTTTATTTTTGGGAGTGAGAATGATAGTTGGTTAATTATGCCCCTCTATCGGGTAACAAAATTTGTGATGGAATCATCTTCAAACTATTTAATTGCATAAAGGTCAATAATGGTGATTTTTTGAGTGAGGTTAATTAAAAAGTGTTCAAGAAAGAGTTGGGTGAGCTATGAAAATGAGAAGATGGAGTATCGTGGGATGTTATTATTCCAGTCTAGGGAATGGACGAGTAGAGACATGGGAAATGTCTTGGGCATTAATTCTTGATCGTGGGCTATAAGATAGTAGACATGATGAAAATCTCAGATATGTTGTTAGGGGTCTTCTTTACTATAAAATTTGAGAAATTAGGAAGCTCCTAAGGAGGTGGATAAGATTTGTAAAGCATGGATGGGTGAATAGGCTCATTGCATATTTGTTAATATGATAATGTGTTCTTAGGGCCCAAGAAAGTGGCTTTAAGGCTAGATATATTGTTCATTAAATCATGAAGATTATCCATTTGTGGTTTTTGTTGTGTGCTGGATGAGGATGAGCTAGGTTGATTGAATGAAAACTAATTAGGTTGTGGGTATGGTTGATATTATTGAGGGATATTTTGTTGAAAGGGTATGTTTTGCTGAGGAATGTTTGTAGGGATGTTGTAAGTGGGTTGTGAAAATAAATGTTGTGATGGCTAGATATAGTGATATGGAGTGTACATGGATGTATTCGACTAAGGTTTTGATTGTTGGGGTATGTGTTAGAAAGGAATGGATGCGTAGATGGTAGGATTGAATATTGAGGTGGTACATTGGAAAGGAAAGCAAGTAAAGACCAAGGGTTGTGATTATGGTATGTTTTGAAAGGAAATAGAGGTATGGGCAAGAGGTTGTGATTTTTGTGGTATAGATTTGGGAGAAGTAAGTGATTGTGATGGATGGTGTATTTTTATCGAAATAAGTGGGATTGAGGACTATTGTGAAGTTGGATGGGTATCGGTAATAGTGCTAGTGTTGATTAAAGTAATGGATGTGGGGATAGACATGGTAATGTTTTGGAGAGGTGGAGTGGTTTGAGAGGATAATGGATGAGATATGCTAGTAGGAATGGCGGTAGAACTCACGGGAGGTGTTTGGATGATAGAGGAAGCTGGAGGGGTTTGTGTGGATGAAGAATAATGTGTTATTTTGAATGGGTGTGGAACCAGTCGAGGGATTTGGTGAGGATGTTGGTTGTTGAGTGGTTGTGTCTTGTGAAGAAATCACGTTAAGGTCAAAAATAGGGACTGAAGACACATTGTTGGATGTTTTTGGTTGGGTGTTAGGACAATAAGAATATATCTGTTGGATGACTGGTTCGTGATTTGGATCAATCAGATGGTAAAAACAAAATGAAGGATCAATTACATAAAGCTATGGTTTAGGTAATTATGATTGAAGATGAATGCCCCTAGCAGCAAGGTAGGTATTAAAGGAAACAAGGTTTGAATCTAAAATCGTTGAAAAGACATGATCCCCACTATCAAATAAATAGGGACTAAAAGGCTCAGGTATCTTAGATGAAGTGGATTGGCTAGGAGGAGAATGTGGTTTTCTTTATAGTCCGATCGGGGTGATAAGGCAGCCCGTCATTATGTCTAATAAACATGAGGCATCCCAAAGATGTGTTTGAATGTTCTCAACAAAATGTTGAATGTATTCTGTCATGTTTTATGATGTTTGGATATAGGATTGTTGTCTTGTAAGTACCATGAAATAAACAAACAATCACCTAATAAATGAAAATAAAATCTAGATTGGTTGATTACAAGTAAAAAAAATCACACAAAAAGACTTTTCTTTTTGATTATCTAGACTAAATTTGAAGAAAATTGAAATGTGTAAAATGACTGATAAGGTCCTAGGAAATGGTTATCTATGGATGGTTTTAGAAATGTTTAAGGCTAGATTCCTTGATATACATGAATGTATGTGAGGCCCAAATCTGTTTTGGTGCTAATATGGGGCCTGGTATTGAGGCCTACCCCCTCACTTCACAATCCCACAGTGATAAGGGAGTTGGGTGCTTAGCCAATATACCAACTAGTTGTTTATACTCGGACAAGAACACCGAGTCATTTTCCCTATTGGGTGATAAAATCCTAATATTTATCACCTGGGTAGGAGTGTTTGATGCAAATTTGATATTCAATGTGGTTTAGTTGTGTGTGAGGAAGATTTAAGTGAATGCAATAAATTAATCCTTAAATTAATCTATGTGATCAAGCAAGATGCAAGGTTCTTTTTAAGCCCAAAATAACGATTGATTTCAATGAGAACAAACAACAAAATGCAATGCTTGAAAGAGAAAAATAAAAGGAGAAAACACAACTAAGAAATGCTTCCTTTTTAATTTTATTTTTTTTTTTTTAGCAATGCAATAAATAGCAATAAAAAGCTCCAAAGCAAAAACCGTCAAAAGGTGTTTGCAGAGGACAGAAAACAACAAAGAAAATGGTGTTAGAGGTGAGTGGTGATTAACTGAGAAAGCGATCACAAAGATCATCCATGATTGGACAGGTATCGCTGGCAATTCACCCAATCTTGGCAATTTAACCGGATTGCTTTGGAAATTATAGAGTAGAATGCCAAAAATCAAATTTTTAATAAAATTGAAATAAAAGAAAAGGAACGATGTCCCACTTTAGGCGTGCCAAAATTTTCAGAGATGTTTTTACTTTTCTACTTTAAATTAATGAAATGAAACAATAAAAATAAAACCGACCTCAAAATAGGGAAAGGCTTACCGATACCCGTAGAGATGGATGTTGAAGTTGATGTTTGATCAATATTATTGTGTCTATTGAATGTATAAGTTCTTTTTCTTGCTAAGAAACATGCACTCAAAGACACTAAACATAAAGGATTAGATAAATGGATAGATGAGTTGCTCAAAGAAAAGGCCGATTTTAGGAATCTAAAGGGACTTCCTTGGAGGATGTCAGCTCATTTTGTACAATTAAGTGAATTGATAATAATATAGATAAAGACAAAGATATATGATCAATATATATATATATATGGATAACGAGATGAGAGGCTCTAGAATTCCAAGTTGAAGGGTAAATAATGTGTGGCTTCAAAGGTGGCCCAAGCGAGGGTGGATGTAATTTGTACGCATTCAAAGTAGTTGTCCCAAAATTCCTCATTCTCCTGCTGGATTTCATGAAAGAATTCAAACTAATCTTCAATGTCCTCGTCGTCAACAATGAATTGGATTTCATAGAGTGTAAGTTTGTGTAAGATGTTGTTTTTTCCCGAAAAAAGGGTGTTGGACTATGGGAAGATCGTAAGTGTTGGTAATCGATGTGAACGGCCGAAACAGCTATATAACAGAGAGCCCTACTTGGAAATAACATGTTAAATACATAGGATTTGATATAAAATGATATAAAGTGATAATAAAAGATAAATTTGATAGGAATCGTTGGCGATTAGGGTGAATTGATAGTGATTGTTTTGATTTTTACGGGTTTCCTAAAATGAAATTTTGAAGCTCTAAAATGATGTTTTTGATTTATTAAAGGGTTACTTATGACTTGAAAAATGAAATACAAAGATATAGGAATACCTTTGAATGGATGAAGAGCTAAAGGATGCCTCAAATCTTCAGTGGGAAGGATCTGAGTTGATAACTTGTCAGGTCACGTTCCAAGGAAGTTGGGTGATGAGAACATCCACAAAAATGCTTGAAAATTATTGATGTTGATGCATGAGAGTTCTTGAAGATGTCTTGGACTTTTTGATGTCAAGGGAAAAAGTGTTGGTTCAAAAGGGAGGTCTCAAATCAAATACTGAAGCTCGGAAATCAAATATCCCTAAGGGAGAGCATAAAGGTGATATTTATAATCATTGGTGATTTGGTTGAATCACTGATAATCTGATTTTTATGGGGAAAAAACTATAAAAGTGCTTAAAACCACTTCTACATAGGGGTTTTTGGTTTGGGATGCGGGTAAATGACTAAAGGAAGGTTGGGGACAAGGTGTATAGGTTAGGAAGGTTATGAAATGTTAATAAATTGTTGATTTTGTATTGTCTTATTTAATTTTAGTCTCCAAGTGGTTTTGGGTTGTTTTAAGAGAGGTAAAATGAGATTTTACAAGCTGTGAAATGATGTTTACGAGGTGTGGAAGAATATTTACATAGAGTAAATTATGGAGATTTTAGACTTAAGATAAAGGATGTATGGATTAAATAATGTTCTTAGATGATATGATTGTCAAGACGGTATATGTGGTGAAGCAAATTAGCGGTGCAAATTTTAAGTGTCTACATCAACATGAACCATAGACTTCATTTTAAGATTTTCCACATGTATCTCAAATTCCGTAGTATCTCACCGAGCAATGTACACCTTTCTTAAATGTAAAAACATAACTTCTTATAATAAGGTGGAAGGAACGGTCTTCATCTTATGAATCCAAGGCCAATCTAACAACATGTTGTAATTTGTTTCTCTATCTATGATGTATAATTCAGTTAGGATAGTATTTTTCCTAACGAAGACATGGAGGATTATGGTTCCAATAGAGGTTTTCTTGATATTGTCATAACCTGACAACATGTTTCTAGTTGAAGAGAAATTATATTTTTCATAACCTAACTTTAATAGGAATGAAAAAGGAACAATTTTGTGGAATCCTTATCATCAATCATGACTCTCTTGACATAATTATTATAAACCCACACATGTAATTATAAGGTGGGATATCCTCTTCTAGTTATCTCGATATCGAAAGTAATTTATTTATAACAAATAAATACCCTATGTCTTTATCATTTTTACTGGGAGGATGTACGTAAAAATCAATGTGATTGATTAAGGATTTAGGGGAGGTGTGACGTGGAATAAATGACCAAGACCTAGTGCATCAAGGAGAGTAGGGTGATGGGGTGGAGAATTCTTAACCAAGTCAATAAATAAGATGTGAGAGAATGTTTTTGAATTTTTGATTAAGTCTTATGTCTCTACTAGCTTGGCAAAATTTGAGTGTCATCTTGTAAAATGGAGAAAGTGGGGAAGGCTACGAAGGGTACTCCATAGGTTGGTTTATCACATTAATTTATAGATCATTCTCTAATTCAAACAAACCTACAATCTTTATTTCATTTTTCTTTTTTAGATTAGGGGATGCTTCAATATTATCAAAAGTAGAGGCGTTAGTTTCATGCGTCCCTATAGCTATACCTTGGTTTATGTTAAGGGAGGTATTTTTCATCTACATGATGTTTAGGAAATGGATTGGTAAATGCATATGTTTGTGTTTTGATGTGAGATAGGTCATGTGTAACCAAACTTTGAATCTCCATTAGGATTTCCTAGAAACATGTGAATAAATAGTTGTCATTGATTATCAGAGTCTTTGAAAAAAATTTTGCATACCCTACACTTTTGAGCATCATAACCAAAAATGTGATGGAAATTTCAATATAAATTGGGATTAGAATCTTGAGCCTTTCTATTTTTGTTTTATTTTTTATTAAATCCTTGGTTATTGTTTTGACATTGGTTATTGTATGCATAGTTATGTGACCCATGACTAGGATTTTAATATTAATTTTGGTGTTTTCATGGTAGAGGATGATTGAATTAAACTACATTAACACATAGAATGGATTTGGGATTCCATTTGTTTCCCACATTTTTTTGTTGTTTGTATTTACATTACCATTGCTAACAATTTTTTTCTTCTTAGCTTGATTAGTAATTTCGTCTATGGTGGCACCATGATTGTAATTCAAAACGTTAGGTCCTTTGTTATTATTTTTATTATTATTTTGATAACTTCCATTGTTTTGGATAGGAGTTATTGATTTCCCATTTGACCCATCTGTCTTACATCATCCATTGATGGTCATTTAATCAATGCATAGAGCACCATCTAGGAATTCTTCATAAACGTGAAAGGGAAATTTGACATCTCTTCCTTGGTTTCACTAATAAATGAATGGAGGAAAAGCTCACAAATTTCCATTTGGTCTATGTTGGGCACACTCAAAGAATAATAAATATCCTACTACCATCTTGATATAAATTGGGCGGTAGATTCATTTCGCTCTTGCTTGATATGAAGGAAATCTTTGATTTATGAATGGAACAACTCATTCATATGAAATGCTTTAATGATTTTAATGATAAGTTGTTTGAAATAATGTATAGAGGATTTATGGATTCGATAATATCAATATAAAGCGATCCCTTTGAAATCATCTTTGGGAATATTTTGGCAACCACAACATCCCAAGGAGTAATTCTCTATCTGAGTACACCTTGATGTGGGAATTTGGGTCTACTTATCTTTTATATTTAGGAAGGTCTAGAAATGGGTAAGGAAACATGACACCTCATATATGAAATCAAAAGGCTATTTTAAGTAACATTTGTAATTCCCCATCGTATAGGACTCTACCATATAGGTTTGTAAATTGAATGGTGGAGGAGGAGTTTGGCATGTGGTAACATATGCATTACTTAGAGCATATGTGATCCTCTGTAATTGTGAAGATGCACTAGGAACGTATAAATGTCCAATTAATTGGACTTAAAATACATATATTTGTAAGGAGGTATGGCATTCAAAAATGCATTCATAGGTATTTGATTATGAATGGACACATTATTGGGAGTGGCATGTAGAAAGGAATTTTCGGAGGTCCCTTGGGTGGAGTATACATATGAGGGATGATAAATCATTCCCATCATGTCATCCTTGTAAGGATGCCTTTTAGGTTGGACTGTATTGGGTAACCGTGTTGATGGTGTTTTTGAACCGGTTAGTGTTGGTGGTGGGAATGTGATTACGTATAATCATGGAATAACCCAATTTTTATCCTTGATGTGGGTTGGTTGAAAGTTTTTAGTGTTTTCCAATTCATGAATCCATCCCACTAAAGTGGAGATGAGATCATTCAAAAAGGTTGGACCTTTTACTTGGGAGCATGATTTAAATTATGCTCTAAATGGGATGAATGATAACCCTTTATAAATTGTTCAAGACTCATAATTTTGTTTTCATGAAAAGGGTTGATTTAAGGATGTGTGGTTGTGACATTGTTTTTAAAATATTGAAGGTATGAGCGAAATTATGTTTAATGATGCATCTATTGTACACAACATATCAATTATTCATGTGAAAAAAATTCATCGATGTTTGTAAACTAATTTGTGTTCTTGACAAAACCCTTGGTTAGAAACCAATTTCACTAGTGAAAGTCGTGTTATTTGAATTAGATTAACCATATTGTATGTTTTGGGATTGATTAACCTCCTTTATCCTCACATTACTAGTCAATTTCATAATATAGTTAAGGGAATTGTGTGCTTTCACATTTCTAGTGTAGTTATCAATTATTTTTAGGGCTAGACTTGAGCATAGTAAGTCCTAAAGGCCTATCGATTCTTTACCAAACATATCCAGGGAGTATAAAATACTGCGTAGAATAACAAAAATCGGGAAGATTAAATGAAAGAAAGGGGCACAAGAAATACTAATTCCTTCATGTTGTGTTCACAAGAATTTATACACAGGAAAGTGACACGAGTATCCGATGCACTCAATTTATCGAGGTTGAGTTGACACAAAAAAATGGAATATGATAAGAGGATGGGAGATGAAATTTGGTAGCAAATATAATTGAAAATGGTAGATATAATGAAGGTGAGGGTGGCTAATGATCGAGATGAGGCAAGTGAATAATTGTTGGTTGATCTAATTGAAAATGTGAAACTTACTTGCTTTGAGGACAACAAAATCCCTCCCTATACCTATGTGTGAAATTCTATAATCATGATTATTGCTACACGCAATATATTATCTATATTAGTTAAACGAAAATACTTTGACCAAGTTGATGGACCTTAGAAATTTTTGTTCGTCTCTAGATACTCATCTACATAGAGGTTCATGTAGTGATGTGAATGATGTAGAGTGATAACAACTAAGGGTTTACATTCCTAGGACAATTCACTTGGTAAAACCATAATTTCTCAACTAGAGATAAATGTTTGTTTAGAGCCTCGAGATGACTAATGATCAATGGAGGTAAGGGAGTAGAGCGAAAGACTAATGTACGTAGTCCTAAGTCTATGTCTCCCTGATAATGGTCAATGCTTGGTGGATTGATGATGGGTTCAAAAATTCTTTTACAAGATTCAATCAAGCTAGGAATGGTCATGTATGGGAATCAACTCGTGAGAAAGAATATGAACAAAAAGGTGTTAAAGGAGAATCAGAGGCTAAGATCTAGTAGCATGAGTTCCTAATAAAAAAGTTTTTGTTTTGGTTTTGGTTTCCAAATGAACTTACAATATAACAATAAATGAACAACTAAAATCAAAATTTAAAAAAATGAAAGAATAATAGAAAAATTCTTTGATTTATTAAATTCACTTCTAATTAATCATCCAATGAAATAAAGAAATTATTTAAACTTTTTTTGGTATTTTCACATAATTAAATTTTTGAAAATAAATGCAAAGAAATTGATAAATTAGATTTTTTTGTATTTTCTTGTGCATTTAACCGTTTAAGAGAAATGAACTTAAACTAACAACTAACTAATGTTTTTGGTCTTTTTAATTATCTAGAATAATCAAAAGGATAATAAATAAATAATTGAGGAAATAATTTATTGCTTCTTTTAAATGGGATAATAAACTAAAATAAAGAATAACTAGATATGGTTATTCCTACATTGCGTTTTTGGATATATAACTAACAAGGAAGCTTTTTGGAATATAAATGCAACATTACTAGTTAACTTAGTAAATCCTCCTATGATAGAGCTTCTACCTCTAGATTTCCGAGAAGGAAGATTCTCATAATCTATTTCCCCTCATTCGAGAGAAACTTTCCTTAACCAGAACTAATACTATTTAAATCGAAAGTAAAATAAATGATAAAATATCTACATATTATACTCTTATCTCCAATCTTTCCCTAAGCAAATCCACGTGGATAAGTTGGGAAATGATTATCTCCAATTAAAGCTTTTAACTAAATATAGAAAATAAATGAATATAAAGAAAGATACAAAATATTTTTGCAAGAAATTATTTTTAGAATTATTTAATTTGCAAAGAAAAATATAACTCTTATTTCTTTAATTTAGAATAAAATAAGTTTTACAAGAATGAAACAAGATACTGCAACAAAGCTTAAAGAAAATGAAAACACCTCTAACCTAGTCACTAAAGTGTTATGGCAATTTATCCCAAAGTTCTTGTGATTTTCTCTTTGTATCCTCACTTCAAGTCCTTCTAAGGTGCAAAATCCAATTGATCCGGTGGGAAGAGAAAAAAAGGCAATGAAGAATCAAGAAAAGAGAGATGGCTAGTTTGGTACAAAAATGATGGCTAGAATGTAATAAATAAGAAATCTAAAATATAGAACTAGTTGTTTTCACAATAACCTCTCAAAATTCAACATCATAGTACCTCCTCAAAAATGATCAACCCTTAAAATGTTCCGATGCGAAGTATTTGTAAGCTATTGGAAAAGAAGAATTCAAACTACACTTGTCAACTTAGAAGAGATGGCTCAACACATGTGGAAGAAATCAAAAGGAAATTGTTAGTAAAGGTGAAAGGGTAAGTGAAAACATATTCAACAATAGTATTCCTAACAAATTTGACAAAGAAAATTCAAAGAAAATTGAATCAAAATAAAAACATGTGTTTTTAATTTGGTTTTGATGGTATGAGAACTATTATTTTGTCAACATCGGTAGGTTGTGCAACCACTTTGGTAAAGAAAGACCAGTGGTTGAGTCATGGAGGAAAAAATAATGAAGGCCTTGAATACATGAACTCAAATTTTTATAAAGTCAAAAGGTGCATGTAAGAGAAAAATAGGAGGAATCTATATATTGTTCTTGTTTTGGAAGTAGCTCTATCATCATCAAAGACATGTTCTATCAAATGTTTCACCATATAATTTTTGTGTGCTTACAAAGACAATTATTTTACTTGTCAAATATTCTCTTTGATCTCTCCATATATTCATAGCTCATTAATATCGAACATGTTTACCTTCTTCTTTTGAGAGATGTTCAATCTTCACCAATGGCTTCCTAAACATAAGTATCTAAGAGGGGCTTGTACAAATTTTATTACTTCAAAACATCTTACATCATTGATAAAAAAGTTTCCTTGTATCCATCCTTCACATTTACATCTTAAACAAGTAAGGAAACAAAAACTTGATGAGTCACATGGTAACACACCCATTACACACTTCTTCACCAAGTGTTTTAAGTGTAAAAAGTGTTTCTCTAAAAATAACAAGATTCATCTTAGTACATGAGACCCCTTTCTTTATGAGTCTCTTTATGGTATCTTTGTTGACATGTTTCCCTTACTCTTTGATTTAGTCTCTCTTTTGTTTTATTTTGGATTTTTTATGACTTTACTTTTTCTTTTTGTTGTGTATTTTTGAATCCCATGAACCAATATTACAATTTTTGGATGTTAATATATAAATTAATGTAACCTCCAAAACCCTCACTTCTAATATGCATATTCCTTTTACTGCGAAAAAAAAATCTTATTACATTTAAGATTAGCTATATTAAGATGAAGAAGGAATAAACAACATAGCTTCCAATACCCAAATAGAAGGCAAAACTCAAAATAGAGGGAAAACCAACGTATCTTCCAAAAGTCAAATAGAGAGAACATGGCTTTCAAAACCCTAGATTCTATTCCACATAGCTAATATAGAGATAAAGACTAGCCATACACACACATCCTTGTTCATTACTACATTTCCAAACAAATATTGTTTTCCTTAAATTTTATAAATAGTTAAATTTCAAGAGTAACATGTGATAAAAAAAAAAACACACACACACACACACACACACACACACACACACACACACACACACACACATAAATACATATATACATATATACACTCATATGTACACACATATATATGTGTATATATGTGTTTTTTTGTGTGCGTGTATGTGTGTGTGTATAATTAAAACTATTAATCACAAGAAAAAGTGCAATGGAGACATTGAAGGGAATGCGTCCAATAAACTAAACTTGAGGAAGTAAAACATCGTAGGAGGAAGATAAGAAATGAATAAGGGGTTTAAGCGAGGAGAAGTCCAGGGGTGGGGGAATTGTTGGGGGAGGCATGTGAAACTCTTATTTCTTATGACCAAGCATGTATGAACATGTGCCATTTTTGTGAATCATTTAAAGTAAAAATTGAGTGGAGTGAGTAGATTATTGAGGCAATCTACTTTACAAGTTTCTCAACAATTAAGTTGTGGTTGATCAATATTATCAATTTCAATAGATATTATGTTCAATGTCACCCTTGTGATTTGTGGGTAGTTAGAACAAATATCAATTGAAGGGCAATTTGCTTGTGTATGTCCCAATACACTTTAGAGATAAAGACATGTAGACTAGACTCGACACCTATGTTGAGTCGATGTAGTAGTTGAATGTGATAACCACAAAATATGGTTGGGCAGGTGGTTTTGTGCCATCTTTATATTCCATTATCTTAGTCCATTATCCATGTTTTCCCCGGAAATAACTGCAAATTTTTTCCATATGGATTTGTAGTTAACATGACCTCCTCAACATTCTAGGTTCTTAACACTCATCAAATTTGAAGCATTTTCATGTGTATCTATATTAGGAAAGGTTTTCACGACCACCACTCTTTCGGTGACTTCATCACTACTAACAATATCATCATTAAGGTTTGAACACAAAACTTGACACTATTCATATAGTGATCACCTGTCAAGCTAGTCGACAATATAGGATAATAGTAATTAGTCTTTTAGAGGTGCCCATTAGTGCCCTACATGGAGAGGTAGGGTGACTAGTAACATTGCGAGAGTCTCCTTCTCCACAACTTGTAGACAGGGAAACTTGCATATGTTGAAATTCCAACATCTACATATGTTAGATATAGAAACTATGTGTTTAGGATTCCTTTTGTTGTTGATTTCATAAACATTTGTAATTAGAGTTTCTCTTTACCGATTAAGGTAGCAATCATCAACGGTATTAATGACATCATTTTTCAACGACAACTGGTACAATTACTTGACCATCCATTTCTCTAATGCATGCCAAACACAACATCCAAGACCCCATTTGGAAACACATATCGGAATAATTAATGTTTTAAGCATTGGAAAAGAGAAATCAATTTTTGTGTGTGATTATGGGTCCTCCTTCGATGTTGTAGCTCATCCAAGATTATAAATAGGGATCGACTCACTTTGAAGATTATAATTTGGTCGATCGATTTAAACGTTACAATTTGGTTGATCAGTTTGAAGATAATAATTCTATTTATTTATTATTTCAAGTTGTACTTGTTTAAATTTTATTAGTTTAGTCGTGGTGGTGTGGGTCATGCATTTGGGAGGGAGAGATTTTATGTTAGCATATCCATCACCAAATTGAAATTAAAATATAGATGTTGGAGTGTTCATCTCATGTTTGATCGGGAGAAGTATAAATAATGTAACATTGAGAGGCTCATCATTATCATAATCTATCATCATTAGATAACAAAAATTCCTTACTAGATTTTTATCTTTAGAATATGTGGTATGCGAGAATCAAGAGTGCATAAACCATACACTTTGACTATCTTGGAGAGGAGAAACATGTAGTGAAGTCATTATAGTGCTTCATACAACGAGAGGTGGAGATTTTTTTGCATAGTAGAGGGCACAACTACTAGGGCCTCTAATCCTATACCTCACATGCTTCCTATTTCTTCATCATCAATCTTATGAAAATAGATATGATTAAGGTCTATATATATTCCAAGATGGCATGGGTAAATTCGGCACGTAACTATGGGCCAATTGCACTCTACCATTGTAGACATGACTATGTGCTAAGATTTAAGTCTTGGATTTTTACTTCTATATGCATGGGTTTCCATTTAAGGGGATGTGGATAGGATTTTCTCTCCAAGAAATAAGGCATGTATGTGGACAATAAATGGGTGGCAAAAATAAGGATGTTGAACTGTTGATCTCAAATGTGGTTGGGATCATAGTCCATCATTGAATAAGGTTCCCACACTTATAATGCCACCTCTTTATGCTTGTGCAACCCTTCTTCTTTATTGAATGTTCCAAACTCCACTTCAAATGTATAATATCTCTACTCCTATTTGTCCTCGGCGAGATTCGAATGATTAATGCCACAAGCATAGCGAAACATCGACCCTCCCTTTTCTCACCACATTAGCAAAAATGTTGGGGATATGTCTAGAGGATAACCAATCTTCTTCATACCCACTTATATTTCTATGATACAATACATACATTCACAACAAAATAATCCTACATGTATAGGCTTGTGATCAACACATCATTTGCCATTTATGGAGATAGTGATATATATTGTCTTATAAAACATGTTTATCGATAACCAACATGCAGAACACAAAATCAACCACAATACCCCTTCACCACAATTCATGCATAAAATTTCCTCCATCTATACCATCTTCGTAATCCTCTACCTTATAAATTCATAGCGCTCCAAGTACATATCAACAATGAAAAAGCTTGGGAAATGAAAGGAAACCCAATTTTACAAGAAATACAACAAAAAAGGACAAAGACATAAATTCACCATGTATAATAATATGGTGCAAGGACATGACACACCATTCCCATCCCCCTCTTCAATTTCATTGACTGGAACACAAGGGTTAGGTTTAGGGCTTAGATTTCTATTCAAACCACCGGGATATGTAACAAAACCATCTCTTCTCCTTAAAACCATGTGTGAAGCTTTGTGTAAAATCCAAATGGCTATGTTGTGGAGTCTTACTCATTTCTACAAAAGGAACATCTCTATGTATTAAAATGTAACCATCACCAAGTCGTGCACCTCATCCATTGTGATCCTAACCCATGCCAACTATTGGAAAAAATGGAATGCATGCATTTCCTTTATCAATGGTTAATTGCTTTTAGTGTCAAAGCTATCTAAAAACATTTAACCATTAATAAAGGAAATACATCAACATATGTGGGGATTGAAATCAACACCAACATAAATTTTCGCAATGCATTCATCCATTGACAAACAAATGCATCGTGATCATTCACATCTCTAATACCCATTAGAATTAGCCACTTGTGTGCCAATTTGAAAAAAACACACACAACATAATAACAATAAAAGATTTTTTCTTTCAAATCACACTGCTACTAGAAGTCTAGAAGGTCATTTATTCTTTGTAAATTATATTTAATTTGTTTCCACAAAATGCATATGGATTTCCTATGCACTTTTCTAATTTAACGTAACTACACCTTCCCACGATGTTGAGATAGTTATTGGATTAATTTTGATTTCCGTATAAACTATTAAACACATTTAACCCTTGAATTTTATGGCTTCATAAATTATATTTATACTTTTTAACCCTTAACAAAGTTTTGAAAAAAATTAAAAGATAGTATGATTTAATTTAATTTAATTTAATTTTAAAAATTTTTAAATGTTCGAAGTAACCAAAAAGGTTAAAGGGACTACAAGAGGAGCAAAGAGAACAAGACAATGCATGAAAGGAAAAAAATACAAAAAAATACGAGAAGCAATGTGAAAAGACACGGAAGCAACAGTCTATGTGCTAAGCTTAACGCCTAGTAGATCATGACTGTTGTGTGAAGTCATGTGCCCGTTTATGCCTCCGGTGTTGTGTAGAAGGCTGAAGGAATGCACCAATATTCTAGAACCCAAGGCTGCCATGATGATGTTTGAGGAGGCCATATCTATGTTGGGTCATCTCCCTGATAAATAAAGCAACACACCTCTGGTCTTCATAATGAATAAGGGCACGTAATGAGCCTTGAGTTTCTCGAAAGAGACAATAGTACCTACCACGGATCTCATAGTACACAAGACAACGAAATATAAAGTGCTCCTCCCGATTCGAGTTCATTGTTGCAAAGTGTGCAAGTGCGTTGGTCCCTAGGAATGTAGTGCTCTGTCTCCATGTGAAGCTGATGAGAGAAAAATCGTAGTTGACCCAAGGGGAATCTCAAACCCAGTGGGAACTTGATGTATTTGGGGGGAATGACACGCCCATCTTCAATTGGAGATAATGCTCCAAATAGTGGTGCATTTTGTTGGCAATGGTTCTAATGGTTCAATCCATGTTGATCTAATGTGAGCTTTGTAGATCTCCTCTCTAATTCCTCTATGAATTTCCCTTCTAGGCATGTGGGGAGAATTAATAGAGAATGTGAGCGGAGGAAGGTGATTAATATCCAATCCAATGCTTTGAAGGAAGGTTATCTGATAATGTGCATACCAAGTGGTTTGGATCCCCAATTCACATAGCTTCATGGATGATTGGAGAGCCTTGAAGGGATATCTATTCTACCCAATTGGTGTATCTGCCATACATCTTAGTCTATGGAGTAGCATCACAAGATGAAATATAGTTGAGATTATGAGTAATCTACATTAATTTTAATAAGTATTATAGTAAACATATGCTTAACTAGACAGAACTTTCCTAGTTTTGGAAGGGCACGTGCTCTTTAAAAAGTCTAAGAATATCATAGAATGATATCACCGATGGCGATGGCATTGAATAATCTAGGTATATATTTAATTTAATTTAATTTAATTTAGATATTAACATCCACAAAAGGCCAAGAATGGCCTATGGGACAGAAAAGGCAGTACAAGAACCAATACATAAAGGGAGTGCCAAACAATGGAAAAAAGAAACAACAAATCAACAAAGAAACTACAAGAAGGTTGAATCGGAAACCAATAAAATGTATGTTGTTTGATAGATCTGGACCAACTTGTATGTGTATGAGATCTCTTGATTCACAAAATAATTATTTTGAAAGAAAGAACGATATGCTGTAATTATTTGTATTTGAGGACTTCAATTTGAGTGTTCTTTATCAAAGTTAAAGTGTCTCATGAATAAACAAAGCTAAACATTTCTAGTCTTCATATCAAATGAGGCTCCTTAAATATCCATTGGAATCTCTAAAAACAATGGTATCTTCCACGAATTTCATAGTAGATGGGACACTTGAATATAAAATGCTCTTCACTTTTAGGCTCTAGAAAACACAATTGACATATACGCTCATGTTGTGGGAGGCTATGATCGATTCCATCTGAAGCGGGTAAGAGAAAATGCAAAAATTGAGCTAAAGGGATCATCAAGCATGAAGACAACAACTTCTTCATGTATTCAGAATTTTATTTTGATCTTCATGGAAGCAGGAATAAAATTGAAAATAGTGAAAAAATTTGGTTTCAAAGGCTCTTTTGGAGCAAACCATGTAACTTTCAAATAAGACTTAGTGAGTTCTTCTCATATACCCATGTTAACCTCATGTTTAGTGAGTTGAGGAGCATTAATGGAAAACCCAAGAGGAGGAAGTCTTTCTATATCAATATTCAGCTTCTGAAGGAGAGTCATAACTCTTGCATACCAACAAGATTTGTATATCAATATGGGTGGTCTCCATTTCCACTAAAGACAATTCTCGCTTGAAACTAGTGAAATTGAAAATGGAAAGCACAAGTGGCCATGGGAAAATATAGTGGATGAAACAATGTGGGTGGTTGCGTAATGCGGTCGTGCATCAATGACCAAATATATTATGGCTATCTTTGTAATGACATTTATTATAATTAATTATCTTTTTTTTAAATTGAATATATTATTATTTTTACTTTTAAATTTCAATAATATTAAAAAACGGTGACAATAATATCTCCTAAATTTTGGCATATCAAAAATGTGATTAAAATATTTAATAGATAAAAATTATAAAAATAAAATAAAATATTAATAATTGTGAGAAGGAAAAAGAAATTGCAAAATGATTGGTTGATGGAAAATATCTAATTGGTTCCTAAGAAATAGCAATTGTACGTGGGTTGTGCAATGGAAACACCAAAAGGGATGGAAAGGGGAGTCTACAATAAGATGAATGAAGATGGGGGAAGAAAAATATTAAACTTGGGAAAGAGGGGTTAGAAGGAGAAAATGATGGATGTGATGAAAAGTGACAAAGTTTAAAATAGGGTATCGTGGGGATGGGTAAAGACGAAAATATGATTTGCAGGTAGACAAAAAAAAAGAACGGAGAAAGAAAAGGAGAAGGTGTTGGATGATGCAATCTGACAATAACATACGTAAAGGAAGAACAAACACATATATAAACATTTATTTAATTATGTGAAAATTATGAAAAGTACTTACATTTTAACAATATAAACAAATGACAGCAAGCTAACTTTAGAAATTATAATTTTAGAAGATGTAAATCTAAGTTTCATGTGTGCATAAAAACAAACATCTGATTAGTCTAGGATTTAATAGAGACAATGAATTTTTTTACGAAAAAGAGGGTAGAGAAGTTTTTCACAAAAGTTGGAAATGTGGAAGAGTACAATAGACAATTCTTGAAGATACAACTAACAACATCGAAATACGTGTCATTCTGCTGATTTATCAGTTAAGTTATGACTCTTCGACCATCCACCACTTTACAAAACAATTAGAGGTTATACACTAAAGTGATTAGAATTTTCATTAGATTAGGGTTTCAGTGGAAATCACCTCTTCGAAAGCCAACGTAAGTCAATAAACACTCTTGTGACATCCTCGTCGTTCATCCATCTAACATGTCATGGTTTTTATTGGTAAATCCACGCGTTTCACAAAATACACATCTTAATTATTCTAGAAAAAATTGTTTACAAAAAATTCAATTTAGGACAACTTAAAAGAGCTTAACCGTCAGCAAATTTTGAATTGACAAGTGGCATAAAGTTAAAATTTCAAGCCACTCACGAGTCCCCACCACACAAGGAACCCTAACCACTTAATTATTATATATATATTTTTATATAGATTTTAATAGATTATATGATTTTTTAATATACATATTTTCTCTTGAGCATTAAAATTTTGTGGAAAGCATTTTTTTAAAGGATTTAAATTAAGTATTTTTTAATACAAAGAAATTTAAGGTGACTTATTACTTGGAAATAAAGTCACCATTTATGGATTGCCTATGTGTCACCATTTCATTGGTTAATGACTTGATGTGACTTGCTTTATTGGCTAGTTTATATTTAATTTTTAATTTTGAAAGTGACATGTGCTCACTTTAATTCAAACAATTAATGGTACTTTATTTCACATATGCATTCACGGTCATTGGCCCATGCACGATCAAAGTGGCTCTTTTCACCTACATAAACGTTATTTCAAATATTATCAAGGCATATATCATTAGAGGAGTTGGCTAGTGCAACAACCGTGAGGACTTTATAGTTAAAATGAAATATAAAATAGATAGCATGGTTGCTAATTGGTTTGACAATCGACGTGTAGGTTGAACCTATCATGCAAGTATTTACGATTAAAGACAAATAATGCAATTATTAGAAACAATGCCAAATTTGCAATGTCTATGCCATGTTGGAATGTTCAAAGATTAACGTTGTGTAATAATGTTTAATTACATTGTTCGGTTGGGTGTCCTATTTTTGACCCCATGAAAGTAAACATGCAAGCGTAGGGTAGGATCCAAACATTTGGTGAGGGAAAAAAACATTTCAAGATGTGGTACTATTATCCCACATGCTAAAATCATAGTCAACCGCTTGTACAATTTATCCTACAACTAAGTGGAGATGACTAAAGACGGGCCATTTGATGTAGAGGAAGACAATAAAGGAAGGAATCGTGTCCATGCGCAACCGCCCACCTTTCATTGAAACATTTTCCAAAATGGTGACATCTTAAACAAGAAACTTGTTCGAATCTCCTCATGGTGCCATCTTAAACATGCAAATTGTTGACTTATTCGCATAACATATATTAAAAAATAATACAAACATGATGGGGTATAGGTAAACCCTAAATGCATCATAATCGGGGTTAAATTTGACGGTAGTTTACACATTTTTTACAATTTTATCTGCAAAATAATTTTAAATCTTTTAAATAACAATCACATATAACTTGGATATTTAAAGTATGGCCATCATTTTGTATATAAATTTACGTGCGGACTATATAAATATACATAAATACATATTAAAATTTTAAGTAAACAAATATTTTTTTGATGTTTTATTATTAAAATATGTTTAAAGGGCATTATTGAAAAAATAGCATGACCGAAAATTGATGAAATATCGACTTGAGGCAAAAGAAGATTTTTAATTGATTGTTTTTTTGAAATGTATACTATATGTTTGAACTCGATTTAAAATATGGTATTTTTATGTACAATAATGATAAACATTATTGTTGAAAATAAAATCAAACAATTATCAATAATTGAGTCCCTACATTGTTGGCCATAGTTGTGTTACCCACTTCCACGATCATGTCAACACAATCAATGAGTTGGCATATATGTAGTGTCGTCCGCTACTTAGTACTTGAAAGCCACACCTCCACTCATTGTTAACCAAAACTATTGTTTAGACAAACCAAATAGAGTATACAAAACTAACACAACCACAATGCCACCTCTGAGCCCCCACACATTCCTTTGATTGTGTGTGTTCATTACTACTCAACCTACTCTATAACCTCTCACAAATCCTAAGCACTTCTCAAATCAAAAAAACAAAAGCATTTAATGGAAATTGTGGACAACGAATGCTCCATTTTTCATGCCTATTTTCTTGTCATTCATGTGTTTCCTCTACTTCTTAAGTAAAGGACGCGAGGTACCCAAAGTTACTTGTTATCCAATTTTACGCACATGGAAAAATTGGAAAACAGGGCCTTATTACTATCAAATCACGACATTGGTCCCAGGACCCACTTCCCGTCATCAGTGAGATCACTCATTTTTTCCAAGAATGCGAGCCATCGAGGAGTTCGATAAGCTTATCTCGCTCGGTCGAGCTAAAACAGTGTCAAATCAGGAATAAAGAGATGAGTCATCAGAGGAGTTCGTGCCTTGTCCTAACTCGGTCATAACTTTCGGATCACAAGCCTTAGAGCGAGTTCATGAGTAGGAAATGTAAGTTCGGTTGTCCAACTTTGTCTTGTCATAAAAGAGTCTCGATAGGAGCGGAGGATGTTTTGATGGTTGGCTCAATGAGGCAGAGAAATGATGAGCTTGACTCGGTTTAATTCAACATGGAAAGATCGATGCTTCCTCGTTGGAATATGAACTCAATTTTAATGACTCGATGGAGACAATAGCATAAATGACCGAGCCCGGTCTTGATAAGATAACCCACAAAGAGAAATCATGTCGAGTTCGCGGTGAGTCATAGTTAAAGGAATGAGTTGACCACCATACATAGAGGTCGATATGATGTTGCTCGCAATGAGACCGATGGAGCTCAAGCTTGGACTAATAAAACACAATGCATAGAGTTGGATAAAATGTGAGAAACGAGATGAAAGTGGAGGTAACACGCCTACTTCACTAGCTTGCAGCTTCATCTATAACCACCATATCGAACCCATGGGCTAGGCACTGGAATAACTTCCAGCCATTACTAGAAACAGTAGTGAACACAATCTCAGCCTCATTCGCAAAACTTGCCTCAAGATTTGATCGAGCTTCTTCCATGGAAGCGACTTTCCAAAGTGAAAAGGCGAGACAACTCAACTAAAACTTTATCTCGTTCTTCTACTACAATGCAAGATTTTACAACAACTGATCACGACTGTGGTCGCATGCAACCAGAACATCAGGATCAACACCAATGGTTCCTTGGGATCACCCTGTGGCAGCTGTCGTAATTAACTCTCTCTGGAGGTGATTGTTTTTCTGAGATAAAGTTTACTTCTCTACCATGTAGCTGCTGCGTATAGCCAATTCAAATTTCCAAGTGAAGGCACGATCATGGCAAGAGAACGATATTTCCGCGCATGGGAAATATTTCACTTGATTTCCAAGTGGATTTTTATGAATGGCGGGCCAAGCTGAAAATCCCGCGCGCTGGTGGAAATTATGGAGATAAGGAACGAACTTGCCAAGGTTGCGTGGCAAAGCTGAGGCCGGGGCCCATGGATTAACTTTTCCAAGCCGTTATGGGGAGATTTGGAGCTGTTATGCCAGGCGTGGAGATATTGGTTTGGCAAACCATGACCAAACTTCCGTGAAGGGGAGATTCGGGCAAACACTGCCAAGCGCGGAAATATTAAGATGGAAAACCATGATCAGAATTCTACGGGCCGTGTAAATAGGATCAGAGCACGTTGTGCAAGTCAAGAAATGATGCCGAGGTTGGAGGAACGAGTCAAAGCACGAGTGAAGCGGTCTGGTATCAGCCAAAATTCAGTGAGTGCATGGAGATCAAAGGATGCGTGTTGCATGGACTGTGGATTGGGTTTCATAGATCATACAAGAAAGTGTCTCCTTTCATACAGATCCGCCCTTGTTAGGATTCCACTGAACTTTCAGACTTTGAATCGGCTAAGATAGCTCCACGACCTTCTCCTCATCCTCATCGTGATGCGATTACGAACTAATGTGGTCGAGAAAGATCAACCACGGGCGGCGAGGCACGTGCGGCAAGACAAGAGAAGTCTTTTGAACGCTTCCAGCAAGCACTGCAGAAACAAATATTCACTGCCGTATACAATGGATTGGAGTCACGCCATTCAAGGCTTCATAAAATTTTCCCGAACCAGGAGATGAAGGTTTGAAACGGTGCAGAATGAAACGATTCATATTGCTCAGCATGTTTTCTCCTAGAAACGAATTGAATGTGAAGGTCAACTCTGAAATACCTGGCTGGCCGTTTTGTATGCCACATCTTTGTCAGTGTAAATGGTCTCTTTGAAAAACTCTGTGGGTAGTACGCAATATTTATACCCTTCCATTATGTACGTCCAATCAGACAATAACAGTATTCTTTTACCAGGTTCAGAGAAGCCTGTTTTTAACAATGGACGATTATACTGTAGTTTCAAGCTGTTTTTATCTAGCTCATTTCTATCAGCTTTTATCCACGACTAAGGAAGAATTCATATGGTTGTTACTGTACATTTTTTCCAAGGTCCTCTTGGCTGCCCAAATTGTTGTTGATGTATTTTTTTAAGGGCTTATTTTACGTGTTGCTGATTGTAACATAAAGGATCTATTTAGTTTCGAAAAATGAGTATATTGTGTAGCTCACAGACTACCCATTCCATACTAAGATCCCACTAGTGGCATAATTGTTGGTTGGAGCCTAGGTTGCGAGTGCACTTTGCCAAAATACCGAAGGTCTCTTTGTCTAAGAATCGAGTCTTAAGGGTGTCTATCGACATGTTATGGGCATGAACACAGGTCATCATCATGGCGGCATTAGGTCTTTATTGATAATGGCATTTTCTCATCGTTTGGAAGGTACAAATTGTGCTTATTATGGCCAAGCTAAAAAATTCTTACTGCAAGTGTTATATGATAAGGAAGAACCGTGAACATTGTGGTAAAACCATTCTTTTTAGAAATGTTGGGTTAAGCACGACATTCAAGTGAGTTTGAGCCAACCGGGTGCTCGGGTTGATATGCAAAACAAAGCCAGGTTGAATCAGTTGAAGAGCTCATGGTGTTGTTTCATGGAGTTTGAACGTGGAATGCATGTGAATATGTGGTCCAAAACAAGAAGAAATAACTCTATCTGTCAAGCTAGAGCTATCACAGAGAAATCAATCGATTGAATGTTGACAGGGCCACGTAACGTGATCCCTAACAATTTTCATAGCTCGAAAATCATTTCTAAATGGCGCAACATGCAGGAGTGAAATAATTTAAATTCATTGAATTGTTTAACCTCTGTGGGTACAACCAATGTATTATGGATCAAATCCACTAAGTATGATTTAGAGTCAAACTTTTCATATTGTGGAAACATTGGTACCAAGTCGAGATAAAGAATAAGCTCGTGGGTGTTGAAGTTTAATGTATTTGTAGAGGCTTTCAATTTCGGGCTTAAAGCTTCATGTTCACAATGCATATAGGTGGCTTGGTAATTCAGAATGGCTCGATTTGGAGTTTGAAGCAAGACCGTAGTAGTGGCATTCGTGAGGCGAGTCTTAATTTGCGTCAGGCCAGGTTCACAGGATCTACATGCATTTTAGCAAAATGATAAGAATCAAGTTTGATAGCTCACCATTTGAAGGACTCAATGCAAAAGAGCTCGATTGCCAAGGCGAGGAAAGAGTTAGTGTGGGGTTCAAAATCGATTGCAACACCGAGTTAGAGGATTCGAAGCTCACCGAGTTGAGATTTGTGCAGACTCTATCCACATGGACCCCCCTCCTCTTCAAGTCAAACGGGTCAACGGGGGGGTCCCGACATTATGTTAATTAAATTAATATTTTTATTTAAATATTTTAATAATAATATTTATTATTATTATTTAAATATTCTTTTAATTAATTGAGAAGACTAGGTCATCAGGCAATTAATGACCCATGATGGAACCTTCTCAGGTGGTTCAACTAACTGTAATAAATACATCATGGGCCTTCATTTTAGGAATGTAATTATGACCATTTCCTCTTCTTTCTCACATATTCTTCTATAAATGTAAGTTGGAAGCTCATTTCAAAGGGTTCCAATAGTTCAGACAAGTTGGACAGTTAGATATCTCAGGCGAGTGTATACTTTTCAAGAATCCTCTCTCTTCCTGAAGTTGTTCTTGTGTGTTGAGAGAACTTTCAAGCCTCCTCTTCAAGACTGTAATGGCAACTATTGCCTCTTCTGAATGTATGATGCATTGTGCATGTTATTGAAGCAATAAAAGTGTGTGTTTTGTGACTAATCTCGGTCCTTTCATCCTTTTGTGCTTCTTTGTGCCTTTCTCATACTTGCAGGTACACTGTGCAAGTTTAAGTTCTATTGCAAGTTCTTGGAGTTATGTGCTTATCGAGTGGTGGAGTATTGCATGCAGTTGAGTTGTGGTGTCTGTTCACCCTTCTTGATTTCATCCTTCTTCACTTGGGAAACTGGTATATTTCTCGGTCTGATAAAGTTTAACAAAGGGAACGCATGTCTCTTAGTCTGTGGTATCCTATACCCTCTCTAAGTTGTAGTAGGTTAAGTTGACCTGTGGTGCACACACCCTCTTCAAATTAACCCTTCCTGAATCTGAAGACACCCTTTATTCGGTGCATCACCATCCCTAGTATAGTTTCATTTCAAAAGCTCTTTCCCTAAAACCCCATGAAAAGGTTAGCATAGGACTAGATAATCATTTTTGTTACACTAGGAGTAGTCTGACACTTAGTTTAGGAAGAGGAATCCGGCCTTCTCCGGAGGTTCACCTCGAGCCCAAGTCCCATAGCTTGAGAGGTGATCCCATGTGTCCCAATCACACCGAACGTCCTATTCACATCCTGGCCATTCGGAGGGTGCAGTGATTTGGCGACAACAGATTTTAGCACGCCTTTGTGGGACATTACAAAAGTTAGAGTTCCATCTTTCAGAGGTGTCTCATTATCAAACAAGAAATCTTAAGCCACCGTGCGACCACACACAACAGTTTTTGGCACACCCGGTGGGATAGAGTTGGTACTTCTCTTCTCACTTACACAAGTCAAAGTACTTGGCGACTCTATATCTCTTGGATTCCAAATCTCGGTCAAGAACTTATGCAAAGAATTCAGACAAGAGCTTCTTGAAAGAAAGGAAAGTATCAAGATATCGAACTTTCCTTGTCTCCTCCAAAGAGAAGCAGAAGAGGCATTTCCACATTCGCAGTTGCAGATTTACCTAGTAGGGGTCATTCAACTCCTCCTTACGGAAGGTTTCCTCCACCCATGAACAATCAACCTTTCGTTGCTATGGCAAGGAACCAAGTTTTTCCCCCTTTCAATGCAAGCAGTCCTCTTATGTTGGCTCAACGTGACCCAATACCTGTTGCGGAACTCAAAAGTTTACCCTTCTACATGGGGAAACTCACGTTACTCGATGGAGCATATCTTTGATGTAGCCAAAGATCATGCATGCGACATAATATCACCGAAGACAATGTTGCATTTAGACTTCTTGCTACCTCTTTCAAGGCAAAAGCACTTCAATGGTTTTACGGGTTAGGTGTTGGCACTATAACCACTTGGGATGAGTTGGGAGAAAAGATATGTAAACAATTTGAAGACAAAAGTGATCACCTATCACTTTTGGAACAACTTACTACCATAAAGAGAGCTTCCCAAGAATACATGAGTGATTTCAACTTCCGATTCCACAGAACTTGGAATAGGATTCCGGCACTCGTAAAGCCTTCTACGCATAATGCATTCTTGTACTATTTGCGAGCCTTGAATAGTGATGTAGTAGTTATGATCCAGTCCATGGGAGGGACTACACTTCCTGATGCTTACGAAGTTTCCATAAGTGCAGAGAATTCTTTGATTCAAAGCTAGAAAATAGCTCCACGACCACCAATGCCCTTTTCTCCAGATCTTACGAATCATCACCTATCATTGCTCCTATTCCAGTAGACTCCAAGCAACCATATCAATCTTCCCCTGCCTCTTCAAATGACCTATTTGAAGTCAAGTCACTACTGCAAAATTTTGGAAATGAGCTCGTTGCACTCAAAAGGAAACAATTTCAATACAATCGTCCGTATCAGCCACAAAATCAGCAGTATCAGGCTAACCGTCCTCCTTTTCAAGGAAACAATCAGCCTCGAAATCAAACTACAAGTCAAGTTGCAAATGTAAGGCCCTTGAACTTTCAGAACCCTCTTGCAGCTAGCTCATCTAGAGCTATAGTACCTATTCAAAATAATCTAGTTCAAGACTACGAATGGTGTTATCCTTGCTCTCAACCTCACAATCAAAATATTTGTCCCAATGGGGTTCTTAGCCAGGCCCTTATGGTTCAAAGTGTATCTACCCCTTCAGAGTTAACAAACAATTCATCTACGCAAGAAGCAGCAGATCAACCGCAGGCACCTGAAGAATCCGCTTTGCTAAACTGGCAAGAAGAAGATTTTTGTGGATTAAATATAGATTCTTCATCAGTGGCAGCAAACACTCATTCCAAAAAGAGAGCAATGGAGCCTCAACCTCTCGAAGCTGATCTAGCATCCACTTCTCAACCTAGGTTTCAAATGGTAGTTGATAAAAATGCGGGAAAGAAATCACCAGAAACACCAGCTAGCCACACCGCAGGGAAAGATGGTTCTCCAGGCATCACAATGCCCAACAAGCATTTTCCAAAGGAGGACCCCAATGCCCAAAAAAGTGTCATCAAAGTTGGAGCAATTCCCTTCAGCATAGTAGAACAAATGAAGAAAACCAATCTGAGCGTTACCATGTGGGATGCACTCTCAATCCCTTCCCAAAGAAACTTGTTGCGAGAAGCTCTGAACAATTTTAGTACAACCAGCAAATCACCGAGCCATGAAGTGACAAATGCTACAAATTTGTGTCAACCGGAAGGGAAAATCATTCCTACGGCAAACAAACCACCGCCATTCTACATTTCCCTGATCATTGGCGACCACCTGGTACATAATTGCATGATCGATTCTGGTGCCAGTAGCTCTGTCATGCCGAAACAAATTGCAGATGTACTAGGCATACAATATGCGCCAATTACAAGAGGGGTTGTTCAACTAGATGGCACAGCTGTTAAGACTGATTGGGGTTATCAAAGGACTTCAACTTACCATTCATGCATGCCCAAGTTTTCATTCACCCAAGACATATCGGTCATCGATCTCCCTCCCCTCTTTGCCATCTGCCTATCACGGGATTTCACTACCAAGATGGGCGGTTACCTATCAGCCGATTGGTCGCATATGATTCTCAAGACTCGATACGGAACCAAAGTAACTATAAGGGCAGAACTAATCTGCCATAATCATGTAGAACCCTACACTGCTAGTCCCATAAATGGAAATTACACCATCGGTGATCCCGAAGAGGAAGATGCCGATCATGAACCAACCACCCTTGTTGAGGAAGTCCCTGATACTTTGCTAGATGAAGTAAGTAGAGATCATCAATACGATCCCTACGCTGATGTATTAGCCGAAGAAGAAGTTGGTTTGCTGGTTTTGGAAGAAACAAGATTAGGTACTTACTGTATCCATGAAGAAGATATGATCATACCACAACTTGTCAAAACACCAAGTGATTCTAAAGGATTGTGGCAATTGTTCTTCGATGGCTCAAGAAGTAAGAATGGATCGGGTGCTGGTGTTATGTTAATTTCTCAAGAGGAGATAAGTACTTCTCATCTTTCGATTGCGGTTCGGTTGCACTAACAATGTTGCTGAATACGAGGCTCTTGTGCAAGGAATTTAGCTAGCCCAAAGGAAGGGAATCAAGGCCCTAACTATTTTTGGAGATAGTGAGTTAGTTGTTCATCAAGTTTCGGCACGTAGTGCATCCAAAAATGATCTTTTAAGATCATACAAGAACCGAGTCTGGGACCTGATTGAAGATTTTGAAGCTTTTGGAATCCATGCAATCCCTAGAAATCAAAATCAAGATGCAGATAGGCTTGCTACAATTGGTTCACAATACAACATACCAGTTGATATCATGAAAGAAGGGCAGCAATTTGTTAAAATGGTGGTTCGACCAGCAGTCCCTGATAATGTGAGTAGTTGGCAAGTGTTTGATAGTGACAAACAAATTGTCCTCTTCCTACAAGAAGAGGCGGAGTTTGCTACAAAGAATCAAGATAAGTTGCAGGAGTCATATGGTGAGAAAATTATTCAATTGAAAAGCAACAAGTTACCAAAAGGTTTAGTCACTTTGGAATCCATTTTCAATTCAGATGACCAAGCCACAAGACAAAGCCCTAACATGGTGGTCAGAGAAGAGTATTTTGAGGAAGTTGAGGTATCAAATGAAAAATTTCTTAAGATCGGAAAAGTGTGTACTTCTGAAGAGAAAGAATCTTTCATCAAACTTTGTCAAGAGTATCATGACATCTTTGCATGGAGCTATAAAGATCTGCGTGGTTTTGATCCAGGTCTAGCACAACATACCATCGAATCCCGAATCCTAATGCTAAGCCGGTTAAATCGAAATTGAGACCGATTAATCCCAAAATTGAGCCATTAATGAGAAAGGAGCTAACCAAGCTCATTGAGGCATGTATAATTTTTCCCATCAAGCATTCGTCATGGGTAGCCAATTTGGTGCCCGTGAGGAAGAAGAACGGAGAGATCCGGTTATGCGTAGATTTCAGGGATTTGAATCATGCATCATTAAAAGACCATTACCCTCTTCCATCGATGGAGCAAATCCTTCAAACGGTGGCAGGAGCTCAAAGATTTTCTTTGCTCAATGGATATTCAAGTTACAATCAAATCCTAGTCCAAGAATCCGACCAATTCAAAACGACTTTCACTACCAAGTGGGGCACGTATGCCTACAATAAAATGCCATTCGGATTGTCCAATGTCGGGGCTACTTTCCAAAGAGCCATGGACATGGCATTTAAGGGTAATCAATGATATTATTTTAGTTTACCTTGATGATATAACTGTATACTCTAGGCATGCAGAAGATCATATCACGCATCTAAGGAAAGTTTTCCAAAGGTGTAGGGAATTTGGGGTTTCACTTAACCCCAAGAAATGTATTTTCATAGTACACGAGGGAAAATTGTTGGGGCATGTGGTTTCAGCGGAAGGATTATCAATCGATCTAGCCAGGATTCATTCAATTATGTCCTTATCCCTCCCAAGTCACAATAAGGGCCTCTAGAGTTTTCTGGGAACCATAAATTTCGTGCGGAGATTCATCCCTCAATTCGGGACATTGGCTAAACCACTGACAGCCATACTAAAGAAAAACATGCCATTCTCATGGACAAAGGAAGGACAAGAAAGCTTTAAATCCATCAAAACAGCCATTTCTCGAGCTCCCACACTTGTGAACCCCGGAGTTTGACAAAGATTTTATCCTTTATGCTTTTGCGAGTCAAGAGAGCATTTCGGGATCCTCACCCAACAAAACAACAACTTTGATGGAGCAACCAATTGCTTTCTTGATCAATCCTTCAAAGACTACAAGTTCAAATACTCATTCATTGAAAAGCAAGTCTTTGCGGTTATTCGAGCTTTGAAGAAATTCAAGCACATGTTGTCCAACAACAAGATTCATCGATGGTGTCTCATCCAGTGTCAAGGAGTTTTTCTTTGAACAAAGAAATGAATGAAAAGCGTCTTTGGATGGATCACGAAGGTAATGGAGTATGACGTGCACATCAAAGTCACTAAACTTGTCGAGGTAAGGGTTTATGTCAAAGAACTTGCAATGAGACATGGAATCAAAAGTAATGAGGACGTGACACTCCTAAATACCGATGAGGATGTTGATCAAGTTTGATTAGGTTATCCAAAATGAAGAATTTCATCTTCTCAGGAGCATACCCGACAAACATGGATAAAAACCAAAGGCGAACTTTCCGTCTTCAATCTATCCCATATGTTTTGGTAGATAGCGTTCTCTTTCAAAAAGATTTGAACAGCGTCCTCCTTCGGTGCGTAGGACCAGAATAGGTAAGTAAGATACTAGAAGAATTTCATAATGGCCTATCTGGAGGACATTATTCCACACTGAACAACTACTACCAAGATCATGCGAGCTGGCTACTATTGGCGGATTTATTCAAGGATGCCCATCTCTGGGTAAGGAAATGTAAGGAATGTGCCTTTTCACAGGAAAGCATAAGTTGGCAGCTCTTCCATTGCATCCAATTCAAGTGGATCAACCCTTTGTTCAATGGGGGTTGGACTTCATCGGAATGATTAATCCTCCATCTAGTGATGGACATAAGTGGGTCCTTACCGCAACAGACTATTTTACTCGATGGACAGAGGTGGTAGCATTAAAAGAGAGAAATGAAAAAGCATTTCTAGATTTTTTGGAGGGTATAATGACGAGGTTCGGTGTTCCGTTTACAGTCATTTCAGAAAATGCGCTGGATTTTCTTGGTATGAAATTGAGTGAATGGGTTGTTAAAAATGGGGTATACCTCAAAACTTCATCCAATTACTTTCCTCAAGGAAATGGATTGGCTGAGTCTAGCAACAAAAACCTCATAAGTATTATTAAGCGCACAATGGAGACTAACAAGAGGACTTGGCATACACAGCTTAAGACCGCCTTATGGGAAGATCGGATCACACCTAAAAGGGCCATCGGAAATTCTCCTTTCATTCTTGTATATGGAAGAGAGGCAAAACTCCCACTCTCATTGGAGTTACCTTCTTTGGAGTTAGCTCATCAACTTGAAGTTATAGAGAGTGATCCTCTGACAATAAGGTTTGCTGAACTCATGGAGTTAGAGGAAGTACGAGACAAGGCTATGAAAACTTTGGAGCAGCATCAGGCTCAAGTTAAGAAATATTTTGATAAGAAGGCATCCAACAGGTGTTTTCAAGAGGGAGATTTAGTTCTCAAATGGGATGAAGACAGGGCCAAACCAGGTAGGCATGCCAAGTTTGACGCTCTCTAGAGTGGGCCATATATCATCACAAGTTGCAAAGAGGCAAATTCATTTCATCTATCTAGGCTCAATGGAGAAGAACTGCCCATTCACGTGAATGGGATACATCTCAAAGCTTGTTTTTGAGAAGCGTTCCACCCCTTGTATAGTTAAATTAGGTGTTTTCCTCCAAGTGCTTATGCACATTGTTGTGTGTTGTTGTTTTTCTTTCCTTGTTGTTGTGTTTTGTGGTGTTCTGCACTTTGTTTCATCATTGGAAGGTGTCAAGGAGAAGAAAGGTTCAAGGTTTCCATAAGAGTTCAAAATCTGCTTCATTCAAATTTTTGCAGTGTTCCATGGATGTCAAGCATTCAATAGATTCAATATACTTCATGCTTAGCATTCCAGGGAGGTCCAGGATATCGGCAATGCTCAAGGAGATTCTAGGATGTGTCAAAGAAAATCATACTACTATTAGGATTCCAACATAGACTCCATGCCCAATGGATGACTTAAGGCTACTGGAATCATGCTTAGCAGAAATCATCCCCGAGAGGTCGCCAAAAATGTTATCCAATTTTACGCACATGGAAAAATTGGAAAACAGGGCCTTATTACTATCAAATCACGACATTGGTCCCAGGGACCCACTTCTGGTCATCAGGTGAGATCGCTCATTTTTTCCAAGAATGCGAGCCATCGAGGAGTTCGATAAGCTTATCTCGCTCGGTCGAGCTAAAACAGTGTCAAATCGGGAATAAAGAGACGAGTCATCAGAGGAGTTCGTGCCTTGTCCTAACTCGGTCATAACTCAGATCACAAGCCTTAGACGAGTTCATGAGTAGGAAATGTAAGTTCGGTTGTCCAACTTTGGCTTGTCATAAAAGAGTCTCGATAGGAGCGGAGGATGTTTCGATGGTTGGCTCAATGAGGCAGAGAAATGACGAGCTCGACTCGGTTTAATTCAACATGGAAAGATCGATGCTTCCTCATTGGAATATGAACTCAATTTTAATGACTCGACAGAGACAATAGCATAAATGACCGAGCCCGGTCTTGATAAGATAACCCACAAAGAGAAATCATGTCGAGTTTGCGGTGAGTCATAGTTAAAGGAATGAGTCGACCACCATACATAGAGGTTGATATGATGTTGCTCGCAATGAGACCGATGGAGCTCAAGCTTGGACTAATAAAACACAATGCATAGAGTTGGATAACATGTGAGAAACGAGATGAAAGTGGAGGTAACACGCCTACTTCACTAGCTTGTAGCTTCATCTATAACCACCATATCGAACCCATGGGCTAGGCACTGGAATAACTTCCAGCCATTACTAGAAACAGTAGTGAACACAATCTCAACCTCATTCGCAAAACTTGCCTCAAGATTTGATCAAGCTTCTTCCATGGAAGCGACTTTCCAAAGTGAAAAGGTGAGACAACTCAACTAAAACTTTATCTCGTTCTTCTACTACAGCGGCAAGATTTTACAACAACCGATCGATCACGGTGGGTCTCATGCAACTGACAAGAACATCAGGATCAACACCAACGGTTCCTTGGGATCGCCCTGTGGCAGCTGTCGCAATTAACTCTCTCTGGAGGTGATTATTTTTCTGAGATAAAGTTTACTTCTCTACCATGTGGCTGCTGCGTATAGCTAATTCAAATTGCCAAGTGAAGGCACGATCATGGCAAGAGAATGAAATTTCCACGCATAGGAAATATTTCACTTGATTTCCAAGTGGATTTTTATGAATGGCGGGCCAAGCTGAAAATCTCGCGCTGGTGGAAATTGCGGAGATAAGGAACGAAATTGCCAAGGTTGCGCGGAAAAGCTGAGGCCGGGGCCCATGGATTAACTTTGCCAAGCCGTTATGGGGAGATTTGGAGCTGTTATGCCAGGCGTGGAGATATTGGTTTGGAAAACCATGACCAAACTTCCGTGAAGGGGAGATTCGGGCAAACACTGCCAAGCGCGGAAATATTAAGATGGAAAACCATGATCAGAATTCCACACGGGCCGTGTAAATAGGATCAGAGCACGTTGTGCGAGTCAAGAATGACGCCAGGTTGGAGGAACGAGTCAAACGCCGAGTGAAGCGGCGAGTGCATGGAGATCAAAGGATGCGTGTTGCATGGACTGTGGATTGGGTTTCATAGATCATACGAGAAAGTGTCTCCTTTCATACAGATCCGCCCTTGTTAGGATTCCACTGAACTTTCAGACTTTGAATCGGCTAAGATAGCTCCATGACCTTCTCCTCATCCTCTGTACAGTTTTGAACTAATGTGGTCACGAGACAGATCAACCACAGGCAGCAGGCACGTGCATAGACACAGTAGAAGTCTTTTGAACGCTTCCAAAGCAACGCTGCAGAAACAAATATTCACCTGCTGTATACATGGATTGAGTCACGCCATTCAAGGCTTCATAAAATTTGCCCAAACCAGAGATGAAGGTTTGAAACGGTGCGAATGAAACGATTCATATTGCTCGGCATGTTTTCTCCTAGAAACAAATTGAATGTGAAGGTCAACTCAAATACCCGGTTGGTTGTTTTGTATGCCACATCTTTTTCGGTGTAAATGGTCTCTTTGAAAAACTCTATGGGTAGTACGCAATATTTATACCCTTCCATTATGTACGTCCAATCAAACAATAACAGTATTCTTTTACCAGGTTTAGAGAAGCCTGTTTTTAACAATGGACGATTATACTTTGTAGTTTCAAGTCGCTTTTATCCAAATCATTTCTATCAGCTTTTATTCATGACTAAGGAAGAATTCATATGGTTGTTACTATACATTTTTTCCAAGGTCCTCTTGGCTGCCCCAGTTGTTCAATGTATTTTTTTTTAAGGGCTTATTTTACGTGTTGCAGATTGTAACATAAAGGATCTTTTTAGTTTCTGGAAAAATGAGTATATTGTGTAGCTCACAGCTACCCATTCCATACTAAGATCCCAATAGTGGCATAATTGTTGGTTGGAGCCTAGATTGCAGAGTGCACTGCCAAAATACCGAAGGTCTCTTTGTCCAAGAATCAGTCTTAAGGGTGTCTATCGACATGTTATGGGCATGAACCTGGGTCATCATCATGGCAGCATTAGGTCTTTATTGATAATGGCATTTTCTCATCGTTTGGAAGGTACAAATTGTGCTTATTATGGCCAAGCTAAAACATTCTTACTGCAAGTGTTATATGATAAGGAAGAACCATGAACATTGTGGTAAAACCATTCTTTTTAGAAATGTTGGGTTAAGCACGACATTCAAGTGAGTTTGAGCCAACCGAGTGCTCGGGTTGATATGCAAAACAAAGCCAGTTGAATCACCAAGAGCTCATGGTGTTGTTTCATGGAGTTTGAACGTGGAATGCATGTGAATATGTGGTCCAAAACAAGAAGAAATAACTCTATCTGTCAAGCTAGAGCTATCACAGAGAAATCAATCGATTGAATGTTGACAGGGCCACGTAACGTGATCCCTAACAATTTTCATAGCTCGAAAATCATTTCTAAATGGCGCAACATGCAGGAGTGAAATAATTTAAATTCATTGAATTGTTTAACCTCTGTGGGTACAACCAATGTATTATGGATCAAATCCACTAAGTATGATTTAGAGTCAAACTTTTCATATTGTGGAAACATTGGTACCAAGTCGAGATAAAGAATAAGCTCGTGGGTGTTGAAGTTTAATGTATTTGTAGAGGCTTTCAATTTCGGGCTTAAAGCTTCATGTTCACAATGCATATAGGTGGCTTGGTAATTGTAATGGCTCGATTTGGAGTTTGAAGCAAGACCGTAGCGAGTGGGCATTCGTGAGGCAAGTCTTAATTTGCGTCGAGGCCATGTTCACAGGATCTACATGCATTTTAGCAAAATGATAAGAATCAAGTTTGATAGCTCACCATTTGAAGGACTAATTGCAAAAGAGCTCGATTGCCAAGACGAGGAAATAGTTAGTGTGGGGTTCAAAATCGATTGCAACACCGAGTTAGAGGATTCAAGCTCACCGAGTTGAGATTTGTCATGCACTCTATCCACATGGACCCCCCTCCTCTTCAAGTCAAACGGGTCAACGGGGGGGTCCCAACATTATGTTAATTAAATTAATATTTTTATTTAAATATTTTAATAATAATATTTATTATTATTATTTAAATATTCTTTTAATTAATTGAGAAGACTAGGTCATCAGGCAATTAATGACCCATGATGGAACCTTCTCAGGTGGTTCAACTAACTGTAATAAATACATCATGGGCCTTCATTTTAGGAATGTAATTATGACCATTTCCTCTTCTTTCTCACATATTCTTCTATAAATGTAAGTTGGAAGCTCATTTCAAAGGGTTCCAATAGTTCAGACAAGTTGGACAGTTAGATATCTCAGGCGAGTGTATATTTTTCAAGAATTCTCTCTTCTGCAAGTTGTTCTTGTGTGTTGAGAGAACTTTCAAGCCTCCTCTTCAAGACTGTAATGGAAACTATTGCCTCTTCTGAATGTATGATGCATTGTGCATGTTATTGAAGCAATAAAAGTGTGTGTTTTGTGACTAATCTCGGTCCTTTCATCCTTTTGTGCTTCTTTTTGCCTTTCTCATACTTGCAGGTACACTGTGCAAGTTTAAGTTCTATTGCAGGTTCTTGGAGTTATGTGCTTATCGAGTGGTGGAGTATTGCATGCAGTTGAGTTGTGGTGTCTGTTCACCCTTCTTGAGTTCATCCTTCTTCACCGGAAATTGGTATATTTCTCGGTCGATAAAGTTTAACAAAGGGAACGCGTGTCTCTTAGTCCGTGGTATCCTATACCCTCTCTAAATTGCGTAGGTGAAGTTGACCTGTGGTGCATGCACCCTCTTCAAATTAACCCTTCTTGAATCAAAGAAACCCTTTATTCGGTGCATCACCATCCCTAGTATAGTTTCATTTCTCGTAAAGCTCTTTCCTTAAAACCCCATGAAAAGGTTAGCATAGGACTAGATAATCATTTTTGTTACACTAGGAGTAGTAAAGACACTTAGTTTAGGAAGAGGAAGCCGGCCTTCTTCGGAGGTTCACCTCGAGCCCAAGTCCCATAGCTTGAGAGGTGATCCCATGTGTCCCAATCACACCGAATGTCATATTCACATCCTGGCCATTCGGAGGGTGTAGTGATTTGGCGACAACATTACTTAAACATACTAAAACAAATAAGTAGGGTTATAATAAATGAATTTTAAAAACAAAAAAGCCTCCCGTAGCTAATAAGTGATTAAAACAGGATCTACATGGCAATGACACATAACCCTCTCTACTTGAAACCTTACTTTGTCACTTTGTTTCCGTGTCGTGTAGTGCACACCATACCCATTGAAATAAAAACAAGGTAACATCTACAACACTTGTAGCCAAAAAAACTCTTTTACCCAAAGGATAGCAATTGGCAAAGAAAAACAATTAAAATTTGGAATTCATTGACATGGAACAATATTCATGTGCACAGATGTATATGTACTTTAAACTATTAAACCTTTCACTGTTTAAAAATATGGGATTATTCTTTACACAGAGAGAGATCGACATGACTACACACAATGTTAATTTTACATGCATCGATATAAATCGATTAGGCAATTATTGAAATAAATAAATGCCTAACTCTAAATATTTAACAACGTTGAATATAAATAATTAAGTACATAATTGACCTAAGTAAGATAAGCTAGAAAATATGAAACCCTGGTTGTAAAATGAAGGGATAGAGTACTTAGTTAATTCACAGTGATGCCAAAGATGTGCTGAGTTGAACAACTATAGGAACCGCAAGGATAGATGTTGGAATCATACCCAAAAATCACACGAGATGTTGGAAATTCCAAGACCAGGGCACCTATGGAGGGTCAAGGGTGCATGAGGTACTAGAGACTTGTTTTGGGCGCCTTTGACTACTCAAAAGCTGCGAGAATCCAATTTCACAGGGTCGTAAGATGTTCGCTAGTTTTCTCCTTTGATAGCCTATATGTTGTTATACTTCACGTTTATTCCCCTGAAACCTATAATCGAAAGAAGCTCATCCAAAACCCTAAAACCACATCAAATCCTAAAATAAAGATGCAAAATGAGGGGTCAAATTTTCCTTGGTTGTCAAAAAAGTGAACTTACTACCGAGCATTGCACTACATCTCATACCTAATGTAGTTATATGTGTGTGTGTGTGTCAAAATTGTGCCCTAGGTGGCTATTGTGTATGTCACACTTGATAGTGAGCAATAGCTAGATGTAGAAAATGTAGAGAGATGTGTGCATGAAATAATGAAATTCCCCTCATATGAAGTGTATGCAAAAGTATTGGTACCTTGTCCCTTGTGTGAAGCTAGATGGATGCTTGAATGCTCTTTGAAAGCTCTTTAAATGCAACCTTAGGTGGTGATAGCTAATACTTAGTCATTGGTCCTTCATTATGGTCACACAACCTTATTTTATATGATTCCCTTGCTTGAATTTCATAATTAACCTCGAAAAGGTCGACCACCAAGAAAATAAGATGCCCAAATGGCTAGAAAGGACCCAAAAGATGTGAACAAAGTACAAAGAGGTCAAGGGTGCCTAGAGGGGACGAGGGCATCTCGACGCTAGCATCCCGGCTAGGCACTAGTGTCCGTAATGAGATATTCTAAAATATGAAAAGACAAATTGGGTAAGAATTGTAAGACCAAAAGAGAAAAAATAAAGTAAGCAAATATGGCCAAAGACAGTGGTCAATTAGTACTTTTCTCTCTTAGGAATCATATGAATAGTAGTATGTGATGTCTCTCGGTTTCCAAGGGAGAATCAATTTGGATACCAACAATGTGCAACATTTGTTATACATGGATATTTGCTTCCATACTTGTTTGTTACATTGTTTACCATTATTTTCTCTTGTCTACGGGCTTTTCCTTATGTTTGGTGTGCACACTTTTTTATCGTTTGTGGCCATGATGGCCTTGCATGTCTTGTGACATCGTGAGTGATGTCCCATGTTTGTAGCCCACTTTGTGTTTCTTACTTTGTCTTCTTGCATGTTTACATTACTATTGTTTGGTAGCTTACACGTTTTTTACATAGATTACACTTTGTCTTATACATGCATGCTTTTTTATACTAACACTTGTCTTGGCTAGCCATCCTTGTTTGTGCATTCCTTGGTTTCTACCAAGTGCATCCCCTTCCCCTGCAGGGAAGAGTTTCAGAGTTCATGTGGTTGGTCCTCTTTAGGGACCCCATTCTCCTATCAGCGATGTCACATGCACCCCCAAAGAGGGGGCATCATATGGGGTTTTACAGGTCTACACACAACACATTTACACTGGTTTAGTTTAGTGCACTTTCTACCCCTTAGCATTGTGGGTTACATACAACGAGTGATTTTAGACCAGTCTACAAACTCTATACACAACGGATTTTACAGGACATGGTAGTCCTAAGCATTCTGGGGAACAATTAACGGTTGGAGGATACACCATAATTCCTTCCAATACTTATTCTACCGTCAACATCAAATCACCCAAAAAACCAAGATAGTATAGAGATCTCTTCACACACAATTCAAAGAAGTAGTTAAAGCTTGGAGGACACAGAGTATTTCCTCCATATACTTCTTATGCATATGGCGTTACATCGCCCAAAAAATCCCAGCAAGATACGATATCCTTTCTACACTCTTTCTCTCGCCATGGATCGGGTGCACATGTTCCATTTACACTTTTCATTTGGTATACTTTACTTTTACATGTGTCTTTTACATTGCATTTTTACACACATATACATATATATTTGACTACTTGATCGTTTTCTCCTTGTAGTTTTGGGCGTATGATAAACAAGTAATCAAATGGGGGAAACAAAAACAACAATGGTGTCAACAACACACTTTGCATACTAACCATGCAAGTACACTACACACATCAACATCAACACACGCTTTCCACCCTAGTTTAACTTTCATTACTTTTTACACATTTTCATCTTTAGTTTCTATGTTTCATCATCTTTTTTTCATTCCACGCTTTGTCTAGTCCTTCGACACACCTTCTTTGTCACTCTACATTGGCACCAAGTACGCAGCTCTATCTACTTTATGTTACCGAGCTTTCCACTCACCAACATAAAGTGAAGGAAAATGTAGACACAAAATCATGCACTTTAGACAATATTTAGTCTCGATCTCATACTACTATTTAGAGGCTTTTTGAGTTAAGAAAGTACTAATTAACCCCATCTTTTGGCCATCTTGTTTTATTTTACTTCACCATTCCCGGCCTATACCACACATATGCCCAGTCTATTTTATCACTTTCTTCATGGGCACCCCGATCCTTTATTAACTTTACCGCCGGTTTTGGGCTCTTTCTAGTTGTTTGAGGTCTTTATCGTTTTAGAGGTCGGCCATTTCGGGGTTAATTATGAAAGTAGATCGAAAGAAACCTATAAATATGAAGTTATGAGACCCTAATGAGGGATCAAGCACTATCACTACTATCATCTAACTAGAGTTTTATCCATCTATAGCATTGGAAATCATTTGCATCCACATAGCTCCATCACAAGACATAAGACTAGGACATTTACATCACACACAACATAGGGGGGATTCTATTCTATTCCATGCACCATCTATTACATTTTTCTACACATATTTATCTTGTTAAATCAAAAAGTGCGATTGGAAAAAGAGAAACCCATGGCATGTTTCAAAAACACACACACACGAAGAACTACATTTGGGTCCTGGAATGTAGTATGGTGCTCAATTAGTAAGACCACCATTGTGGCAACTGAGGTTAGTCCAACCCTTTCATATGCATTTTTTTAGGGATTGATGTTTTTAGGGTTTTGCAGGTCTTTCTATTCATCTTGGAATATCAGTGACATATGGAATAGTGCAAAGAAGTGGATGCGACACATAGTGATGGATTCAAACCATCTTTTAAACCTATGAAAACCAAGTACTAGAGCTTTTACAAAGACCAGGGCACCCACTTTGCACACTAGAGCACCAATAGTCACCCCACCCTTTCTAAGTGCCCTAGTCCATCCATATTGCTCATATTCATCCTTTTCAAGGATCCTACATAGTCGTTCTTATTTCCTAATTTTTAGTCACCTCTGTTACACAATTCCATGAGCATTTGTTATTCAAATTGAGTTCTTTACTCTTCTCTCTTGTATTTTAGAGTTTCTATTTACATTGTTTTAGTTGCTTGGGTCATTTTCATATTTCTTTACTATATTTATTTAATTTATTTACAGTTGTTCATAACTTAGATTAACTAGTGCCTCTATGCTTTTTTAGTTAATCGATTGTGCTTTGACTTTGATAGGTCGTGGGGACCTATATTCTCTAGCGAGTGCAATGGAAACCTCAAGAGGAGCTTGTGGCCATGGCGTGGATGGCAAAACACTATTGATAGTAATGACTTGTTTGTTGTGGATGAAATTTACACACAAGTGATGCATGGATATGATAGCCTTAGTTGCATGGATCCAGGGAAGACCTGAGAGCATGTCACACCCTTTGGTCGAATGTGCCACAAGAAAATACACAAGCATAGTAATATGACCGATTGTTACTGGAAGTTTGACAAATCCATATGATTTATGAATTGGATATGAGATTTGTGAGATTGGATAGCCAATAGCGACAAGAAGTGCAATAGAACATGCGCTTCTGTGAAATGATGGATCAAGCATAATGTTATTAATAAAAGTGGATCCAATAGAAGCACTAACGTGTAATGTACAGTATAATATTCATGATAAGATAAATTAATGAGTGATGGAGATGTCTCAGCATGAGAAACTAGAAAATCAAGAGCCCCCAATGTAGGAGGAGGCACTGCATGATATGTATGATTGGGTCAAGATTCAATTGTTTGCTTGTCACAATGTTTTTGAAGAGGATTGCTGAATATCTTGAGATTATGATTTTTGGTGATTGGTGCAGAAGTCGTAGGCTTTGGAAGCTCAATTGCATTATTATCGATAAGATCTTGAATAATATTACCAAGTTTGAAGCATCAATTTGTAGAATGCCCAACACATTGGTGATAGTCACATCTAAAATTTTTGTTTTAATTACGACCTTTTGTACAAGATGGATCCAAGTTGAGTGGAGGAGGAAGCATAATGATTTTTCTCTCAAAATGTTGTAGCAATAAGAGATGTGGAGCGACATTTAATTTGGTATATGTATGCTTAGGTGGTTTTTGTTGAAGCTCTTTAGTATTAGAAACCACATTGACAGTGGCTTTAGCTTCAATAGGTTTTTTAAATCACTCGAAAGGTGGTTTACTTTGAAAGCGCATAGAAGATGAAGCATGCTCATGATACTTAATTTTTCCGATAGATAGGATTTTAGTTTCTTATAGCTTAAGAGTATGACACAAATGATCAAATGATGGAGAGGTCTCAAATATGACACTCTCCTGCAGAGGCAATAATATACTTTGGAAAAATAGGTCTTGAAGTTTAGATTTTGCAAGCACGTTAGCCATCTTAGTTAATTTAGTCTTGTATCACAAGACATAATCTTCTAGATTCTCGTTAGATTCTTGTTTAAGTTGTGCAAGTTGAGCATAGAAGATATTAGAGATGATATTGATAGAAAAATGAGAAAGAAAAGCATCAGTTAAATGAGTAAAAGATGTTATTGAGTGGATAGGAAGATCAAAGAACCAACGCATTGCATAGTCATGAAGACTTTTAGGAAAGAGCTTAGCTAAAAGAATATGAATCATCCATAAAATCTAGACATGCCACATAAAATGCTCAAAGATACTCTTGGGGGTCATAATGACCATTGAAAATGGGCAGCTTGGGAGTGACAAAATTAGGTGGAAGTGCATAAGTGGAAATGTTGGGTGCGAAAGGAGTATGAAGTAGTAATGTGGAATCCAGAGATGGAGATGCGAGAAGTAGCTTGTTGCAATTAATGGATTTTAGCTTGAATGTCCTGATAAAGAGAGTCTAAATTGTGAGTGCCGGTGGAAGAGACTTGTCGCATATGATAAACAAGAGGTGGAGTGAAATGATTGGTAGGAGTAGGAACATAAATAGTAATATTATAAGTAGTCGAAGAGTGGCAAAGAAGCGGTTGGGTAGCAATGGAAGTGGGGATGGAGGCGTAAACTTTAAGGTCTGCAAGATTGGTGGCCTCCTCATGAGCAACGAATAAAAGCAAGTCTATATCCTTAGGATTCTTGGTGAGATGATCATTAAGCTCTTGGAGATGGGCTTTAGTAAAATCACCACAAGATTGAGCCATAATGTAAAGAGGATAAAAAGCACTAGAAGCAAGGTGGGTTTGAGTGATGGGTTCACCAAATGATTAAGAAATTTTTGAAATAAATAAATGCCTAACTCTAAATATGTAATAACGTTGAAAATAAACAATTAAGTGCAGAATTGAGCCAAGAAAGATAGGCTCGAAAATATGAAACCCTAGTTGTAAAATGAAGGGACAGAGCACTTAGCCTATTTGCAGTGATGTCGAAGGTGTGTCTTGAGTTAAAACACCGCTTGAATCGCAAAGAAATATGTCGCAATCAAACCTAGAAAATTGTAGCAATGTCGGAAGTTCCAGGACTAGGGCGCTTATTGAGGGTCAAGGGCGCCTTGGGCACTGAGACCTATTTTGAGCACTGTGATCGCTCAAAAGTCAGTAGAACCCAATTTCACGGGGTCGTGAGATGTTCTCTAGTTTTCAACTTTGATCACCTATATGTTGTTATACTTCATTGTTATATACCCAAAACTACAATTAGAAAGAAACGACCACAAAACCTTCAAATCACATCAAAGCCTAAAAATAAAGATGTAAAATGAGGGGTGGGAATGTCCTCGGTTGTTAAAAAAGTGAACTTACTACTGATCATTGCACTACATCTCAAACCCAATGTAGTTCTATGTGTGTGTGTGTGTCAAAATCATGCCCTACGTGGCTCTTGTGTGTGTCGCACTTGATAGCGAGCAATAACTAGATGTAGAAAATGTAGATAGATGCCTGCATGAAAGAATGAACTTCCCCTCCCATGAAGTGTATGCATAAGTATCGTTGCTTTGTCCCTTTTGTGAAGCTAGATGGATGTTTGAATGTTCTTAGAATGCAACCTTAGGTGGTGATAGCTAATGCTTAGTGTTTGGTCCTTCATTATGGTCACATAGCTTTATATTTATATGATTCCTTGCTTGCATTTTGTGATTAAACCCGAAAAGTCTGACCACTAAGAAAATAAGATGCCCAAATGGCTAGAAAGGACCTAAAAGATGTGAACAAAGTACAAAGAGGTCAGGGCACCCAAAGGGGATGGGGGCGCCTGGCACTAGAACCCTGGTTGGGTGTTGCTTTTCGAATGAGAAATGATGAAGTATGAAAAGAAAGAATGGGAAAGGAGTGTAAGACCAAAAGAGGAAACATAAAGTAAGCAAAGATGGCAAAAAATAGTGGTCAATTAGTACTTTTCTCACTTAGAAATCATGTGAATAGTAGTATGTGATCAGGACTAGATAGATACCAATTTAAGTCTTTGATTTAGTGTCTATATATGCCCCCACTTTATGTTGGTGAGAGAATGCTCAATAACATAAAGTACATAAGATATGTGTACCTAATAACCATGTAGATCGATGGTGAAAAACATGCCGAGAGAGACAAGAAAAAGTGTGGAGTGATAAAAATGTGAAGCATGGAAGCCAGAGAAGAGGAAGTGAAAAATGATGACGATGACCCTAGGGTGAGAGTGTATGTGTAGATGTGGCATTGTACTTGTTATTGATGGAAATTGTTGTGTGATTGATGATGTGATTGATGTGACTACCGCTTCCCATAACAACGGACCTGCAAAAGAGAAGAATGAACAAGTAGTCAAATATGCATGTATATGATCAAAAACATGTAAAATGTGTGTAAAAGTGTGTAAAATTGAAAAAGGAATATGTGAACCTAATCTATGATGAGTGAAAAGAGATAGAAATGATTTTGAATATGCTGTAGAAGACTGAGTTTTTTGGTGATCTCATGCCAATTGCTTGATGCGAGTTTTTTGGGTGATCTCACGCCAGGTTGTCTTTGAGTCACGAGTTTTTTTGGGCAATCTAATGCCAAGTGCGGAAGAAGTGTAGGGAGAAAGGTCTAGGTTTATTATCCAAATCTTTGATTTCTTCCTAAAGTATGAACACCACTACAGATGGTGTTTAAAAAATTGATCCTATTTGATCCAATGCAAAAGTAGAAAGGAATTGTCAGATGCATGTCGAGTGTTGAAGGACTGTGTGCCCTATAAAAGCCGTTGTGTGAACTGTCAAAAATTGTGTTGAACTGAGAAAAGTTGATTAACTGCCCCCTAGTCACAAGTATCCAGGAAGGGTCAGGGGTCTCTAGCGCTAATGTTTGTGTTTGGCGCTAGTAATTGTGTTATGTTGATGACCCAAGTTAGGATTTGTGTCGTTGCTTAAATTGAAGACTGTGTTCACTATGTACTGAAAAATGTAGCTATAGAATTCTGAATGGGATGATTGATTCACCCAATAGATGCCCCCTCATTTGGGGCGCATGTGATGTCACAAGGAGTATGCGACGCAAAGGAGGACCGACCGCTAAATCAGTAATTGATGCCCTGTAGGGGGAGGGAATGTGTTTGGTAGAAACTAAGGCACATGTAAGTAAAGTGGCTAGGAAACAAGTGTTAGTATAAGAAATATAAACACGCATGTAGAAAGAAATATGTAAGCTAGCAAGAAAGAAGACAATGTAAACACGCACTAGTGCAGATAGAATAGATCACAAAATGTAGGTTTCAAACATGGGACATCACTCACAATGTCGCAAGACAAAGGAGGCCGAAGTGGCTGTAAGTATACAAGCAATAAGAGAACAAGTAAGACATAGGGAAAATCCCACAAGCAATGACATACAAACACAAGAAGAAAATTAGAAAACCATGGTAGCAAATAGACCTGCAAGACAAATGATGCACATGAAGCACCCATTAGCATGTTAGGATGTTAAAAAGCATGTCAAAGCGTGTATAATCGGATATAGTAATGCGCTATGAAAAATGAAACAATAGCACCTGTAATCTACAAAAGTGGATGCCCCAGAGTCTATTCTGTGGAATTGGTAAGAGGGACCGCACCAACCATCTTTGTTGTATGTATCAATTTGTATGAAATTTGTATCCACAACTAGAAGGCAAGTGAACACGCATGTGTATATAGAAATATAATGACATACAAGATATGTGTCTAACATGTGTAAAAAGTATACATGTAAGCATCAATAAGCAAGAGTAAATGCAACAAAGATATGAAATATGTTGTGGATGAGATAGAATGGAATGCAGAGTGAATGTGATAGGAGCAGTGTGCCCCCCGAGTGGATGTGTATGCATGCGACGAGATTCATTGATAAAATACCCCTCATTAGTCAAAAATAAACCATATATAAAGAGTGTGTCATCGGGAAATAGTTTGAAAGTGTGCACTAGAAAGATATGAGCAAGAAAACATAAAGCATGGAGTGTGAGTAATGTGAATTGAGGTTCATTTCAGGTTGAGACCCTCAATAGTTGAGTATTTACCATAACATGAGAGTGCGTCATAGGGTAGTGACAATACGAATGTATCAAGATGTGTAAGATGCTCGTGAGAGACTAAATGTGAAGTGTATAGTATGTAAGATCCCTGATAGTGCTAGAAGGGGGGAGAAGAAATATGATTCCCCCCAAGTGTGTGTTGATGAATGTGTTATCTAATGAGGATGAAAGATGATGGTCCTCCACTTGATGTTTCATGGAGATGAAGGTGTGTGATCATGCTCTAAGATTGGTGGTGAATGGGACCGAAGATGTACCGTGAATGAGACCTAGATGGTGATAGAAAACTATGTGAAAGAGAGCATGGAGATGATGGGCACTTATGTGAAGCAGAGCATCGAGGTGATGAACACCAATGTGAAGCTGAGTGCAAAGGTGATAAAAACCTATGTGGAGAAAAACAAGGTGGTGATGTATACCGACATGAAGGAGTTGTCTAAGTGATGGACCTAGACTAATGTGGCGGACTTACAGGACATATGACACCGTGTAGGCCGTGAGAAAACAAGCCAGCTAGGAGAAGATTGTGCTTTAACTTCGATAGGTCACGGGGACCTAGATGTTGTAGCGAGTGCAATGGCAAACTCAAGAGGAGGTTGTGGCCATGATGTGGATGGCGAAACACTATTGATAGTAATGACTTACTTGTGGATTAACTTTAGGCACAAATGATGCATCGAGATGATAGCCTTAGTTGCATGGATCTAGGGAAGACCTAAGAGCATGTCACACCCTTTGATGAAGGTGTCACAAGAAAAGACACAAGCATGGTAATAGGATTGATCACAGTTACAGAAGCTTGACATATCCATATGATTTAGGAATTGGATATGAAATTTGCGAGATTGGATAGCCAATAGCGACAAGAAGTGCAATAGAACATGTGCTTATGTGAAATGATGGATCAACCATAGTGTTATTGATAAAAGTGGATCCAATAGAAGCATTAATGTGCAAGCGATCAGAAGAGAATGTAGCATGATAGTCATGATTGAAGAAAGTAATGAGTGGTGAAGATGTCTCAACATGAGAAACTAGAAAATCAAGAGCCCCGAAGGTAGGAGGCACTTTGCGATATGTATGATTGGTCAAGAGTCACCGTTTGATTGCCATATTTTGGAAGAGGATTGTTGAATATATTGAGCTTACGATTTTCGTTCATTGGTGCAAAATTCGTAGGCTCTAGAAGCTCAATTGCATTATTATTGATAAGATCTTGAATAAGATTACAAATTTTGAAATATCGATCTGTAGAATGCCCAACACATTGGTGATAGTCACATCTGAAATTTTCATTGTAATTATGACCTTTTGGAAAAGATGGATCCAATTTGAGCGGAGATGGAAGCGTAATGAGGTTTCTCTTAACAAATTATGTGAATAAAAGATGTGGATTAATAGTTAATTTGGTATATGTATGCTTAGGCAGTTTCCATTAAAGCTCTTTAGTATTAGAAACCGTGTTGACGATGGCTTTAGCTTCAATAGGTTTTGTAGATGGCTTAAAGGTGCTTTGATTTGAAAGCACATAGAGATGAAGCTTGCTCTCCTAATACTTAATCTTGTCGATAGATAGGAGTTTAGTTTTGTGTGGCTTAAGAGTATAACACAAATGATCAAATGATGGAGAGGTCTCAAAGATGACACTCTCCCGCAAAAGTGCTAATAGACTTTGGACAAATAGATCTTGAAGTTCGAGTCCGTAAGCACATTTGAAATCCTAGCTAAGTTGTTCTTGTATCACAAGGTATAATCTGATAGATGTTCGTTAGGTCCTTTTTTAAGTTGTGCAAGTCAAGCATATGAGATCTTGGAGCCGATATTGATAGAGAAATGAGTGAGAAAAAGCATCGGCTAAATGCGTAAAAGATGTTACTAAGTGGACAGTAGATCATAGAACCAACACATTGCATAATTGTGAAGACTTATAGGAAAGAGCTTAGCTAAGAGAATATGATCATCCGCAAAATCTAGACATGCCACATGAAATTCTTGGAGATGCTCTTGGGGGTCACCATGACCATTAAAAATGGGTAGCTTGGGAGTGATGAAATTAGGTGGAAGTGCATAAGCGGAAATGGCGGGTGTGAAAGGAGTATGAAGTAGTAATGTGGAATCCAAAGATGGAGATGCACAAGAAGTAGCCTGTTGCAATTGATGATTTGAACTTGAATGCCCTGATAAAGAGAGGCTAAATCTTGAGTGTCAGCGGAAGAGACTTGTCGTGTATGAGAAACAAGAGGTGGAGTGAAGTGATTGGTGGGAGTAGGAATAGAAATAGGAATAGTAGAAGTAGGTGGAAGATTGGCAACATGCGGTTGGGTAGCAATAGAAGTGGGGATGGAGACAAAAACATTAATCTCCGCAAGATTGGTGGCCTCCTCAGGAGCAGCGAATAAAAGCAAGTCTAGACCCCGAGGATGCTCAACAAGATGACAATTAAAATTTTGGAGATGGTCTTAAGTAAAGTCACCACAAGATTGAGCCATAATGCAAAGAGGATAAAAATCCCTAGAATCAAGGTGGGTTCGAAAGCGATGCGTTCACCAAATGATTAAGCAATTATTGAAATAAATAAATGTCTAACTCTAAATATGTAAAAACGTTGAATATAAACAATTAAGTACATAATGGACTCAAGTAAGATAAACTAGAAAATATGAAACCCTATTTGTAAAATGAAGGGATAGAGTACTTAGCTGATTCGCGATGATGCCGAAGGTGTGCTAAGTTGAAAAACTATTGGAACTATGAGGAAAGATGTCGCAATCAAACCTAGAAAATTACAGAGATGCCGAAAGTGCTAGGACTAGGGTTCCTGTGGATGGTCAAGGGTGCCTAGGGCGCCCGAGGCCTATTTTGGGCGCTTTTGATTGCTCAAAAGTTGTGGAAACCAATTTCACAGGTTCGCTAGATGTTTGCTAGCTATCGCCTTTGATCATCTGTATGTCGTTATACTTCGTTGTTATTCACCTGAAACCTGTAATCAGAAAGAAGCACGTGAAAACCCTCAAACCACATCAAATCCTAAAAAAGATGTAAAATGAGTGGTCGAACTGTCCTCGGTTGTCAACAAAGTAAACTTACTACCGAGCATTGCACTACATCTCAAACCCAATGTAGTTCTATGTGTGTGTGTGTGTGTCGAAATCATGCTTTAGGTGGCTCTTGTGCGTGTCGCACTTGATAGCAAGTAATAGCTAGATGTAGAAAATGTAGATAAATGTGTGCATGAAATAATGAACTTCCCCTCCTATGAAGTGTATGTAGAAGTATCGGTCCCTTATCCCTTGTGTGAAGCTAGATGGATGCTTGAATGCTCTTAGAATGCAACATTGGGTGGTTATAGATAATGTTTAGTGTTTGGGCCTTCATCATGGTCACATAAATTTATATTTATATGATTCCCTTGTTTGCATTTCGTAATTAACCCCGAAAATGTCAACCACCAAGAAAATAAGATGCCCAAATAGCTAGAAAGGACCCAAAAGATGTGAACAAAGTACAAAGAGGTCGGGGCGCCCACAAGGGACAGGGGTGCCTGGCGTTGGCGTCCTGGCTGGGCGCTGGTGTCCAGAATGAGAAATGCTGAAATATGAAAAGTCAAACTGGGTAATGAGTGTAAGACCAAAAGAGGAAACAAAAAGTAAGTGCTAGTGCGAAATCACAAGACCCCCAATGAGTTATGGATCTTCTTTTCTAAGGCGGGGTCATTTGGTTTGATTTGCATAACATGGGACCATCTCTTAAGTTGTGGGACTTACGAACTTGAGATGGCCCTTTGGAGAAAGTCGGCTTCTTCTTCCTAATCCTAATGCTAAACTACTCTTAATGCAGAAATGACATCTAACTACACCTATCCTAACAATGCCAAGGAGACAGGGAGAGAGAAAGTGCATAAAAAGGTAAATCCTAGACTACGAGGTGATAGCACCAAGAAAAGGGAAGTGTTGGTCACAATCTCAGTTGCCTGAAGTGGAGAGAGGTGAGCATAAGAGAGGGTGGACAAGATGCACCACAGACCAAAGATATATTTCACACAGAACACCACTTCAAAACCTATTAAACACACTCTCCCAGACCTATAACAAACATCATAATATGCACACAGTATACCCGCAATGATGAGAGGCGGGGAGAGACAATAAAATAAGCAAAGGATGGATAGATGCATCACAAAATAGAATTTATTGCTCCAAAAGTTCACACAGTACATCATTAGTGGGCAAGAGGCAAGAGAATGCCATTACAGAGCCGTGAAAGGAGGTTCGATTCCACATTCGACCCGGGAAGAAAAGAAAAGGGGAGCAGGGGAGCAGGGAAGAAGAATGAACAAAACAACCTTTTACAATGAATCATGTCCCTGTATTTATAGATTTGATCGGAGAGAAGAAAGAGAGAGGGAAGTGGGAAAAGTGGGTTAAAGATCAACCACTGTTGTTAATGCTTCTGATAAAATATACCCCCAAATCTATCTTTACTACATCGATCTTTGGTTCGGCGCCTTGAAATAAGAGGAAACGATGGAAACAGATCGAATCCGATCTGGTTGTTGAGATAGATGGATCTTGCATCGAAGGCCCGAAGACGTTTCCTCCATTTTCCTTACCTAACCTCCTCAAAAATTAAAGTCTCAGACCTCCATGGCGTAGGTGAGGCCGAGATCTTTTCAACGGTGTCAGATTTGTAATATTTCGAGCCCTGAGTCGAAAGATATGCCCCTTCAAAGTTTGTATCGGGTCCATACAAATGGATGGGAAAACAGTTTGAAAAACTGGGTCCCCTTTAATATGGGACACGTGATAGCCAAATTAGGGCAAAATCGGGTTTACAGGTCCCCAATTTATCTTTTGTTCTTTTTTTGCAAGAATCACAAAATCCAAAATACCCTCGCGGCCTTGCTGCTCTGCTTAGACACGTGGCACCCTTTTGTTGGCTGAGGAGGTGCGCTCCAATCTTTTCCTTTGTGCCATTTTGTGAATAGGAAAATTTTCACGTTTTCCTCCGCCTCCCGCTTTGGCTTTGACTCAGGTTCAAACTTTGACTTTTTCCTTTGCCTCATTTTGGAATGCGAGCTCGTAGGTCCAAAACATTTTCCCTTCATATTTTCTCTATGTGCGGGGTTGTCTTGACCAAATTTGTCGGGGGTGAATTTGGGATAACAGTAAGCAAAGATGGTCAAAGACAAAGGCAATTGGTATTTTTCTCGATTAAAAATCATATGAATAGTAGTATGTGATCAGGACTAGAGAGATACCCAAAGTGCGTGATTTAGTGTCTGCAAAATCCATGTCTTATCTACATACAAACGTCAATACATTTAGGTGACTCGACATATATTAACGTTCAAAACTGAAAAAGGATCAATGGTCCCCAATCATCCATACGTCAACATCCATCCTACATAAATCCCCACCGCCCATCCTCTATCATATGTTAGAGTCAACAACCTCTACTCCAACTTAGGCACGCCTTTCGGCATAATAAAGACCTTAAACAAGTGCTAAAAGCAATCAATTGATTGTCTATTTTCTTAGCATGTCTTCTCAAATTCCAAGAGAAAATTACGGTAGATATTAATCGACAATTTTAGTAACATGGCACTAATGCGGTCCACACCCAATAGCACTAATTTTGATAAGATGGCACTAATATGGAGAAATTACGTCACAACATAATAATCCTCGACCCTCCCACAAAATTATCTAGTATTTACTTCCTAATTTCCTTTTTTTAACGCCAATCCGCAAGCAAAAATAAAATCCATGCTCTACCATGCTCCGTTACAATCAAACAAATAACATTATCAAACATTGATCACCATACATATAGTCCAATCTGCTTAGGCGAACGCACGGTAGTAGCCGAGATAATAATTGTGGTCAGGAAACCATTTCTTTTACTAAAAATTAATTTGCAAATCCTCACATGGAAAAGATAACCTTCACCTGAATATGAAAATTTAATGTAATTTTTTTAATCTATTTTTTTTGTCACGTCTATCATTGATAAGGTAAATGTTAACAATTCTCTCTTGCGTAGAGGATCCGATCAAACAAAAAACTATATTTTATTGATGTAAGAGCATAACTCCATTACAATTTCTTATTCTCACTACAACTCATAAGATTACAAAAGAAAACTCGAAAGATATTTAAACTTCAAACTCTAGATACTTAACTCTACACTTCCATGCAATTCGATGTAGTGATTGAACCTCTACGACTCCTTATATAGAGACGAGAGAAGCTTTTCACCGAATTACCTAAGACCTACAAACGGGAACCGTAACCCAAGTTACCAAAAAGATTCCCACTAAAAAGACGGATGAGTACATGCCACTCATCATAACACCTTTAGAAAGTGGGGAGGTCCACAACTTTACATAAAGTGATATCAAATCACTTCTTTATACAAATGATGACAACAAGCTCTGTCATGATAGTTTTCACGGACTATATTGACGCCGGGTCCAATGTCATCATCGAGAGGAGCTAGAAGATTCTTCATGTTGTTCTCAAAGAAAATATCTCGCGTATTACGCTCATACCATAAACGAGATAAGTTTCGAGTTCCATCAGTATCTCTTTGAAGATATCTTCTAGTGGGGAATAGATACTGGTCAGGAATCCTAAGAAAGTGTCCAGGCGCTGGAGGAGGTACATTCATAGGTGTGATGGATGTAGATTTTGCACCATAGCTGGCCATTAGGATTGGATGATGTCCCTACAATGGATTAGTCCGATATAATAACATTGTTTAACATACCATGGAATCTTACAATTAATCAGAATGTTTCTGACAGTATCTAGACAGACATTAATTAGAGGACTATAAGAAATTTTAGTAGGCAGGAATTTGGATAAGAAATATTTAAAATGATTTGCAATATATTGCCTATCACCAGGGACACTGGGACGATTCCATGCATCATTCTCCAGGGGATGTCCTTCAGGCCATAGTCTGGAGAACTCAAATCTCCATAATGTGTGTGGTCTTGGAACTAGTTTTCGTAAGACGCCTTCCTTCAACTGGAATGTCATTAGCTAGGGGCTCCACATATCTGAATGTCGCCATTTCCATTGAAGAGTACAGAATACCATAGGCTCATGCCGAGAATGGAATTCTGAGGTAGGGATCTCAGGATCCACAAATCTACATGCGACTTCGAGGTCTGATAAGGAGATACAAAATGATTCCTCGAGAGAGAAGTATGTGTTGAGCTTCACATGACATTTGATTATCACATCTTTCCAGAGACCTCAAATAATTTGTGCAAGTGGAGGTATTCCATATTGGTTCCACAAATTCATGGAATACCTGAGTGACATTCACATGTTTAAGTTGAACTAACTCTACTTGGCAAAATCAGCGAGAGCATTCTTTTTACCAGAGATGTGTTCAACATCAAATTCATATCCATCAAACCATTGAGCCCATCTCTTAAAGACGACCATAAGTTGTTTTATTGGTAGGATCGCCTTTATATAATCTTCCTTTAAAATGCTGCAAATCTGTTCGAGTAAAAACTTTTCATGTTGCAAAAAGAACAGAAAGCTTGAATAGCTTTCTTAGCAGCAAGAATTTCCTTATGGCTAGAATGGTATTTAAGTTCAGGACCTTTAAAGGACCCAGAAGCATACCTACATATTTTTTCAGTACCATTCTCCATTTTTCTTTGAGGATTGCTCCCCAATATTCTTCAGAAGCATCTGTCTCAACAATCTTTAAAGTACCAGGAAGAGACAGAGAAGGAAGTGTCTGGCAACTCTGTTTTATTCTTTGACAACCTTTGTCATGTCAGAGTTCCATGCTGGAGCATTTGAGTGAAGTCTTATTTAATAACAGTCTGTCGGCAGCAACATTCTTGTAAAATCCTGCAATATAATTAACACAACCTAAAAATCTCTGAAGTTGTGTTTTATCAAGAAATCTCATCGAAACAAACTTATCTTTGAAACTATATGTTCTTGCATTAAGATGGCTCCATCTTTGAGAGTTATGCCAAGAAACTGAACTGAATCTTTAAATGTTTCCATTTTAGTTGGACTGAGGCAAAGTCCATTGGCATACACAGTTTGATAAAACTGTTCAGGTGCTCCAGATGATCTTTTGTATTCTGAGAGAAGATCAGAATATCATCAATATACACAATTAAAAATTTACTTAAGTGACCAAAAATTTGATCCATTTTTTTAGAAAATAGATGGTGCAGTCTTGAGACCGAATGGCAAAACCTTCCATTCATATTGGCCACCGGAATACTGAAAGTCAGTTTTATATGTATCTTCTTTATTCAAAAGATTTGCCAAAAACTCTGATTTCAAGATCAAACTTGCTATAAACTTTACTGCCATTAATTCGAGCCAATAAATCATCTTTACTTGGAATAGGATGTTGAACAGGCAATATGTATTTGTTAAGTGGTTTATAGTTTACCACTAATCTTTTCTTTCCTCTGACTTGTTCACTTCTCTTGTTTACATAAAATGCAGGGCATGACCATGGAGACTTAGAAGGTTGTATGAATCCTCCTTTTAGCAGATTATCAATTTCTACTTGACATTCAATTTTTTCAGAGGGAGGCATGCCTATATGATGAGCCTTGAACTTTGGAGAAGTGGTAGTTTGGAAATCTAGTTGACAAAATGTTTTTTCCGATGGACGAAAGCATGTGGATTATCAGAAGTGCAGTCAGTTTTGATTTTATTGATGAGGGCATCAATAACAGAGGTATTCATAGAAATAGATTTATGTAACCAATCTAAATTGAGGCTTTTTGGGGCTTAGGTGCTAGAGGGCACAATAGACTGGTATGTTTGAAGTCTAGGAATGGATCCTTGAGGAAAACGGATCTCATCTTGGCTAATAGTATAGGGCATACAATTATTCAAATTATCTGAGCCAAGCAACATATCATAATGTAGAAGATCAAATTGATGGACTTTAAAGGTAGTCTACATTTGCCCTAACTATACAGAGAATATAGCGAATAATGGGAAAATACTTTCTTAGAATCAAAACTTATTTGTAATGGCTCGAGATCCCAACAATCTCTAGGGATGGCATTAGCTTTTAACAAACTAATTTCAGCGCCTGTATCAATCATGGCATCTAGAGAATAAGGCTTTATGTTGGGAATACAAATTTGGATTCTACAGAAAGGATTGCAGGAGGTTTTAACAGTACTTACCTCTGCTTCGTGTTCTACTTCATACTGGTCATAGGCTTTTTCCATGATAAGCCTATCAATGGCTTCTTCTGTTATCTCTGGACTGGAAGCCAACTCTTCTTCTTGGAGCAGAGCTTGGAATTCTTCAGTAGCTTTTTGTATAGCTCTCTCTAGAAGAGATAAACGGTGTTGTCTCCAAATTTTCTTTCTAGAGTTCCAATGGGAGTGAAGTGGAGACAAAGATGACAATGGTACATGGTACAGAGTAGAACTGGAGCCGAGATGGAACCGAATGTTCTTCTTCTTCTTATGGAAATAAGAACGGAAATGTCTAGAGGCCGAATCACGACCATGACCTCGTCCAAAACTTGAAGAAGGATGATCTCGTGCATTTCGATTTCTTGTCCACGACCTCTACCGGGGGAAAGAGCAAAATGATAGGGATCCGGAGAAGGATCAGAGGGCATCTCTGTGCGTTGGGCAAGACGTAAGTCTTCACCTTTTCTTGTTGGATTTTGGCATCCAATCGATTCTTCAAGTCATAGAGCTGGGACTGAAGAGAATAATGGCGATGCACCATATGAGGAGGACAAACAATGAGATCTTGCTTGAGCTGTTCCAACTTTTTTTAAACTAATGGAGCTGGGAGGAATGAACGGATGTTCATATGAGCTCCTTATCATATTGCAATGAAAAGTTGGAAGAGAATCATAACCTTCATCAGAGTCTGAATAATTGCATTATCAAGAGAGGACTCTGTAAGTGATTAGATGCAATGGTTAGTTCTATAAATTCAATATCTGATTCATAACTTTCAACATCAGATATTAAAACATAATTATCTTCATCAAGAAGATGCTCCTGTACAAAATTTACTTTGGCCTTTGACTTGGCCTTCTGTCCTTTTGGGACAATCTCTACTATAGTGATTTCCCTTACAAATAAAACATTCTATAGATTTAGACTTAGGGAAATACTTCTTTCTTCTGAAGAACTTTCTTCTGGGCTTACGAAAAGATTTAGACATACAATCAATACACTTTGTGTCTTACCTTTAATCTTTTCTTGAGCTTCTTATGCTTAGAGAAAGTAGGAGTAGACAACCAAATTGATTATTAACTTGAAGTTTACAAACTTTACTCCTAAAGCTTTTTCAGCTTTCATGGCTTCTTTCTTATGTTGTTTCTCAAGACAAAGATGTTGATTAGTTTCAGTAATAATCTGATTGATACGACCAAATGTCAAATCTGCTTCAGAAAACCCATGCATTGCTTTTTATATTCACTGGCAAAATATGATGGATAAGATTCCACATACCTTAACTTCATTGTAGAATTGAAAGGCATACCTGAATTATAAAGCAACTTTTGCATATAGCACTGGTACTCATGGACTTTAGACATGTCACAGAGTTGTGCTCTCAAGAATTCAGTAGTGCTCAATCTCTTTTCATCTTCTACAGTGCCAATGAATTCGAGAATTATGGCGGCTGTGAGACTAGCAGTTCCACCCACCGAACATTCGATCAGCTCCTTCACCTTCACCATTAATAATGGTGTCTTTCATTGGTTCAGGAATGGCATCCCACCATTCTTTAAGAATGCCTACAAATCCATTAGTAATAGTGTCAGCTACATCTTTATCATGCTTACCGAATTGTAGGACTTGAGTATTGGCCCAACCAATCATACCATGTATCATTTCTCTAATTTCATCAGAGGATTTACATTCAACTTTATAAAAATTAGGCTGAAAGTTTTGAGTACGCATAGTAGCATGCAAAGGAGGTGCAGAGCTTTCTCCTTCTTCCATGAAGCTTTCACTATTCTTCTTCGTGAGTCGTACCATGCCAATTTTTTCTCTTTCTCCTTCTCTTTCTTTGAAAGGAGATTTCATAGCAGCAACTTGAGCCCATGTAATAGCTTTAGACCAATCGGGTTAGTACCTTGAGAGCTCGAAGATATACTACTTTTATCTGACTGTGAGCTTTCTAATTTATTTACAAAAGACTAGTAAGAGCAGAAAATTTTACTCAAGCTCGAGACAGAAAAAAACATAAATCATTTACCTTATTATTGATAACTGAATACATCAATAACCTTTTCTCCGATCCTTCGAAAAAACATGAATAGATTCTTGAATATGTGACTCAGAGTCGTTTCTTGACTTGATCAGGAACTTGCTGCAAATTAGTAGACAATTGTTGCACATTAGAGGATAAGCTATCTACCTTTTTATTTAATAATAAAACAACAGAATGAATATCTCCTCACCGTTGATGAAGCTCTATAGCTTTCAGAGTATCTTGCATTCGCTTAAGCTTCTCATTCTGGAGAGAGAACTTGATCATGAATGACCTTAGTAGCTTTGTTGTTCCAATTTAACATTCTGGCAGACTCAGACTGCTCTATCTTAGAATCTAGCTGACGTTGGTACCAATATTGTCGGCGTTGTTGCCGATCTTCCGTATAGACTTCAAAATCTTTGGTGCAAAAGGGAAGTCTATGTTGTCAGCTTGAGAGGAGGTAGCCTCTTTTGAATCCATAGAGACTTTTGCTCTTCTGAGCACAGATTTGGCTTGTAATAGAGTCTGATGGTAAGAAGATGGGGAACAACTATTCATGCTTATATGTGGGCCATTCTTAGGAATGTATTTTCTGCTGGACTAAAACCTGCAGTGTTCACACCATAGACAATCGGTGTTGGGATCATGCACAAGAGATGGATGGCTACATGGAGGAATTTCTCGTTCAGGACTCTTTCTCTCTTTCTGATATGAATGACTGGTGTAGAAGAAGAGGTGGACAATCTAGGCTTTACAGAACTAGATTTCTAAAAGAGATGGTAGCCTTACCCTTATCTTCAATGACTTTAGAGGCAGATTGGATAGATGAAGTGGCTGCAGAGACACACTTGGTAGAAATTGTCCATTCACGAGGCACTCTAATTTTATCCCAATTGACAACTTCTAGCTCAATCTTTTGAGCTATCGGGTAGCATGCAAAACGACACCGCTCCCTTTAGAGGGACCATGCTTAGTGGTAGGATGGGTAGTATTAGTCAATCTAAAAATAATTCTATAAAAAATAGCAAGAGGGGAAGACCCTGGCTTCATATTGAGACCCGTGGTTTGCAAATGGAGCTTGAGGACTTGATCTAACAAATTATCAGTCTAATGGACACAGGATAGTTAGGAAACACATTAAAGTGAATCGGTCCATTACTAGACTTGTCTGTAGAGCAGCTAACAGACAGTCTTTAAAGCTCTCATGGCGGGTATCTAATAAACAACAAAACTGAAGCATTTAGACCTTGTCTAAACAAGGGGTTATCCCGATCTGAACACAACCTATATGAACAAACTTATGCACGGTTTGCTTCTTTAAATATGCTAAATCCTTAGGAGAAATAAGAGGAATATCATACTCAGATTTAGCAGAAGTTTTAACTTGTATACAAGACTCTCTAGATCTAATAACAGTACTAGCAATCAAATGAAATGACTTTGATTTTTGATAGACTTCATTGTAAGGAAGTTTCGGGAGTTTCCAACCTGGTAATGCGGATTCTCCTCTTCTGTGATATGCGTCTCATCATTCACCGAATCAGATCTGACAGATTCACGAATGCATCATCACAGTCATCATCTTGTTGTCCAGAGGTCGATGCAACCCATTCCTCAGTGTCCATGTCGTGCAAGTATCTCTCTGTCCTTCACCGCATCTTACAAGAAGGTATATGACCACAACACGCATCACCCAAACTAAAAAGGTCCGCCTTCACGACTGCACGTCTTACGGGATTCGAGAGACAAGTAAACGAAACACTAGAAACGAAGAAAATGAGTCAAATCTAGACTAGAAGAACAAGAATAATAACCAACTCGATACCAATTCTCTCTTGCCCTGGAGGATCCGATCAACCATTGACACAATTTTTCATTCAAAATTTTGTTTTAAATTTATGAATTGTAAGAGTGTTATTTACGATAAAAATAATTTACTTCGAGACATGTTTTATAGAAATAGGAAACATATTTAAAATATTATGTATTTTATTAAAGTGATTAAGTGTATTTATTTAAATATAAATGTTGGATTGCTCAACGAAATATGATAAAATGTGTTAACATTTATTTAATGATAAAGATTTATAACTAGTATACTCATCTTAAAAAATTTATGTGAAAGATGCCGAGAGGTATTATTCTCGAGGCGCCTATATTTGATTCCACAAACAAGTCAAATAGACGCCTCGAGAATGATATCTCTCGGCATCTTTTACATAGAATATTCTAAAATAGGTATGCTAATTGAATAATATGTAATTAAATTTAATTAGAATGTGTTTCACTTCTACATAGCATATTGTTAGTGCAAAATAATTTATTGGATATGTACAATTTTATGTAGTTATTACTCACTTATAGTATACATTATTAAAATCTTATACATAAAATTTATTACCTCTTTTAAAAAATAAAAAAATATTTTTATTTTTTCAAAAAAAATCACTCATCATTTAAAAACACACGTTAATATACCCTAAAATTAATTTAATAATAAAGAATTTATATTCTTAAGAAAATCAACAAATTAGACAAACAAAATCTCAAAATTTTAAATTTTTGATCACTAATAGGCTACTTAAAACACCATTCTCGGATATTGTAAGCTTCCCTCTTAACCTTACAAAGGGGCGCTACGAAGGGTATCTAGGGAGAGGACCTATAACCGCACCCTAACTTTAGGGGCACGTAGATATATGTAGGGGTCTCGTCAACATAAAAAATTATATCATCGTATAGCGTATCATCATGCCACATCACTATTTTCGTTTTGCGTGTTTTATTTGGAGGGAAAAATAGTTTTTGAATTGATTTAAAATGGAAAAAAATAATATAAAACATTTGAAAGAGGTACCAATGACCGAGCGCCCTATGTGTCACATTGTCATTGGCTCTTTAAAAGTGTCATTAATCAAATAGTGAACAACTATTAGTCATTTTTTCAACAACCAATGGTGAAAATCAATGTACATACATTGGTACCTGCACAATTATGGGGTCCTCTCCCTAATTAGGTTTATGATCCCTTAAAAGATGTGGATGTGTTTTATACCCTGAAAAATAAAAAACAAGAGGCGTGTAAAGCACGTAAGAATCGAATATTCGTTTTGTAAACGTTACTCCAAAAAACAGCAATTCAATACTAGGTGTATCTTCATCACGATTCATGAGTTCCTCGCGACATGAAAATTTTGCGTCACCAATAACGAGGTCTTGGTGTCCGCATGCAATGTAATAACATAATGCCCAACGCCTCGCTAAACAGATGACACGTGAATTTTGATTTTTAAATATTGATCTTTGTTATTTATAGATTTCCCAAACATTCTAAACATTTTTTCGGTTCATAACTTTTTTAATTTTTGTAAACATTGTGTTCATTCATAATTGTTAATTCTTTTTTGATGTTGACCCAAAAATGAACCAGTCACTCCATTACAGCCTTGGTCATCACTCTAGAAACGCCTCTCAACATAATAATATATGTTCAACTGATAAATAAAATAAATAATTGTTTTCACAACTTAAAACCCAAATGTAAACACAACCGTGGTTGTATGCTTTCTCCGTTATGACCCAGTCATAAAAGCTAGATGAGTGCTTAGAATTTGAAATCCTCTCGTACACTAGTGACTTTTTATACAAGTAAATGATGCGTGGAAGGGCTCAAAGTCCAATTCAAATGCTTTGTGATCTTTGGCCCTGCAGAGCTGCATGTTTTCTCTATCATGACCATGTCATAGAATCAAAATGTGTGTTCGAATATGAAATCCAATGCTTATTAATAACTTTTCATACAAGGAAATGATGCATGGAAGGGCTAAAAGTCCAATTCCAAAGCTTTGTCATCTTAGACACTACAAATTATATCACATTCGGGGTAATTAATTTGTAATTGTAAGTACACACCAAAACATCAAACCAGGGTGCTTGGTAAGGCACTTACAAATCTTCAAATTTTTATGACATACGATTGCCTCTCTCAAGCAGACATCCCAGTCACAAGATTTGATCTAGGGTCAATTAACTTGTAAAACACCAAAACACCAAACCTGGGTGCTTGGTAAGACACTTACAAATTTTCATGACATATAATAGCCTCTCTCAATCGGAAGTTTTTTTAGATTTGCGTGCCATAGACATGCCAGATACAGGGTTTGATCTCGGGTCAAATAGGTCAAATAAATAAATAAGACTTTTTAATATAAAGAAACTCCCAATCCCAAAGATTTGTTGAAATTGCCAAACGAGTTAATGGTGCCACAATGACAGCCTCCCACAGCATGATATCAAAATATAAGACTTGCATGCCAGCTTCCATGCGAAAATGATTAAAACTCACTACGAATAAATTCATACAATAAACAAAACATGATAGAAGCAGCAGCAAACTGATGTCCAATATGAGTGTGCATTGTAAGATATGACCATACACCCCTACTTTAAGTTTCCTTCTTCTTCAGTATCATTTGTTATTGTGTCAACATGATTGTATGATTGAAGTGTAAGAGTTCTTTGCCGGTTTATCTGCCGTTCTCATTTATCCCTGTACAAGGTCAGTCATAATTCTCTCCAACATTGTTATTTTACAATTCTCTGTTAGATGTGGGTGGCCTTGGCTAAGCAATGAAATCGCTTCAGCCACACAGCTCATTCTTCTTCACCCGCAAAGACTATTTCTTCGTTGTTGGATATATGCACAAAATGTGTTTGTTGAAAATACGGTGGAAAATTTTATGCAATTGAATTTCACATCTGTAAATATATGATGCTATAACATTTACTCAACAGGACAGGCAGTTCCATGATGGGAACTCGGTAAGACCGGCATTTTTATCACAAATTATACTCTAACAGTTCCAAAAACACTACAAATGATGAACCTTTCTTAGAAATTCGTACTGAGTAACTTTGGAAAAAGGTTTTCACTTTCTTGGCCCTCCCAGGTTGAAAATTCAAACTGTGACAAATTAATTTGTAGGAACTAAAAAGTACAACAAAATATGAAGTCTGAACAGCAAGGAAATACTTTAACAAGTTCGTACATGCCAGAATTTCAATGAAAGGGATTCAAAATGGGAAAATGCATCAAAAACTAAACTCAACGCAGCAAAATACTCATGCTTAAACATCCTGACTAGCTTACGAATGTAGCAATTTTACAGTTTTTAATGAATAGGAATAAGAGCAGTTGTGTGTAATAACTTGTGATGCACTCAACTTCACTGAAACCTGTCCCAAGGCACCTGTGTTGCATAGGATGCTCCTTAGTTATTACTTAATTTTGTAATTGACAACTGGGTTATATTCACACGTTTCCGGCTGTGCTCTAAAATTTAATATAAATGATGCTTTTCATCGGTGACCAATTGATGTGGCACAACTACCCTCAAAACAACATATAAATATTAGTAAGACATTATTCTTTTACATATTTACGTGCCATATATCTCCCTATAAAGACCCATAAATTTAAGAGTGCGCAGGCAATGATGCCTCGCCCTTAAGGAAACATTCTACAAATCAAAATCATTGTAGACACTTTGACATTTTCCTGTTTGATAAGCAATAACCCAATTGTTATTTACTTATTTTTGTTACTTGTATTGACAATTAGATTATATTCACAAGTTTCCGGCTGTGTTCTAAAATTTAATATAAATGATGTTTTTCATAGGTGACCATTTGATGTGGCACATCCACCCTCAAGACAACATATAAATATTAGCAAAACATTATTTTGTGCCCTGTAGTAATTTTTTTGACATGTTTACGTGTCATATATCTCCTATAAAGACCCATAAAGTTAGTGCGCAGGCACTGATCCCTTTCCCTTATTCCTCTTGAAATAAGGAAACATTCTACAAATCAAGGTCATTGTAGACACTTCGACATTTCCTATTTGAGCGTTCATAATGTTCCAAAATCCTGAAAAAAACCTAGATCCTCTAGTCATACCCACCAAAATAAAATGCAAATCTGCATGATATTACTCTACATTTACCACCCATACTAGATATAATGCCACCAAAATATCTCACCACTTGGAATTCCTCGAAAACTCTCTGCATTATCAATAACAAATCGATATTTGACATCACCCTTAACCAGCCTCTCAATTGCTGTGTTCACATAATCTATTGGAATCTTCTCTATCGTGCATGAGATCTTATGTTCTGCACAAAAGTCCATCATCTCCTGGGTCTCCTTAATCCCGCCAATACTGCTGCCTCCAACAAATTTCCGACCTACAAACACCAGAACAATTTTCAGCTGAAACTACTTTAATATATATATTGAAAAGGTCAGACGGATGAAATTACAACAGGGCAATACTTAGAAACTCCCTGGGCTAATTCATCACAGGGCAGTTATTAGAAAAACACACTCATAACAGAGCAATTATATCCGAAATAATACATTTATAGAAGTTAAATTTAAACCCAATGGGGCCAGGTGTAATGGTAGAGAATGATAACTCACAAAGAACCCACAAAAGTTTCAATTCTTTAGAAGTGCTAAATAGAGAAAAAAAAAATAGATAAGAAGCTCTGTTTTGTATTTGAAGGCTATAAATCAACCTGAGATTGGCAATAAAAAATTATACTGCCACTGCTGAAGGTTCCATTAGATTAACACTAGATTGACAATGAAAAATATACCGTTACTGCTGAATTATAGGTTTGAGTAATACAAAATAACCCCCTAATAAATCTAACATTCAAATGCTTCTAAATATACGCAGCACATCTTGGAATTGCTTCTACAAAGTTACAATGTTCAAGATTAATCAATTAAACCACACTTATCTCATGGTCTCGTGGAAGGGGCAATGCTTATGTTTTTCTGCAGGTTCTGAGAACTTAGCAGTGAATAAATAATGTTTGATCGGATACGAGCTTACAGTTGGCAACGAAAAGAAATAGCAGCAGTCGCTGTAAATATTCAGTCTTCCATTGCTTTCTATATGTGAAAAGTTTCCTCCTAAACAGCAGCTAGTCCTCTTTTTAAAGTAGTTTTTAAAATTCAAATGATGCATGAAACCACTGCAAACAAAATAATAGAAGCTGTAGCCCCCTGCAGACCTCAACAATTGAAGAACATATATATTAAAAGCGCGACAGAGGGTTATAATAAAACTCCTACCAAATATAACGCTTCCGGCTGGAAATTGTAAAGGCTTGGGAGGTAAACCAACTACAACCAGCTTTCCATTGATTTTGAGCAAATTGAGCAAAGGGGGCAGGGGGTGATCAGCGGAAACTGTATCAATTATGTAATCCAACGTCTTCGCTGCCTCCTTCATCTGGTTCTCATCCTTGCTGATAAGGAAATGATCTGCCCCCAAAATCTCTTTAGCTTCCTTCTCTTTCTTTGGGGATGTACTGATCACGGTCACATGCAGGCCAAAGGCTTTGCCAAATTTAACTGCCATATGACCGATACCCCCGAGCCCCACCACACCAAGACGGTTCCCTGGCTCTCTCATTCCAAAGTATATCATGGGGCTGTAAACAGTTATTCCAGCACATAACAAGGGGGCAGCCTCATCAAATGGCAGGCTTTCAGGCACCTTAATTACAAACCTGATTGCATATCAAAAATACAATTAATAAACGTTTCACCAGCTCCCATTATTGTTATGTGGATGTGTACTAAAATCAAGCTAACTACAGACCTGCGTGCAAATCACATCTTAAATACACTAATATTCACTGTGTGTCTATTAAGATATCAAGTAAGTTGGTTGGCATAAGCACTTACTGCTCATCACAAACCATTAAAGATGAGTAGCCTCCATATGTGGTAGAACCATCTATATCGATGCCATTATAGGTCAAGACGACTTTATCACAGAATTGTTCAAGCCCTTTTTCACAGGGGTCGCAGCTATGGCAGCTTCTTACCATACATCCCACGCCAACACGATCACCCACGCCAAATTTCTGAACTTCAGATCCAACTTCTGTCACAATTCCAACAATTTCATGCCTGCAAAGTAGAGTAAATTAAATCAAGTTGCCGAACCGATTAACTAACGCGGGAAAAAACTGTGAACGTAGATAGTAAAAAAGTAAAGAGGCTTTACCCTGGCACTAATGGATACTTGGAATTGTGCCATTCGTTGCGAAGAATGTGCAAATCAGTGTGACAAATCCCACAGTACACAATTCTGAATGTTACGTCATTAGGTCCAGTCTTCCTGGAAGAGAAGATTGAAATCAGAAATAGTTAAAAATAAACCCAATACCCACACAGGCCCACTGTCGTATGGCAAATAACTGAAATCCTTGCTGCCGTGGCAAGCCATCACGCAAAACATGTCCAAACAAGGCATACTAAGCTCCATTAAAAATGATGGCGCCGACTCGGCGGAAGAGGGTTTCAGATGGCCCATATTACGGTTTCAATTTAAGCAAAAACAGACCAGATTCGACCATAAAAGACACAAATCGGCATCGATTCTTAAAACACCCAAATGAACAAATATCTGATGTCTCAATTAAAAAATTGGAACAGAAAATCCTATGTGCACTAAAACGCAGTGACTTGGCATAGAATTTCTAAAAAAATACAAATACAAATCTAATCATAATATAAAAATACAAATACTTTATATAAAACCAGAATCTTCATATTTTACAACAAACACAAACTAAAATGATAAATATGTTTAACTGGAACCTAAAATGATAAAATATTCAGTCCTCAAAAGCATCCTTCAGAAACTAAAAACTTTCTTTAATCGCGTTAAGAAAAACCATTATACGTACTTAAGCTCTTCCAAGTTCGAAGATGCAGCTTTTAGCTTAAACCGTGAAAAGACAGCAATGAACAGAACTTTCAAATCACAAGGCTAAGAACAACAACAAAATGTCTGCAGTTAAACAAAATGTCAGCTATGCAATTGTTTAGATGCAAAACCCTAGAACTTGGAAGAACGAAAAGGGAAACAGAAAACCCCAAATATAACAGAAAGGAAGAGTTAGGCACCCGAGACCATTGATACCAGTTAACTGATTGCACTTATTTTGACGGATCACCAAAAACATAGAAGCCCACGGATGTTAATAAAATCTACTAAAAATGTATTTGGGCATTTCTTGAAGCACCTGCGCGTGAAGTTGAAAGGCGAAAGAACGCCGGACTCGTCATCGGCAGCCCATCCCTGTACGTCAAATCATTTTTCTCCCATTTTTTTCTACAGTTAAAACAGAACAAAAATGACTTCAAAGACAGTGTAAGAGCGTCAGAGGGCACAGCAGAGGAGATAAGTGAAAGAACAGAGCACAATACTGTATTTATTTCGATTGCATCCGTCGAGAAAATTCCCGTGAATAAACGCCACTTTGGTGGTTTTGACATGTGTAACTCAAATATTAATTTAGATCGTCCATTTTGAAGATGTCCTTGTTGGAAAGTGTCAAATTCCAGAGGCTCTAATATTTATTGTCTTGCTGAATTTTAGATATTTTAAAGGATGCCGGATTTTAGATATTTTTTCAGTCCCAGATATTTATTATCTTAGATATTTGATTTTGATTTTATTCTTCATAAAGTAAATTCTATAGTTTACTATTTGGAAAATAATATTGGTCATATATCTTTTTCAAAGTTTTTGATATTCAAAAGTTTTCTGACTTTGATTTTCTTCATAAAGTAAATTCTATAGTTTACTTTTTGCAAAATAATATTAGTCATATATCTTGTTCAAAGTTTTGAGATTCGAAAGTTTTAATAGATAAATCTCCGGTGTTTGACCAAATGATGAAACGTGATTTAGTTCGGCGACTATTATAATTGTGTCTTACAAAAATATGGACAATAGAAAATAAGAGCTTTGAACAACATATGACAAATATCGTAATATCAACGCAAAATACAACTCAAATAAACTAAATATTGCTACTATCTCCTAAGTAATTTCCAACTCATTTGCAATTGCTAGTTTTATTTTTGGTAGTTTACGTTTGGCTTACATTCTTGAAAGTTTTAATACTATTTAGGTTGCGGTCCTGTGGGCAAACTCACAATTTTTCTAGCAGGTGCCGCCATAATTTTTGCAAGCACGGTTTGGGGAGAGATTTCTTACTCATTTAAATAAATGATAAGGAGTGGTTTTATAGTTTTCTAATTTTTCCTACAAACACTTGGGAGATCATTTGTTGCCACTTTATTTGTTAGATTTTTTTAAGTCTTATTTTCTCTCAAAGTTCCAAGCAATGTTATGTTGATTTGTGGCGAAAAGAATGGAGTGCAGCTTAAAAATATTATAGCCCCCATTTTTTTATGTTGTAAATAGATTTTTATATTTATATGGAACTACCCGCATTTACATTTTTATTGCGATTGCCCCGTATGGGACCGCTACGTTAGCAGATTGCTACAAAAGTGTTAGTTTCATAGATGGATGTCAACCTCTTGTAGATAGACATAGGATAAAATTGATGATAATGGATCTGCATAATATGTAGAATCGAGATAAAGAGAAACTAAAATCCAAAATGTAAGGAAAGTACATATCCGATCACAGTGAAGTACACAAAGATGGGAGACAAAAACAGACACAAATCCTCTTTTTGGTCATAATGCGCTCGCGTTATGGCTCGGTTGCGTTATAACGCGAAAGGAAAAATCGAGGTCGCGTTATAACGCAAACGCGTTATGGTTCAAGAAATCCAAGCCATAACATTCTCGTGTTATAACGTGAGATTTTGTTTCCGTCATGAAAGACAATAAACCCGAGACCATTTTAATTTGCATAAACAAAAAACCTAAAGGAGGGCATAACGTGAGCGCCGAATAACATGAACGCGTTTCTGGCACTAACACCTTGTGGCACCTCAAATCGACGATGGTGGTGAGCTCAAAAGGTCAAATATTATTTATTTTCCTTATTAATCTTAATTTTTGGATAGTTGTTGATTTGTTATTTATTTTTATTTTTGATGTTTCTATATCTTCAATTCAAACACCACATTCACCCACACACCAAGATGAAGAAGAAAACATCCTTGAAACACCCCTTCAATGGAAATACATCCTCCTAACACCCAACAACACATTTTGGGGGAGATTGAAAACAACAAATCTCAAATTAAGGGTTTGATAGAAACCTTAAGAAAGTATAATGTCACAAATGCACATCGTCAAAACCTAGCTACATCATTAGGATCATTATTATCTAATATTGACAGTGTGGTTGGAAAAATAAACACATGGGAGAGTTTTAAAACCAACAGCCACAATTTTTATGCCAACAAGTTGTCTTATGATGCAATGAAGAAGAAAAAAATCACAAAAAACAAATTGTGTGCATTATTTATTGATCCTAAAACAAATGCACCGTTACGATTGGATTGCAAAAGAGTCCCCATCCACTGGTGTAGTCCTTCAAGCACAACATGCTTAAAAAGCTTTGGAAGCTTACTTTCCCTTATGTCATTTGAAGAATCTGAAAACTCCGAAATTCCTCATTTTCGTAAATACTAAAAGCAAAGAAAAAGACTCTGAAAGAGATTACCATTGGCATTAAGGAAAATATTATGAAATTCAAACCCCCAAGAACCAAAGTTTCCTAAAAGAGAGGTGAGATTTTTGCTCAACTCGAACATTGATATGGAAAACCTTCATGATAGGCATATTACTTTAGATAGATCCCTTGTTCAATGGATTCCACTGTGGAAAATTGGTTCAAACTTAATTTTGATGACACCTCTAAGAGTAACCCTAGTGTTGCGGGAGGAGGTGGAATTATCATAAATCAGTTTGGCAAGCTAATTGTTGTTTATGCTGGCCCTATGGGCACTCAATCCAATCACTATGCGGAGGCTCTTGTTGCCTTATGGGGACTAAGAGAAGCTAAAAAGCTTAATATCTCCAAGCTTATAGTGGAAGGTGACTCCCTTAATATTATTAATCACCTTAATGATAACGAACCCCCTAGTTGGACTATAAAGGACTTCATTCTTGAGGCCAAAAACATATGTAATGATCTTGTTAATGTTAAAATTTGCCATACATATAGAGAGGGTAATAAGGCAGTGGACTCTTTTGCCAACATTGGTGTGTTGAGAAATCATTATAATTATTGTGTTACTAATGATGAAATCTCGAAACTTCAAATGAGATCATTTTTAAGGATGCCTTGGCAAGTTGTCCCAATGGATAGTGATGGATTTAGTTGTGTGCAAATTGCCTTGCGCCAACATGATTATCCCGCACGTTTGAAAAGTACTTTCACCCAGCAGAACAATCAAGTCCTTTTTAGCTCCATATTCGAGTTTGTTCTCTATGTGGTTTTCTCACTCACTAGATGCTATTTTCAATATGTGAAACCCATGTTTTCCGGTGACCCTCTCCTCTCCATCATGGGTGGGCCTCCTCACAGACTAAGCCGCCTTCAACCCAACATGGTGAGAAAATAAGGAATTATGGAAAGCATTGGATGTGGATGGTTTTACCACATTTATACAAAGGATTAAGAGTTTTGAAAAACACATTTCCATCATGTTTTCCAAGCATTGAAAAATAGGGTCCTTAGTTACAAAGGCAGATATTTTCAAATTATAGAGAATTTAATTTCCTTTGTTACTAGTTTGAGCTCTGATGGCATTAAGTTCTATAGGAATAAGTTTGATAAGGATGCGGAAGAAAAGAAATTTCTTCAGGGATTAGAAACCATGGAGACTGTCAAAAGTGTCATTGTTTGTTCGTCCCATTCTAGCTCCCTATGATGATGTATTTCGTATAGTGGTCAAGTATGTTACCCTTGAAGGTAGATTTTCCACTTTGCCTCTTCACCATTTGGTCCTCTTGAATCATTTTAGAAGGTCTCCTAGGGTTAGCCTCTCTACTATATTTTGCAATCCCTTGAGAGATCTATTCTAGAGATTCACTCTCATAAGAGAGGTCTTCCCCTCCACCAAAGTGTGATCCTTCTCCTCTACCACTACTGTCATGAAATGGTTACAAATAATCCTTCCAGCTCCAATCTTCCCCCTCCCATGCAACCCAAAAAAACCAAAGCTCTTAGGAATCCTTCACCCCCTCTGGCCAAAAGAACTATCAAAAGTGTGGGAAAAAGTAAAGATGTGGATGTTTGTGAGAGTTTGTTGATCATAAGTAAGACTAGACTGAATCCCTTGGCCTCGGTTGCCAGAGAAATGCAAAGCCATATTCAGAACAATTATAGAATTTGAAGGATATGGAGGGGATGTTTCTATTCTTTTTAATGATGGTGCAAAAGTAAAACAAGTTCCCGCTTATGGATATTGAGAAAAGGCTTGAAGATCTCGAGTTAGAAACATAAGGCCATGGAAGTTACTCGAGAATATTGTCACTAAACAAATCAATCATCTCAACATACGCAACAGGGTATCCTCGAGTTTCTTCATATTCAGTTAAGAAAATCAGTGAAGTCAACAAAATTCCCGAGGACCTCTGGAAAGGAGGCAAAGCTACAAAGAGAACTTTCTCCTCTAGTAGCAAGAGACCCAACAAAGTAGATCGCCTTGAACGTCTTGAAAGCTCTTGAGGACGTGAAAAAGTGTTTTAGAAATCTCTTCAAGAAGGTTGTTTGGCCCCCTTTTTTATGTCTTTTTGTTGTTTCTTGTCATCTACGTAGTTCTTTACTAGGCTATAGTTTTGATGTTCTAGTGCTACTAATGTTTTTTGCCTTTGGGATTTTTGTAATCCAGCGGTATGGTCCCTTCCAAAACCATTTACCACTAATAAAAAAATTTATGAGGGGATAAAAAATAATTTTTGGGATAGGTGGTGGATGGTTTTTGACCAAACCACCTTGTAACAATTTTGAGGTGCCACAATATTTCTTGAGGAAACTCTATTGTGAGTTTGTCCTTAATGAAATACCTAAATTTTATGACACTCAAGATTTTCAGGGAAGTGGAAAAGGCTCTGCATAGGATAAAGAGGGGGTTGCATAACCGACCAGCTAGACCCATTTCCCACCCACCTATTCATCATGTTTCAGTCCCTTCTATTTTGAAGGAGATAGTGGAGGTTCAAACCCTTGATTCTATCATGTCATTGACACATCATTGCTTCAGCATGGCACTCATCTCTCCCAAGGTGATGAGGTTGGTCCTTCTAGAAGCAAATATCATATACCATAGAGTGTCATGCTTGTGGGATTATATGGACGTACGTGGTTAGCATGGCAGCTCCACAACCTCGCGAGGCAGCTCCATAGCCTAGTTAGGATTCTCCACAAGCCGAGAAGAGTGTCCGATTAGAAAAGGCTCATTGTGATTATGTGTTAGAGAATGTCATCAACACGATGATCTACTAGATTTGGCCTTTGGTATTGATGTGCGGTAATTATATATATATATATATATATATATATATATATATATATATATATACATCCTAACTAGGTTATGGAGCTTCCTCGCGAGGTCAGTGGAGCTGCCATGCTAACCACGTACGTCCATATAATCCCAAAAGCATGACACTCTATGGTATATGATATCTGCTTCCTAGAAGGACCAACCTCATCACGTTGGGAGAGATGAGTGCCATCTTTGAATATAATGCAAAATCTTATAATTAACAATGTTAATCAATTGTGAATGAAAATTAATCATGTGTTTTTTATTAAAATTAAAGGGTCAAACTATGCATCCAATATCACATTCCACTTCTTCACAGCTTATTTTCGGGCACTTCATCCCCTCGGTATAAATTGGTAATAAATTAGTAAATATATTATGTTATTTTCGTGGTTCATTTTAAGACCCCCTCTTCAAAAAATTATTATAGAATGACCGCGAATCTCTCAAATGGAATTTTGAAACGATGGTGAATCTCCAAAAATGATTCGCAAACAAAGGCAAATGCGTAGTGTGTTTTCCGATGGTTTCGTATGGTTGGACATGTGTTGGGCGAAATCCTGTTGGATAATCATCTATTCTATGTGGACGTCCTGTCGCATTCTTGTTAGGTGGAACACAATAATCTTCCATCCAACCCGGGTTAGATGGTCATCTAACTACATGTCACCCATTAGTCTATATTTCAACCTCGGGTTAGGCAGACTACTATTCTAGTTGGATGTCTATATTGAACGGACGTCCATTAAAGTTGGATGGCCTAATTCTTGATCAGTATGTCCAACGGAGATGGATGGACATCCAAGTACTAGGTCATCAAACTTTAATGGCGCTTCGCCAATGTGGGATGGATGGATTTTGTTAAGATGGGTCCCCGAGCCATCTCACTTGTTGAACGACTCGAGTGAGCCATATACCTGTGAGAAGATATATAGGTGATCTTTGCATGCATCCTAGATGTTTTCCTTGATCCTCTCAACCAATTATTTATTGCCACGTGTCCCTTAAATTGTTCAAAGCCCTATATATACCCCTGCGAGGTTCATTTCTTCATTTTTCAATGAACTTTTCCAGTGCTCTGAGCTCTCCAATCTTCTACTAAACTCGTGTACACCTTTCTTTCCTCCATCTCCTATAAATTTCAACAATTTCTAGCACCACAGTTACTCCTACGCCCAACTTCCAATACAAAAAATCTCATGTGCCCATTGTTGCTGATAAAACTGAAAGTCACACCAAAGGAATGGCTGCAAAAAACACAATTTACTGGGGCTTGTCAACATGCCCCAATTTGAAACTGATACTTTTGTCCTTGATTGCCTACTTGTGTTTTACGATCGAAAACAAGGATAGTTCTCCATTCATCTCTTATATCGTATGCTTTTCTTTCACAAAGTGGAGCCCACAGACGTCCATCGTTTAACTGGCTTACCATTCCAAAACTAGTGGCACGTGACTACAAAGGCGATCCTTACAAATGAAGACACAATTTTTTTGGAGTCTCATTACTGATGTGCAAATGACAATGGTAAGTTAAATATAATTTTCACTTGTTTCTTTACTTGATATTATTTGATTGCCCAATGATCCAAAATTTCTTGTATGTTGTTGCAACTCTTGTTAATTGTTCAAAAAGAGGCCTTGTTATACAAGGTTATACAAATTTGTATCACTTTTTCAGATAGGATTGTGTTGCAAGGCAGCTGTAAACATTCCATTTTGGGTAGTTCGGTATATATATGCGGACACTGTAGAAAGGAATCAATTCGATTGGTACACATATTTGTCCAATCAACAAAAGCAGATGTCACCAATGCCCTTAGTATGAATACATTTGATAAATCCAAGATTGTATTCTCTTCTGCCAATTATCTACTTGCTTTCTATCATGAAGCTTTCCACCAATTATAGAATAGACAAATTCCAACTACAAATAATGACAAAATGATTGGTCTCCCTCTTGAAGAATAACAAGTAACACTTATTTTTTAAGTTTTCACATTATAACGATTTCACATTAATTATTTTTTAATACAATAATAATTGCAATATTATCTTTTGTATAGAAGAATTATAGCTGCAATATTTCATAAGAAGGCTATTGCTCATGTTTCACTCCGATTCTTAGACGTTTCTTTGAAAATGACGAAACAGATAGGGTAACAGGCGTAGGAGGAATACCTGTTGAAATGTTGGTTGATAGGTTGTTGCACGTGTATGACTTTTGAATCCACAGCTGATCATGAGAGCTTCCTTTTGGCTGGGAGGAACTACCTGAAATGGAACATAAGACCACCAAATAAAATTTAAACAATATGTGCAGTGAACTACCTAGAGTGTGCTAGATCTAGGAAGTGTGATACTTCTTAGGCATTTATCGATCCCCACTATTTAAATCAATTTAATGCTAGTAATCAAGTAAACCCTATTGTAGTTAAAATGATTTAGGTATCTCATTTAAAACACAATAAGAAAGATCTAATCTAATAGGCTAGGTTAGAATATGATCTCAAGGTCAAGTAGTTGGTTCCGGGTCTCTGCGTTTTGGCGGAGGTCTTAGGCAGTCACGGTGAGTAAGGATGATGTGGGAATAGGTAGGTAGGTTACTATTCGGTTATATTGGCAAATCAGGCGATGCCGGTTGGGGAGAATTGTGCCGATTCTTGTGGAATACTAGGAATGTCACAGAACAAGCTTTAGATCTCCCTTATGATTACACAAAGGACTAGGCTGGTCGAATGAGGTATTAAGTTGTTTGGATGGGATTTGGTGAGGTTTTAATAGGGATATGGAGGGGTGAGTATTAAAGGAGGTCAATGGGTGGCTAGGAGAACAAAGGATGAAAATAAAATGATGAAATAAGTGAACCAGAGGAGTAAAATGTTCTACTTACTTGGAATCTGGTTTTGGATGTCTGTGAGTGAGGAATGAAGGTGTTGATAAGAGGTTGAATGCTGCAAGGGGATCACCAAATGTTGGGGAGCTCTTGCATGGGTTGCATGTGCTCTCCTTCTTGCTTGATTGGATCAAATATGTGCTGGGGTGAGTGTTGGATGGTTGCTGGGTGAATGCTAGATGTCTGTGCAAGAGAAAATACTTGATCTCCTTCTTTGCATGTGTGTTCTCCTTGAAACTTGTTCTCAAAAGATGTGATATCTCTCAGAATTCGCCAACCTTGAAAATAAGGTTGTTTTGGGGTTAAAAGGTGACCGATGGCGGTTCCGGCTTAATCGACGATGGTTAAAGTAACCGACGCGGTTAGGGCGGGATTTTCTAGGTTTTCTAAACTAGGCAGATCCCCTTGATTTTCTGGGATCTCGTGTGTTGGCCCCTGGATTAGGATGGAAGCTTCCTTTAAGCATGCGGGAATGTGGTTAGAGGGAATGTAGGCATTTCTTTTTAGGGTTTGGGTAAGTCTTAGTTAGTTATGGCAACTTACTAAGAATAGGTCTTAAGGTGAGGTGGCTTGATGAGGTGGATATGTGGGCATTATCCCAATTAAGGTATTTAAATAATAAATATTATGATGATAATGAATTAATTTAATTTAATTAATATTGGAGTGATGTGAAGGGGGCCATGGCTAGGTGAATGTGATGAAGGTGTTTATTGGTCGAGGACCAAAGGGGGTGTGACCTAATTTTGGTATCTACATTTTGCCCCTTTTTGTTGCGTAGCTTGTATTGGTAAGCGGCGCTAACAAACATAAGATGTGGTTGCCCCATGTGTGGGTGAAGGTGATCCCCCTCAAACCAGAACTGATGAGGCAGAAGGTAGAATCGGTGAGTGGTTTGATAAAAGGTAAATGTGATGAAAAGGAAGGTGGGTAACAGGGGAAAAGGGAGCAAGGTCTACTCGGGTAATCTAGGTAATGGGTCAGGGTCAAAGGTAGCAGAATAGGTCCAATGCATGTACACGTATAAATTGTAGCATGGTACCAAGTTGAAGAGCAAGTAAACTCTACATTGTCTAAGGTCGATAGGTTTATCCAAACAAGGTTGAAGTGATTCCGGTATCCAAGGTATAGGATATGGTCGAAACACGACCAGTGTCAGTGTCAAAGTCTTTGAACGTTTAGGTGTGTTCCAGACACACAAAGGTAGGTTCGGGATAAACGGTCACGGTAATAGGCAAGGTAAGGTCATTAGGTCAACAACACAGTAACAATGCCGCAAGGTATAGCGAACACATGGGGTTAAAGGTCACTAGCGATGGTCTAGGTCCGTGAATATAGGTCACGGGATGGGTAGGGCCAAGGTATGGGTAAAATAATGAGTCCCCAAAGGAGGACAAGGTTGGGCAGAAATGATGAGGTCAGGAGGGTGAGGTAAATGGTTTGGGTAAAGGTGGGGTGGGGTAAATGGTCAGGGTAAAGGTTAGGTGTAGAAAAAAGAGTGATGGGCAGGGTAATAGGGTAAAATTTAGGGCAATGTGTAAGAGAGGGTGACCGATGTCAGTCAAGGGTAGCCGAAGCCGGTGAGGAAACCGACCTCGGTAAGGTAGGGCACATGACCAATGCCGGTGAAGGTAAAACCGACATCGGTTAGGTCGGGTTTATTATAAAAACAAAAAAATCATGGTTTTTGTTATTCATTTGTCATCTAGCGAATTGAAAAACGAGAGAGAGAGAGAGAGAGAGAGAGAGAGAGAGGGAAAAGTGTCCGGACGGAACGAAGAGTTGAGTTAGTGAGCCGAATGGTGGGTGATTCGTTGTTGAGAGGCGGGTCCACGAGATCGGTGTGTGTGATTTGATTGGTTGGAGTCGTGGGTAGCGATTAGGTAATGGCGAGGCCGAGAGGGATCGAGCGAGCCACTAGTGCAGGCGGCCGGATGTGCCACCATGATGACGGCAACATGATGAGGTAAGTGTCCAACTCTTGTTGTGTTTTGTTAGATAGATTAGGTGATTTGGAAAATTGGGTTTTTGTGTTTTGTTTTGGGTGGGGGAAAATGAAATTTGGAAGATGGGAGGGTAAATTGGGTAGAATAGGAGTGGGGAGAGAGATAAGTGGGAGAAGAGGGGAGGGATGAGGTGTAGGGGAGTTATAGGTGATTTTGGGTGGGTAGAAGTGTCGTAGAAGAGGTAAGTTTTGAGAAGGGAGGGTTTGGGGTCGTGGCTTTTCGCCGTGATGTGGACCGGCGCCTGGTCGGGTTTAGTGACGTCGGTAGGGTTAAACCGGTATTGGTCATGAAACAGGTGATCAATGTCGGTTCAAGGGTGACCGTGGTCAGTTAGAGAGAACTAGCACCAGTCGGTTTTCGAGAGCAAGGGGCCAAAAGTGCCACAGGTTTCATGGTTGAGATGGGTAGAGGTAAAATATGGTGCGGAAAAATGAGAGTGGGTGAGTATGGGTATGATAAATATAGATTAATTTGTTGTTTGTATTGGATGTAGGGGAGAGATCACCACGCATGCGGATGGTTCCACCCCTGCCTCGTGATGATTTGCGTGCACGACCCTTGAGGAGTTGCGTCATGTGGAGGAGGTGGGCCTAAGTTGGGTCCAACGCTACCGACATGTAGTCCGGTAGCCGAGTCTGATGGTTGCTCTCATCAATAGATGGGATTCCGTGACCAACATGTTCCACCTACCGATGGGTGAGATCACAGTCACCCTAGAGGACGTGTTTAGGATTCTATGGCTACCCATATTGGGTACACAGTTCATTTGATCACCTCGAGGCCTCACAGAGTTGAGTCTGATGCCGATGTTGTTTGGAGAGGGGATGGCTGAGCTGACATTCCATAGCACCAGCTTGAGCTATGGAGAGATGTACCTAGCTCATCCTAGAGGAGACGAGGCTAGTAGTTCTATTGATAGAGGTAGTGTGTTGCTTTGCAGAGTTGCGCGAGATACGAGAGGGTGGGCGGTTTCCCCAATCATTAATGGGGGTATTACATGACATGATGATAGATTAGACCCACTTTTCCTGGGTGCCAACATTCCTGGTGTAGTTATACAAGGAGTTATGGGCATATGGACATCTCGCGCAGTTCATCGTGTGTCAGTACCTTTTACTTCACTGCTTTGGGCATATGAGCACATTGTCTATGTGCGTCCAGTGGGTATGCCCTGGGCCGATGCCTTTCTACCAAGCTTTGTACGAGTGGGGTATAGGCGATGGGTGCATGCTATTGGAGAGCGGAGATCAGACAGGGCTACACATGATGTAGCATACTTCAGGTGACTATTGGAGGGGTTGTCCAAGGTGGATATCATTTGGAGGCCATATGTGGGCTTCCCATCATATAGGCATATGTGTGATGAGCTAGCTAACCTCCAAACTATCGAGATGGATACAGATCGCCGTGTTGGGAGCACAAGATGATCCCGGTTGACAGAGCAGGGCGGCAATTTGGGCTACTACAGACATACCTCCACCCTTCCCACAAGACAGAAAGACAACGTGAGAGGTCCTTACCTCTACCATAGCCAGCATGCCCACAGGGCACGAGGAACAAAAAGAGACTAATGGATTAATGATGTCGGGGTCACGATAGATATAAACAGTGGTGGCGGCTCATTTACAAGCAGTACCACCTAGGGCCGGGCAACTAGATCTAGCCACCGTCACGGTGCAGAGAGGATGCCCTACAGGGCATGTGGCGAATTTGATTACCCAGGGTATGGGTATGGTGCGAGACACACTTGCTTGCTCAGCTCGAGGCGAAGGTGGCCAAGTTACATGTACAGTGGCCGCTTTTAGGCCTAAATGGCCCAGGCGAGGATGGAGACAGAGATGGAGATGATGGTCAGGTAGCTTCCCTACAAGCACATGTGACAAGGTTGTAGGACCACTGCCACAACACAGGCACAGATTGGGGCTTTGCGAGGCTCGAGATATAGGCATGGGGGCAAGAGCGATAACACCACCATAGGCACCAGGATAGGGTCCCAATTCATAGGTAGGGGCAAGATGAGTACAGGGTCGAGGCCTATGGGGCCACCACAGACCGTGCCCATATCCAAGTCAGAGGATGCCCTAAGTGAGGCCAGATACTACCAAGACTAGTTGATGGTGGCCGGATAGACTTTCATCCTATAGAGTACATGGCACAACAAGCCTCGAGTGAGAGGACTAGATCCCACACTCACAAAGCAGTAGAGCACAAGGGACCATCAAGCTCCGAGACAGATTAGGAGAGAGGTCACCACTCATGGAGACCAGCTCAGTGATGCGTCAACAGGAGTGGTGAGATGATACCAAGCCGGCAGACAAGAGTTGAGGAGGAGACTAGAGAGACTGACATGGAGGATGTCCGGCAGGGTGAGGCCTGATGCCTAGCCCTATATTTTGATGTATTAGTAGTCATTTTTTGATATATACCGGCTTGTGTGCCAAAGATAGTGAGGATGTACAAGATTTTTGTATTATTAAGCATATATCGGCTGCGTTCAAAGAGATTTTGTATTATTTTAGTATTTTATTGTATACGAGACCGGCATGCATGCCGATGACATTTTGTATTGAGTATCGGCCTGCGTGTCAAAGATTTTGAGATATGGACATGATTGGATATCCATGTATATTGTATTTAGACACACATATTTGTTTATATGATGAGATGGATGAGATTCTTGATTTGTTTGTGTTTTATGATAATTTTAATTTTTTGTTGTGATATGGATGGAAACTAGGTGAGTTAGACATGATGGAATTAGGTTGGTTTAGGCATGGATTGGGTCAGGTGGGTTTAGGCATTGATCGAGTCAGGTTGGTTAGGCATGGATCGAGTCAGGTTGGTTTAGGCATGGATCGAGTCAAGTTGGTTGAGGCATGGTTGAGTTAGGTTTGTTTAGGCATGGTTGAGTTTAAATGAGTTGAAGTTGTGATTCATTAATTTGTGCAATGAATGATGATATGGGTCATGTTGAAGACATTTTATAATTTATGTATGATGATGGTAGAGAAATGGTAGTCATAATAAATGTATGTTGTGATGATGATAAAAATGTGAAGCAACTTGTTATTTGTTTGGTTTAATTTCCAATTTTGGATATAAAAAGGAAACTAAGTAGGGTAGAATGTGATTTTGAGAAAAATGGAAAATGAATTAATTAGGGTAGAGAGTGGCTGAGCTAACCTCCAAGGGCTCCATGCCCTCGAGTGTTGCCTACATAGTCCCAGTGAAAAGGGACCTCAGGCCGATGTAGTTCTCCCATAAGCTAAGGGAGAATATCGGGAGTATGAGAATGATTTCGTAGGTTTTAGGTCTGATTTGGGTTTAGGTTTGTTAGGTGTGGGTGGGTTATAGGCAAAATCGTATAGGTGATGTCGATTGTGGTAGAAGAAGAAGGTTACCCCAAAGGTACGCATCGAGGACCAAGTCCTGTATAAGGTAATCAAAATGTAAATAAAGATGGTTAAAAGATAAGAGGAGGCAATAAAGCCACCTGCTTGGTTAGGATCATACCAAGTAGATCATACCTTGGAGGAGGAAATGAACGTAAGACCCTAAATAAATTACATGATTGATTATTCCAAGGTGAAAAGTAGTCACATGATCACCAAATGTCTTGGTTTCCAAGATATCCCTTGAGGCGGTAGGAAATGGGAGTGGGAATGGTGAGAAGGGTGAAAGGTGGTTTAGTTTTTATATGGTATGAGGTAGCATGCTCTTTGGGCAAGAGATCTAAGGTCACAATGGGAAAGTCCATGACTAAAATGTTTTCTTTTTGACTTGTATTTGAGATAGACTAATCGATTCGGGAAGTCTATATGGGATGAGGAAATTAACTCCTTTAGGTCTTTGTGAAGGTGATTGATGTGGGAAGCTTCAGATTCTCTCACTTTTTTTGAAACACTTTACATAGCTGTCCTTCGATGGAGCAAATATTTTATAGCAGCGATTGTCAAGAGGAAGATGTCCTTTTGAGGGAGTCATCATTTTATTAGAAGTTTGACTCAAGGAGTTGTGTCCCAAGTGAGGGCTTTGAAGTCATGGAAAAGACCAAGGTGAGGAATATGATTCTTGTTCAGATAGCAGGGTGAAACGACCATGGGATCTCATCTAAAAGTAAACAAAAATTATCCATGAGAATCATGTTATGTGCAGCACCGTGGTACACATATTCAAGAGAAGATAACAAGTGACGGGTACTCACATGATTCTTGTTTAATCATTGGTGAGGTGTAAGAAGTGGATAATGCTCAAGGGACGAGCATGGAAAGAGGCAAAAAGTGATGTAGGACTAAAAGTCAACAATAGAATGGTCGAAGATGCAAGGCGTTAAGGGGCTCAGGTTCAGGTTTACCATCGAGTGAAGATAAATGATAAGCACCTAATCCGTAACTATGGGTTACGATATATGATCCAAGCCAATTAGGAGAAAATTTGCCCCGTTTACTTTTTTTTGCTTTGGTTACATGTTGATTTTCTTTCAGGACAAGGTCACCGACTTGGAAGGTTTGTTCATGGACATGTTTGTCGTAGGCACGTTTGATACATTTTTGGTAAACTTGAAGGTGGTCAAGAGCGTTAAGACGACATTCATCTAATAACTCAAGTTGTGCTAAACGGTCCTGATGAAAGTCATCATCATTGAGCATGTCATGGAGAGAAATGTAGAGTGAGGGAATTTGGACTTCGAGAGGTAGAATAGCCTCTATACCGTAGACCAGAGAAAATGGTGTGGCAGCAGTGGAAGTATGGATACTAGTGTGGTATGCCCATAGGGAAAAAGGAATGTGCGTATGCCAATCCTTCCCAGTATCGTTAACCACTTTCATGAGAATTTTGTTTAGGGTTTTGTTAGTGGATTTGGCTTGGTTGTTGGTCTGTGGGTAATAAGGTGATGAGAAACTTAGCTGAATGCCAAAGGCGTCACAAATTTTTTGCAATGTTTTGTTTTTGAATTGTTTTCCATTGTTAGTGATGAGGCGATGAGGAACACCAAAGCGGAAAATGATGTGATGATTGATGAACTCACATATTTTCGACTTTCGTGGAGATGAGTGGTATGGCTTCAACCCATTTTGTGTAGTATTTGGTAGCGGTGATGATCCATTGATGTCATTGGGAAGAATGGGGGTTGATCTCTCCGACAAGATCCAAACCCCATTGAGAGAAGGGCCAAAGGTCATGGGCAACTGTAAGGCGTGACTGGATGTATGATGAAGGTTGGTATGTTGTTGGCATTTTACACAATGTTTGACATGTTTGCAATAATCATGGTTAAAGGTCGGTCGATAATAGCCCGATAAAGAATACACTTAATGTTAGAAGGCCATCAAGTGACCTTCACATATGCCATCATGAACATCCTTAATAATGTAAGGAATTTTAGAACTCGTGAGGCATCGTAAGAGAATACCATCGAAGTCATGCTTATAGAGGAGGCCTCCCATGATGACATAGCGAGAGACCTTTTTAAGGAAGGCACGTTGTCCGTTACGGGTGAGATCAGGAGGTAAGATGGAGAGAGAAAGATAGTTGGAATATTGCTTATACCAAAGGTCACTTAGGTCTGGGGCAATGGTTCCAATGGAGTAAACGTCATGAGGTAAATAAGAGGGTGATTAGAGTCGTTATACGGTGACAAAGATTTTAAAATTGGAGGGTGAGGCGGGTATTTGATAAGCCAAGCAAGCCATGGTATCTCCGAAATTTTTGGTTGAACGGGGGACGGTTTGAAGGGCGTAACGGTCAAAGGTGGTCAAAAGTATGTCTACATGATGTTTATAGTTTTGAAGTATCTTGTTATGACATTGGTATATACCATTGACTTGTAAGAGGAATGAGGATAATACCTGCCCCACCCCCATGCCGACACTTGGAACCATCGAAGAAGAGTGTCATTTGGTAAGTGGGCTCGTCCAGGGAAAGGGTATCAATGGACTCATCTAGAAAGTCAAAATTAGAGGGTTGATCCCTTGAAATAGGTGCATCAGCCAATTGGTCGGAGATAGATTGGCCCTTGATGGATTTTTGATGAATGAATTTGAGGTCGAGGTCAACTAAAAGCATAAGCCATCGTGTGACACGCTAATTTTTATAAGGTTTGGCGTACATGAAGTGTAAGGGATCGGTGTTGGTCACGACATAGGTTTTGTGGTTGAGTAGGTAATGGCAAATTTTAGTGGCAATGAAAACTAAGGCTAAGAAAAGTTTTTTGGGATGGGTGTATCGGTTTCATAGTCTAAAAGAGTACGGATTATGTAATAAATTTTCTGCTCCCTATGTTGTTCATCGCGATGAGCGAGCATGGCCCTAAGGAGTGATCGGTAGCTGAGATGTATAGGTAGAAAGGTTGATCATATTTAGGTGGAATGAGTACGGGTGGTTGGAGAAGGTATTGTTTTAAGGCCTCAAAAGCTTTGTGGTAGTCATCATCCCATTTAAAGGATACATCCTTCTTAAGAAGATGATGAAATGGTTAACACCGATCAAATAATTGTGAAATGAAACGGCGAATAGACTGCAATTTACCTTGCAGGCTACAGAGTTGTCTAAGGTTAGTGGGCGGAGGCATTTCCAGAATGGCCTTGACTTTAGTAGGGTCAACTTCTATACCACACAAGGAAATGATAAATCCTAGGAGCTTTCCTGAGAGAACCATGAAAACACACTTCTTGGGTTGAAGACAAACGCAATATTTAATGAGGCGGTCAAAAATGGTTTTTAGGACGGTAAGGTGCTCACAGTGGAATTTGGATTTGGATAGGAGATCGTCCACATAATCTTCCAATATCTGATGCATGATGTCATGGAAGATATAAGTCATAGCCCACTGATATGTGGCACCAATGTTTTTAAGGCCTAAAGGCATGACTTAATAGCAGAAGGTCCCCCAAGGGGTGATGGATGCGGTTTTGTGTTGATCCTATGGGGCGATCAAGATTTGGTTATAACCCGAGAAGCCATCCACAAGTGATAGCATCTCGTGACCAGCGGTAAGGTCAACCAGTTGATCGATACCGAGGTAGAGGGAAGTCATCTTTTGGGCAGGCAAGGTTGAGGTCACGGAAGTCCGTGCAAATGTGGAGTCCCCCTGTCGCCTTAGTGACAGGGACAATGTTAGAAATCCAATGAGGATAATCAATGGGTAATATGAAGGAAATGGAAAGAAGGTGCTAAAGTTCTTCTTTGACGAGAAGGGAAATGTGAGGGTGCATTTTCCTCAGCTTTTGTTTTATGGGTTTGGCATTAGGAATGGTTACGATATTTTGGACCACTATGGTGGGGTCAATACCGGGCATGTCTGCGTAAGACCAAGAAAATGCATGATTATGATCTTTGAGAAAAGAAGTGATGGATTCCTATTCAGCAACATCTAAAGATTGACTGATCTTTAGGATGTGCGGGTTGTCCTGAGCATGAATGTTGATCTCGATAGTCGATTCATTCAACATGGTTTGTGTCTCAGAGGGTAACGACCGATGAATATATGAGTCTTCTACACCAAGGTAGGTGAGTATAGATTCATCATCCTGACATTGAACGACGTTAATTGAAGGTGTATCATCATCATCATTTCAGGATACAGGAAGGGAAGAGAGGAAGGGGCCTCGTCCTCGCGTTGATAAGTCAAAGGCCCTAAGGAAATGGTGTTTATAAAAAAAAAAGTTAGGAGGGATAGATTCGGGATCCATCAACTCCGTCGGTGAGGGTGGTGATGGAGGTGGAGCGGGTGAAGAGGGTGGAGAAGGTTGATGTCCTCGATGAGTTCAATGCGGACCTATTTGGTAGGTGGTTCAGGAAAGCCGATACCACTACAGTCATTATGTTTGTGGGTGGTACATGGAATAACAATATGGTGGCCTTGCTTGTAAAAGCCAACACCAAAACCCTTCCATGCACATTGGTGTAGGAAGGTGTGGGTGAAACAGTGATTGGTGAGAGACTGGAAGTTAGTGGAAAATGGGCGAGTTTGTGATGGTGGTTCAAGTGTGTAAGTAGTAGTGTCAAGTCCCCCATAGGTGAGACCCAGGTACAAAGATGAGGAGGACCATAAAGGAGGCATTCTCCTATGGTGGTGATCATAGTGAGGGTGTTGGTGAAGACTTCCATACTCTTGCGGAGTAAGGAATGTGTTGACAGTATATATGCAATACTCCCCAAGAGTGAGGTGTTGAAAAATGCCTTCCAGGATCGGTGGTTGGTATGTGGGTAGCTGGAATAAATGATGTGTCGGTGGTCGACGCGAGGTAGAGCTAAAGGATTGGGATGCTAATGGGTTGGCCGTCAAGGTTGTGGCAGTGTAGGGATGGAGGAGGAGGCATGTGCGGTTGAGGTAGCAGACTTGGTAAATGGAGGTGTAGGTGATGTGGTAGTGGTCGTGGAGGTAGACACATTAATGGGTATAAGCACGTCATTGGGTTGGGTAAAACATGTTGCATGTTTTAAAAGGTGATGGATCGATTAGAATAGTATAGGTGTGCCCTTCATGCTCAAACTTTACACAACGATGCAAAGTGGAAGGAACCCAACCCATGACACAAATCTAGGGTCCGCATGCAAGAACAAGTTATATTGAAATTCCCCCTCCAAGACGTAAAATAACTGCAGGAGCAGTGTGGGGGCCCACACGAATGTGGAGGATGATAGTGCTTAGTGTAGAGGTGATAGCGTCATTGAATGAATGCAACATGACATGATGTTTATGCATGTAATTGTGGTATGCGCATTTGAGCAAATGCATGGCATGAAATGATATTAATGCTAGCAACCCCATCGATCATTACACGTTGTACACGTATATCATCGATGTGGACAAAGATGAAGAGGGTTGGGTCAAGGTCATCGGTTTGGTGCGGTGCGATCTCTTCCTCTGAGAAGCTAAGGGAGGCTACTTGGTGAGTAGGGTGAGGTGTGGATAAAGGTGATAATTTGGTGAGAGAGGCTATATGATGGGGTGTGATAATGGAGGTTACAAGTGTAGGGTCATTGGGTAAAACCTCAATAGATTGAAGAACCTCCATGAGAGCTTGACGATGGGATTCCAAGGTTTGGATGAGGTCATATAAGGACATTTTGAGGGGAGATTGGTGTAATTATTTGAGCATGGTGCGATGTGTGTCCCCATTAGACATATGATATGTGGGGGTGTGAATAGTGATTTTAGGTGTGGGTGCAGATTGTATGTTGGGTATAGGATTGGTTGGTCGGTCAGTTGCCTTTTCCTTGCCTTTTTCCTTTTGAGCATGGGTAGTAACGTGAACCATGTTGATTTGAGGGGAGTTGGTGAATGGAGAAGGTGTAGGATGAGTGGTGTAATGACATAACAAGAAAAAACCTACCGAGAGGAGAAAAAAACTTGTGAGGTGAGTGGCGTAATGACATTTGGGTGATGGTGTAGCAAGTTCTTTTATGTGAACCATGTTAAATTTGAATCTTGGGGATGGCTTTAAGAGTTGAGGGGGTGGAGGTCGTGGTTGTTGAGGAGGTAGTGAGGAAGGATTTGTGGGAAATGGGTCTTTGGTGAAATGGGGTCCTCATCGAGAAGGTCGTCATCGTCAAATTTTTCTTCGAGAGTACACAAATGCATAAGGACAGATTTTCAAAGCCTTGTATTCTCCACATTGTGCCCGACATACGTTAGTAGGCACAAATTTTAGTGTCATCAAACCCTTTTGGCTTGTTTTGAGGGGGTCATAAGGTCTCAGTGGTGATAATGTGATAACGAAGTCCCAAGGAGGTTGATTAAGATTTTGGCATAGGACCACATTTAGTGGGTCACAATGGGAAGTGAAAGTGGGTTTGGGTGTAGGTGCGGCTGATTGTTGAGGAACAGTCCTTGCAGGAGGGGGAGTGGGTTGAGCTATGGTTTTGGGTGTTGGAGTGGTCTTAAGTGTTGGTCGTGTTTGCTTAAGTAGGGGTATGGTAGATGAGCAGGCGAGGAGGGTGTATGGTTGTTTTGACTACCTTATTGGAAGGTAGCGGACTTTTGTCTTTGGGTTGCACCTTCTTAGGTAAAGGTGATATGGGTGTATGAGCTCTAGAAGGAAAAGTGGATGGGGAAGAGGGCGAGTTACCCATGGGGATAACGGAGGTGCTTTATGAAGGTAGATGATGTGAGTCGTGTAGGGGTGTGAGGATAGAGATTAAAGCATAGTGGGTAGTGAAGTAGTTGCGGAAGGTATTTGAGGTATGGGTGGTAAAGATGTTACAGGTGTAGGTGTAAGCCATGTCGGGTGCTTGGGTATGTTAGAGGTTTGTGAGGAAGGAGTGGGCTGTTGTGTTTTTGGTTTATTGATGGGTGGAGGTTTCTTAACTGTGTGGGGAGGTTGAGGTCCTAAGACAGACGGAAAAGTTGAAGGTGATGCAGGTGTGATTAGTGCAGCCGGGGTGTGAGTTCTATGAGTTTGGTTCTTCTTTTTGGGTGTCATAGTAGGTTGGGTGTTGACTGTGGAGGATGTAGCTAAATCTAGTTTGATAGGTGGATGAGTAAGGCTAGTGGTTGGGGTGACCCCTAAGTTAGTAATAGGTTTAGGTGAGGAGGACGATGTAGGTGTGGGTTCGAGACTTAGATGTATGTTGGGTTATGGGTAAGGGTGTGTGTTGAGCTATGATGGGTGTCATGGAAGAAGTTGTGATAGAGGTGGATGTGTTCGGTTCAAGTGGTTGAAATATTTTTGGGTAGATAGTGGAAGTGTCAGCAAGTGACATTTGCATTTGCATTGAGACAAGAAGTAGAAGGTGTCCCCATAATAAGGCTCTGTCCACATAATCTAGGCAATCGGCTAAGCGTGAGAATGGCACATTTGTAGGCGAGGTTGATGAGGACCTAATGGTAATTCCCGTAAAATGTGTCTTAGAGATGGGGAATTTGTTAGCTTTGGCTTCCGTGGGTAAGAGAGCCGAAAGTAGGTCTACAAGATCTTGGGTAGCTGATGGAGAATGCTCACCTAGAGGCAAAGGTATCTCTATTGGATCCTTGATAGGTGGAGGAGAAAATGGGTGCTCCTCTATAGGTGGAGGAGATGATGGGTGCTCCTCTGTGGGTGGAGGAGATAAAAAAGTATCCTCCATGGACTGAAGAAGTATTGTGGGTGACGGTTCCCTAGGTGGAGAAGCCAAAGGTGAAATAGCCTCGACATTAGCGAAGGGCTCCTCCACGGGTGAGGAAGGAGGTGAAAGGTTTTCCTCTGTGGGTGGAGGAATAGGTGAAATGGGTTCCATTACGAGAAGGAGGACTTTGGGCTAGAATTTCCTCTATGGAAGGAATATGAGGTAATTGGGAAGTAATGGGTGTGTCGTTGAAAATAGTGTGGACCTCGCGGGTATGGCTATCATGAGTTGAGGTATCACCGGTTTGATTAGATGAAGGGGCATGATTGGGAAAGGGTTTCTTGAAGATATGCAGGTTTTGATTGGTAGGTGCATTAGGATTATCCATGGTTAACTTGCCTTTCTCGAGCATTTCTTGGACAATGTTTTTGAAAGTGATGCAATTGCCGTCATTATGACCCTTTACTCGATGATAGTTATAGAAATCGTGTTCTTTATACCATGCGGGTGTGGGGCGAGAAGGGTCAAAATAGCATGTGGTTTTATAGGTGAAAGGGTGATGGCCCCAGCTTTGATGAGCTTTTCTAAGATAGAAGAATAAGGTTCCCCAATTGGGGTATATTTCCGTTGTTCCTGTCTGAATTGAAAAGTATGAATGGGTGAGAGATAAGATGAGGGGCTAGCTTGATTTGATGGATGAGCTAGGTGACTTTGAGTAGCACTACGTTAGCGGTCCCCTTGGCCTTTAAATAATTGTTATGTGGTTTGGAAGAAGAGGATGTACCATTCAACTTGAATTTCGAATTCTTATTACGTAATTGGATTTTGTTCTCTTGATGGCGAATCTCTAACTTTCGTGCCATGGTGAATGCTTCATCAAATGTTCGAAAGTTTGGACCTTCGAGTCGATGAGATATGTCTAGCACAAGCTCGTGTGAAGAGCTCGATGAGCTCGGTTGCGGTAGTTGGAATGTGAGTTGATTAATCGGGTTACACCGTGAAGCAACAAAATCTATGATAGATTCATCATCATATTGACGTGTGGAGTATAGGTCGATTATGGTAACCTTATTAATGATATTAATGGAAAAGTGATCTAAGAAGGCTTGGGCCACCTAATTAAATGACAATATAGAGTGTCAAGGTAACCCACTATACCAATCTAACGCAAGTCCAGTCAGAGACATGGGAAAGGTCCTTAAGAGCAAAGCATCATCGTGGGTGATTAGGTAGCACCCGTGTTTGAACGACCGTAAATGTTGTTGCGGGTCTTCCTTGCTATTGAAACGGTTGAATTTAGGCATTTCCCAATGCATGGGGTATGGACAGATAGGAATGGATGGGTGGATAGGCTCGTTCAAATCTCGTCGTAGGTGAGGGTATTTCGGGAGCCGAAACCGATGCCTCCATGTCTGCATCTTATCCATCATTAATTTGATTAGGTCACTAGTTGAGATTATGAGTAATCTACATTAATTTTAATAAGTATTATAGTAAACATATGCTTAACTAGAGAGAACTTTCCTAGTTTTGGAAGGGCACGTGCTCTTTAAAAAGTCTAAGAATATCATAGAATGATATCACCGATGGCGATAGCGTGGAATAATATAGGTATATATTTAATTTAATTTAGATATCAACATCCAAAAAGGATAAGAATGGCCTATGGGACGAGAAAAGGCGATCAAAGAACCAATACATAAAGGGAGTGCCAAAACAATCTAAAAAGAAAAAAGAAACAACAAAGCAACAAAGAAACTACAAGAAGGTTGAATGAAACCAATAAAATGTATGTTGTTTGTGAGATCTCGACCAAATAGTATGTGTATGAGATCTCTTAAGATTCCTAAAATCAGTTATTTGGAAGTAAGAATTGATATGCTGTAATTATTTGTATTTGAGGACTTCAATTTGAGTGTTCTTTGTCAGAGTTGAAGTGTCTCATGAATAAACAAAGCTAAACATTTTTGGTCTTCATATCGAATGAGGCTCCTTAAAGATCCATTGGAATCTCTAAAAAGACAATGGTATCTTCCACAAATTTCATAATAGATGGGACACTTGAATATAAAATGCTCTTCACTTTTAGGCTCTAGAAAACACAACTGACATATACGCTCATGTTGTGGGAGGCTATGATCAGATTCCATCCAAGAAGCGGGTGAGAGAAAATGCAAAAATTGAGCTAAAGGGATCCTCAGGCATGAAGGCAACAACTTCTTCATGTATTCAGGAATTTTATTTTGATCTTCATGGAAGCAGAATAAAATTGAAAATAGTGAAGAAGTTTTGGTTTCAAAGGCTCTTTTGGAGCAAACCATGTAACTTTCAAATAAGACTTAGTGAGTTCTTCTCGTATACCCATGTTAACCTCATGTTTAGTGAGTTGAGGAGCATTAATAGAAAACCCAAGAGGAGGAAGTCTTTCTATATCAATATTCAACTTTTGAAGGAGAGTCATAACTCTTGCATACCAACAAGATTTGTATATCAATATGGGTGGTCTCCATTTCCACTAAAGACAATCCTCGCTTGAAACTAGTGAAATTGACAAATGGAAAGCACAAGTGGCCATGGGAAAATATAGTGGATGAAACAATGTGGTTGGTTGCGATGCGGTCGTGCATCAATGACCAAATATATTATGGCTATCTTTGTAATGACATTTATTATAATTAATTATCTTTTTTAAAAATTGAATATATTATTATTTTTGCTTTTAAATTTCAATAATATTAAAAATGGTGACAAGAATATCTCCTAAAATTTGGCATATCAAAACAATGATTAAAATATTTAATAGATAAAAATTATAAAAAAATTAAAATATTAATAATTGTGAGAAGGAAAAAGAAATTGTAAAATGATTGGTTGATGGAAAATATCTAATTGGTTCCTAAGAAATAGCAATAAATGCGTGGGTTGTGCAATGGAAACACCGAAAGGGATGGAAAGGGGAGTCTACAATAAGATTAATGAAGATGGGGGAAGAAAAATATTAAACTTGGGAAAGAGGGGTTAGAAGGAGAAAATGATGGATGCGATGAAAAGTCGACAAAGTTTTTAATAGGGTATCGTGGGGGATGGGTAAAGACGAAAATATAATTTGCGGGTAGACAAAAAAAAAACAAAGAAAGAAAAGGAGAAGGTGTTGGATGAGACAATTCTTGAAGATCAACTAACAACCTCAAAATACGTGTCATTCTTTTGATTTATCAGTTATGTTGCTTTGCTTTGATATGACTCTTCGACCATCCACCACATTTGGCACAAAACAATTGGAGGTTTTCTATTAGTTTCTGGTTATACACTAAAGTGATTAGAATTTTCAAAGGATTAGGGTTTCAATGGAAATCACCTCTTTGAAAGCCAACGTAAGTCAATAAACACTCTTGTGACATCCTCGTCATTCATCCATCTAACATGTCATGGTTTTTATTGGTAAATCCATGTGTTTCACAAAATACACATCTTAATTATTCTAGAAAAAATTGTTGATAAAAAATTCAATTTAGGACGACTTAAAAGAGCTTAACCGTCGAGAAAATTTTGAATTGACGAGGTGGCATAAAGTTAAAATTTCAAGCCACTCACGAGTCCCCACCACACAAGGAACCCTAATTTAAGGGGTTCTTTAGAGCCACTTAATTATTATATATATTTTTAAAAATAGCTTTGAATAGATCATATGATTTTTAATATACATATTTTCTCTTGAGCTTTAAAATTTTGTGGAAAGCATTTTTTTAAAGGATTTAAATTAAGTATTTTATAATACAAATAAATTTAAGGTGACCTATTACTTAGAAATAAAGTCACCATTTATGAAGTGTCTATGTGTCACCATTTCATTGGTTAATGACTTGATGTGACCTTCTTTATTGGCTAGTTTATATTTAATTTTTAATTTTGAAAGTGACATGTGCTCACTTTAATTCAAACAACTAATGGTACTTTATTTCACATATGTATTCACGGTCATTGGCCCATGCACGGTCGGTGGCTCTTTTCGCCTACATAAACGTTATTTCAAATATTATCAAGGCACATATCATTAGAGGAGTTGGCTAGTGCAACAAATGTGAGGACTTTATATTTAATATGAAATATAAAATAGATAACATGGTTGCTTTAGTTGGTTTGGACACTAATGTGTAGGTTGAACCTATCATGCAGGTATTTACGATTAAAGACAAATAATGCAATTATTAGAAACAATGCCAAATTTGCAATGTCTATGCCATGTTGGAATGTTCAAAGATTAACGTTGTGTAATAAATGTTCAATTACATTGTTCGGTTGGGTGTCCTATTTTTGACCCCATGAAAGTAAACATGCAAGCGTAGGGTAGGATCGAAACATTTGGTGAGGGCAAAAAAACATTTCAAGATGTGGTACTATTATCCCACATGCTAAAATCATAGTCAACCACTTGTACAATTTATCCTACAACTAAGTGGAGATGACCAAAGACGGGCCATTTGATGTAGAGGAAGACAATAAAGGAAGGAATCGGTGTCCATGCAACCGCCCACCTTTCATTGAAACATTTTCCAAAATGGTGACATATTAAACAAGCAACTTGTTCGAATCTCCTCATGGTGCCATCTTAAACATGCAAATTGTTGACTTATGCATAACATATATTAAAAAATAATACAAACATGTTGGGGTCTAGGTAAACCCTAAATGCATCACAATTAGGGATTAAATTTGTGATAGTTTACACGTTTTTATGATTTTATCTATGAAAATAATTTTAAATCTTTTAAATAACAATCACATATAACTTGGATATTTAAAGTATGGCCATCATTTTGTATATAAATTTTCATGTAAACTATATAAATATACATAAATACATATTAAAATTTTAAGTAAACAAATATTTTTTTAATGTTTTATTATTAAAATATGTTTAAAGGGCGTTATTGAAAAAATAGCATGACACGAAAATTGATGAAATATCGACTTGAGGCAAAAGAAGTAAGATTTTTAATTGATTGTTTTTTTAAAGGTATACTATATGTTTGAACTTGATGTAAAATATGGTATTTTTATGTACAATAATGATAAACATTATTGTTGAAAATAAAATAAAACAATCATCAATAATTGAGTCCCTTCATCATTGCTTGGCCATATGCGTGTTACCCACTTCCATGATCATGTCAACACAATCAATGAGGTGGCATATATGTAGTGCCACCGCTAGTACTTGAAAGCCACACCTCCACTCATTCTTAACTAAAAATTGTTGTTTAGACAAACCCAATAGAGTATACAAAACTACCACAACCACAATGCCACCTACAAACCCCCACACATCCCTTTGATTGTGTGTGTTCATCGCTACTCAACCTACTCTATAACCCGTCACAAATCCTAAGCACTTCTCAACACAAATCCTAATGCCGATTTTCCCGCCATTCATGTGTTTCCTCTACTTCTTAAGTAAAGGACGTGAGGTACCCAAAGTTACACTAAAACAAATACGTAGGGTTGGAATAAATGAATTTTAAAAAGGAAAAAGCCTCCTGTTAGCTAATAAGTGATTAAAATAGGCTCTACATGGCGATGACATATAACCCTCTCTACTTGAAACCTTACTTTGTCACTTTGTTTCGTGTCGTGTAGTGGACACCATACCCATTGAAATAAAAACAAGGCAACATCCATAAAACTGTAGCCAAAAAAACTCTTTTACCCAGTGGATAGCAATTGGCAAAGAAAAACAATTAAAATTTGGAATTCATTGACATGGAACATTGTTCATGTGCACAAATGTATATGTACTTTAAACTATTAACCTTTCACTGTCTAAAAATATGGGAGTATTCTTTACACAGAGAGATCGACATGACTACACACAATGTTAATCTTACATGCATCCATATAAATCGATTAAGAAATTATTGAAATAAATAAATGCCTAACTATAAATATGTAACAACATTGAATATAAATAATTAAGTACATAATTGACCTAAGCAAGATAAGCTAGAAAATATGAAACCCTGGTTGTAAAATGAAGGGATAGAGTACTTAATTGATTTGCAGTGATGCCAAAGGTGTGCTGAGTTGAAAAACTATAGGAACCGCGAGGAAAGATGTTGGAATCATACCCGAGAAAATCACACAGATGTCGGAAGTTCCAAGACCAGGCGCTTTATGGAGGGTCAAGGGTGCATGAGGTGCTAGAACCGCTTAAAAGCTGCATAACCCAATTTCACAGGGTCACAAGATGTTCGCTAGTTTTCTCCTTTGATAACCTATATGTCGTTATACTTCATGTTTATTCACCTGAAACCTACAATCGAAAAGAAGCTCATCCAAAACCCTAAAACCACATCAAATCCTAAAAATAAAGATGCAAAATGAGGGGTCAAATTGTCCTCGGTTGTCAACAAAGTGAACTTACTACTGAGCATTACACTACATCTCATACCTAATGTAGTTTTGTGTGTGTGTGTCAAAATCATGCCCTAGGTGACTCTTGTGTGTGTCACACTTGATAGCGAGTAATAACTAGATGTAGAAAATGTAGATAGATGTGTGCATGAAAGAATGAAATTCCCCTAATATGAAGTGTATGCAAAAGTATTGGTACCTTGTCCCTTGTGTGAAGCTAGATGGATGCTTGAATGCTCTTTGAAAGCTCTTTGAATGCAACCTTAGGTGGTGATAGCTAATACTTAGTGATTGGTCCTTCATTATGGTCACACAACCTTATTTTATATGATTCACTTGCTTGCATTTCATAATTAAGCCTGAAAAGGCCGACCACCATGAAAATAAGATGCCCAAATGGCTAGAAAGGACCCAAAAGATGTGAACAAAGTACAAAGAGGTCAAGGGCATCTAGAGGGGACGAGGGCACCTGACGCTAGCATCCCGGGCTAGGCACTAGTGTCTAGAATGAGATATTCTAAAATATGAAAAGACAAATTAGGTAAGAATTGTAAGACCAAAAGAGAAAAAAAAAAGTAAGCAAATATGGCCAAAGACAGTGGTCAATTATTACTTTTCTCTCTTAGGAATCATATGAATAGTAGTATGTGATCAGGACTAGATAGATACCTAAAGTGCATGATTTAGTGTCTACATTTTCCCCCACTTTATGTTGTTTAGAGAATGATCAATAACATAACATAGATAAGATATGTGTACACAGTAACCATGTAGATCGATGACAAAAATCATGCCGAGAGAGATAATAAAAAGCATGGAAGCTAGAGAAGAGGAAGTGAAAAATGATGATGATGATCCTAGGGTGAGAGCGTATGTGTATATGTCACCTTGTACCTATTTTTGATATCACTTGTTGTTTGATTGATGATGTGATTGATGTGACTAACACTTCCCATAAGGACGGACCAACAAAAGATAAGAATGAACAAATAGCCAAATACGTGAGTATATGATCAAAAACGTGTAAAAAGTGGGTAAAAATGAAAAAGGAACATATGCACCTAATCTGTGATGAGTGAAAAGAGATAGAAAGGATCCTGAAGATGTTGTAGAAGACCAATTTTTTTGGTTGATCTCATGCGAGTTGCGTTGAATGCAAGTTTTTTGGGTGATCTCACGCTAGTTGTGCTGAGTGTGATTTTTTTGGGCGATCTCACACCAAGTGTGGAAGAAGCATAAGAAGAAAGGTCTCTGTTATTCTCCAAATATTTGACTACTTCCCGAGTATGAACACCACTGTAGATGGTGTGTAAGAATCTGATCTGGTTCGATCCAACGTGAAAGTAGAAAAGGAAGTGTAGTGCATGCATGTCAAGTGTCGAAGGACTATGTGCCTTGTAAAAGCCATTGTGTGAACTACAGAAACCTATTTTGAACGAGAAAATATGTGTAACTTCCCCTTGGTCACAGGCATTTAGGAAGGATGAGGGCACTCGGGAACTACTATCGGGGTTTGGACGATGGTGGATGTGTTGTGTTGAGGACCCAAGTTAGGATCTGGGCCATTTACGGGCCGAAGACTATGCTAATCGTGAATTGGAATATGACTATAGATTATTGAATGTGGTAACTGGTTCACCAAATAGATATCCCCCTCATTTGGGGTGTGTGCGATGTCATAAGGAGTATGTGGCCCAAAGGAGTTGTTAGTGCAGAATCACAGCACCCCCAAATGAGCTCTAAAAGATCTACTTTTCTAAGGTAGACTCATTTGGTGTGATTGCATAACATTGAACTTTCCCCAAGGTGTGGGACCTTGCAAAAGGGGAAAGCTCTCCAGATTGAAGGCTAGTTCCTTATTCCTCTGTTTAGGTGCATGTGTAGAAACTTGCAGAGGGTATGTTCTTAATCCTAATCTAAAATTTACCAAGGAGACAGGGATAGAAGGAATACAAAAATTAAAACAAAGCTAAACTACGAGGTGATGCACCAAAGGAATGATGAAAACTTATTTTTCTAATAGACACAAACCAACAAAATGCATACAATAAACAAGTACAAATAGCCAGATATATAATGGGAGACCAGATGAAAGAAAAAGAGACAAGAGATGATCTAAAATCGATCACAGACATGTTTTATTGCTTTATAGATTGATACAGTCCATTACAAAGTAGCCAAGAGGCAGAAACGTAATGCAATTTTTGATGGAAGGCCTGAACCCCACAAATCCCTTTGCTAAGAGGAGAAGGGAGCCTGCAAAACAAAGAATGTCCAACCCTTTACAATGAATCATGCCCCTGTATTTATAGATTCAACCTGAAAGAAGAAGAGAGAGAGAAGCGGGAAAATCAGGTTGAAGCTCAACCACCGCTATTAATGCCTCTGATGAAATCTCTCCCCAAATCCATCTTTACTGCATCAATCCTTGGTTCAGCGCCTTGAAGGAAGAGGAAACGACAAAACAAATCAAATTTGATCTGGTTGTTGAGGCAAGAAGATCCTGCATTGAAGTCTGAAGACGTTTCCTCTATTTTTCTTCACCTAACCTCCTCAAAATTAAAGTTTCAGACCTCCATGGCATGGGTGAGGCTGAGATCTTTCCAATGGCATCATATTTACAATATTTCGAGCCTTGAGTCGAAAGATATGCCCCTTCGAAGTTTGTATCGGGTTCGTATAAGAGGGTGGGAAAACAACTTGAAAAATGGGTCCCCTTTTGATATGGGACACGTGGCAGCCAAATTGGAACAAAAATCAGGCCTACGGGTCCACAATTTATCTTTTGCCCTTTCCTCTCGATTCCCCGCTTGGCTTTGACTCAAGCCCAAATGTTGACTTTTTCCCCAACGGTCTGCCTTCCCCACTTACACCTTTATACTTAGACAATTTTGAAGCCCTTTTATGTCCCCTTTTGACTTTGTTTCCTTTTATGCGGGATCATGGTCGATCCAATATTTGGCACGGGGGTGAAATATGGATAACAAGAGTACTAACCGCTAAACTATAATTGATGCCCTACAGAAGGGAGGGAGTGTGCTTGGTAGAAACCAAGGCACACACAAGCAAAGTGGCTAGGAAGTAATTGTTAGTACAAGCAAGATAAAAATGCATGTAGAAAGCAATAGGTAAGCTAACAAGAAAGAAGACAATGTAAACACGTGCTAGTGTAGACATAATAGACCGTGAAAAATAGGTTTAAAACATGGGACATCACTCACGATGTTACAAGACAAATGAAGCCGAAGTGGCCGCAAGCATATAAACAAGACATAGGGAAAATATCGTAAGAAATGACATACAAATGCAAGCATTACCAAGCAGAAAATCAGATAACCATGGTAGAAAATAGACCTACAAGAAAATTTTGCACATGAAGCACCCATTAGCATGCTAAGAAGATAAAAACTATGTCAAAGCATGTATAATCTGGTATAGTTATGTGCTATGAAAAATGAAACAATAACACGTGTAATGTTCCAAAGTGGATGCCCAAAAGAGCTACTATAGGATTGGTAAAAGAGACTACATCAAGCATCCGTGTTGCATGTATCGATCTGTATGAAATTTTCATGCACAACTAGAAGGAAAGTGAACGCACATGTGTATATAGAAACATAATGACATACAAGATATTTGTTTAGCATGTGTAAAAAGTGTACATGTAAGCATCAGTAAGCAAGATTAAATGTGACCAAGATATGAAATATGATGTGGATGAGATGGAATGGAATGCATAGTGAATTTTATAGGAGTAGTGTGCCCCCGAGTGGATGTGTATGCATGAGATGGGGTTCATTGATAAAATACCCCTCAGCAGTCAAGAATGAACCGTAGAGCAAGAGTGTGTGATCGGGAAATGGTTTGAACATGTGCACTAGAAAGATATGAGTGAAAAAATGTAGAGCGTATAGTTTGAGTGATGTGAAGTGAGGTTCATTTCAGGTTGAGACCCTCACTAGTCGAGTATGAACCATAGCATGAGAGTGGTGTCATAGGGTAGTAACGATACGAAATGTATCAAGATCTGTAAGATGCTCATAAGAGACTAAATGCAAAGTGTATAGTATATAAGATGTCTGATAATGCTAGAAGGGGGGCGCAGAATAAGTATGATGCCCCCAAGTGTGTGTTGATGAATGTGTTATCCAATGAGAGTGAAAGATGAGGGTATTCCACCCGATGCTTGCAGAGATGAAGGTGTGTGATCATGCTCTAATATCGGTGGTGAATGGGACTGAAGTTGTACTAATGAATGAGACATAGATAGTGATAGACAACTATGTGAAGGAGAGAACATTGGTGATGGACACTTATGTGAAGCAGATCATGGAGGTGATGAACATCAATGTGAAATCGAATGCGAGAGGTGATGAACACCTATGTAGAGAAAATGAGGTAGTGATGTATACCAATGTGAAGGACTTGTTTGAGTGATGGACCTAGAATTATGTGGCGGATTAGTAGATCGATGAGATAGTGTAGTGTTAAGAAATAAGAGATAAAATATGCGGAATATAATCCCTTACGAGAATCACAACAAAGAGAAACTAATATGCGAGAAAATATTACAAATCTCAAATAAAAGTACATAATAAATAACACAACACAGAGAGACAAGATTTAACGTGGTTCACCCAATTTGGGCTACGTCCACCAAGAATCACTTGCTCAGATTTTATTACAAGCCTCCACTCTCTCAATACAATACCTAGATCCATTTGGAGCTATGCTCAACAAACTCTACAAAATTCACACCCGAATTCAAAACACATTTGCAATACATTTGCTTTTTTTTCTATCATATGCATAAAACCATATAAATAGACAACTGCTTAAGCAATTTTACAAAACCATGGGTATCAAACAATGGGTAAAAAACAAAACCGTCCCATAAACCTATGGGCAGCCGAAGAGGCGGTTTTACAAAACAATGGGTACCGAAAAACCATGGGCCCAAAAACAGCCCATAACAGTTGCCCATTACCCATGGGTTAATAAACCACCCATGAAAATTTGCTTCGGGGGCTTCACCCCGAACCCCCGACCCACTCACCAAAGAAGTGGGACCGCTATATAAAATACCCGAGTGTAACACATAGAAGGTGTACCACACTCTAACATGAAAATAAGCTCCACAAACATAACATGTAGGCCATGAGTGAACATGCGAGCTAGGAGAAAATTGTGTCGACAAAAATCCTGCACTTTAGACAATATTTAGTCCCAGTCTCATACTATTATTTACAAGGTTTTTGATTGAAGAAAGTGCTAATTAACCCTTGTCTTTTCGCTATCTTGTTTTATTTTTACTTTATCATTCTCATCCTATACCACCCATATCCCCAATTTGTTTTATCACTTTCGTGTTATTTCATCCTTGGTATCGGGTGCTATAGGTGCCCCTGGTCCCACCATGGGCGCCTCGATCCTTTTTAAAATTTTCCGCCACTTTTTGGGCTCTTTATAACCGTTTGAGGTCTTTATCTTTTTAGTGGTCAGCCATTTTGGGGTTAATTACGAAATCAAGATCAAGATAACCCTATAAATATAAAGCTATGATACCATAATGAGGCACCAAACACTATCACTACTATCATCCATCTATTGTATTGGAGATCATTTGCATCCACATAGCTTCATCACAAGGCACAAGGCTAGGACATCTATATCACACACAACATAGGAGGAGGATTCTATTCTATTCCACACACCATCTATTTCTACACATAGTTAGCTCACTACATCACAAAGTGCAACTGACACAAGAGAAACCTAGGGAATGTTTCACACACACACACAGAGAACTACATTTGGGTCTGGAATGTAGTGCAACACTCAATTAGTAAGACCACCATTGTGACAATTGAGGTCATTTGACCCTTTCATATGCATTTTTTTTTTTTTAGGGATTTATCCTTATTTAGGGTTTTGCAGGTCTTTCTATTCATCATGGAATATCAGTGACATCTGAGAGTAGTGCAGTGAACTAGATGCAACACACAACGAGGGTTTCAGACCATCTTCTGAACCTGTGAAAACTAGTACCAAAGTTTTTACATAGACCATGGTGCCCATTTTACAGACCAAAGTTCCCATAAGTGCCCTAGTCTAACCATCTTGTTCAAATCCATCCTTTTTGGGGCTCTTGTAAAGTCGTTCATGTTTCCCGATTTTCCAGTCACCTCTGCTGACATAGTTAAAAAGCATCTTATATTCAACTGATTTATTTCCTCTTCTCTCTAGTATAATAGGGTTTCTATTTACATTTGTTTAGTTATTTGGGTCATTTACATATTTATTTACTGCATTTATTTACTTTATTTACAATTTTTCATAGCTTAGATTAACTAGTGCCTTTATACATTTTTAGTTAATCATTTTGGTGAACTCAATGTTTCAACACTTCCTTCATTCACACTTTTAGTTTCTTCATTCATTGTTTGTCATCCTAGGGTTTGGTCATCATGAGTATCTCAATCAATGATTATTTTCTTACAAATCTTGATTTATCACATAAAATCCAACACCTTTTTTCTACTACTCGTATTCGTATTGACATGCATCCAAACTCGGTTTATCAAACATTTGTTGATGCATTCTCTTCACACATAGTATTCAAGTCTAATATTCCCACTGATGTTCATACTTTTGATAATGATCCGCCTCTCCATATCATATTTTGTATTCATAATGTAGGTGTTAAGCACACTTTGATTGATAATGGGTCTGAACTCAATTTTTGTCCCATGACATTCCTTGAAGCTTTAGGTCTTTCTACTCATGACATTAGTCCATCTTCTATATCATTGTGTGCTTATGATGGTTTTTCGCCCATGTCTCAGTCACGTTACATTACCCATTACTGTTGGTGCAAAAACTATTCACACTGTGTTCTTCGTCATTGATTTTCCAGTCTCCTACAACTGTCTACTTGGTAGACCATGGCTTCATGCCATGAAATTTTTTTCCTCTAGTGTGCATAGTTGTGTCAAATTATTACATGAAGACATTTAATACACTATTTTTCATTACCGTGACCCCTTCCAGTATTGCGATTGGGCTCCTAATACTGGTATTCCTATTACACGCACATATATTACAGACAATCCCAAACCTATGGAAGAACCACCCCACTTACCACCACTTGACAGTACCATTTGTGTGATAGATGTTATTTCTTCTATGCCACCTACTACTACTACTACTATGATTCCATATCGGGGTTTGTCCAATCTATGGACATCTCTCTATCACATGTACCTTCATTTATACCATCTACATCAACACGCCCACCATTTACTTGCACACTCTTCACGAAAAATTCATATTGGGAGCATATTCCATTTTATCCTACATGCGATGACACTATATGTACACATGAGGGTTTGAATCGCTTAGGATTTGCTTTTGAGGACATCTATTCTACAACATATGCTCCTCATCTTTATTATGGGTATGTTACCATCACTTTGCCTCTTATTGTCTTTGTATCTTTCACTTGATCATCTTTCTCACACGCACTCCTCAATCTTCACCACTTACATTACAAAAATCATGGCTTGATTATATTGGAGGCACTCTAGATCCTAATTATATAAACATTTCATTTCTTATTCCCTTTGGATGTGTTTTCATTTGCAATAGCTCTTTCCTATAATACACTCAAAATCTTACTCATAGATATGCACACGGTTGTTTACTTCCTCCATTCACCAATGAGGAGTATGCTATGCTATGCGCATGTAAAACTTACGCCTTAATGTCTCATTACGCGATCAATCGACACTATTGCTTATCAAGTCACCAATGCTTATCCATTCGACACTAATCCTGAGAGCGATGATCTCTTAGATGACATTACATGATAGCCTCTTTCATCACACATACATTGGGGGCATATTATTCACACCCCCCTCTCTCATCATCATAAGCACATTTCTTATCCTTTCATTACAAGTCATTCACATCCTTACATAGTTGTACATCACACTCCTAACATTTTCACATGCCACATTTTCACATTGTTATACATACTTTGAAAGGAACGATAACTAGATCGTACCAAGCTAAGAACACATATGCTAATCAAACACCACGATCAATAAGATGAAAGTAATTCACCAGAATAACTTTACATAAACCTTTGCAAACAAATGAGAAGCAATATCATATATTATTATGGAACTTAATGCAATACATTGAGAATGGGCCTTGCTTAAATAGGTAAGGAATAACAATCTAAGAACCAGTCAAGGTCATAGATCAAGCCATAAATCAAGGAAATAACTAGTCATCAAAGAACTAGTCAATACCATAGATCAAGGAAAGAACTATACCTAACAACTAGATAATATCTCCTAATATCTAAATAAGATAAAAGAAATATCCACACACATAAGTGGGTGAGGATAAATACAATAAAGGTAAATAAAGTACCTAGGTGAACATGAGCTAAGGTAAATACCTACTCTAACACATACATCCCATAATCATATGCTTTCATAATTACATACATCAAATGATGAACCTTTTTTTATTCATTATCATTGGTTAGTCTACTAATTCATATATACTTGGGAGGCATTGCATCTAACACCCCCACTCACCTTAGCATCTATCATCTTTACATTTTCATATCGACATTCTCATCACATGTTCCAAAGATCAACCGACCACCACCCGATGACACATTCTTGTGATTCAATTCATACTTGACTATTGAGGGATTACCACACATGAACCACACACACTGCATAATAGGTCTTACAAACTACACCGATTCCCACATCGCGCGGAATTCATCCTACATTCTCCATTTACTCTACAAAATTTTATGATTTATACATATTACATCATACTAGTCTTCATCATACACATTTAACATTACATCATCTTAAATATGAATTTACTATCCTATATTCATTCATTACATGTCATTTTATACATTACAATTTACACATTCTACACATCTTGTATTACTTTACACATCATCCGTATGTACAAATTATACTCATCACATGGTCTTCTTTCATAATTACATATACTACATTTTCATCTACATGATGCACTCATTACCCTATGATGCACTTTAGTTCCTCGGTCCATACTCGATTGCGAGGGTTTACAAATAAAATGGACCTTACACTCATCACACATTTACTATTTGACCTTTCATTATGCGACATTCCTAGGCTAGTGACCTATGCTTTAGGCTAAATTTTCACCTATTCTATCACTTGGTAGTGGTATACACTTTAGGTTACATCACCACTCCCTTATATTCATCTTGTAGTGATATAAGCTTTTAGGCTAAATCATCACTCTTACATTCATTTTGTCATGATATACACTTCGGTTATAGGGTCCACGCACATACATCATTTGCAGGTTGCATGTCAACAATACACATACATTTTCATCACTACATGTTAGGCGCACAACAAAAACACTTCGACCATTTCCCAATGACACACACTCTTTTATGGTTCATTCTTGAATGCTGAGGGGGAAAAAAATGAACCTCATTGTATACATTTTCATTCATTTAGGGGGCACGCAGCTCCTATCATCCATCTCGCATTTCAATCAATCCATCCACAACATACTACATATTATGGTTGCTTTTACTCTTGCTTACTTGTGCTTGTTCATGGTCACTTTATTACACATGCTAGTTAGCTTACTTGTATGTCATTTATCTATATCATCCACACATGTGTGTTCACATCTTTTTCTAGTGGTGATCACAGATACAAGTCTCTTATACGCAACATGGATGCTTGCCTTCTACCCTTCCTACACTAGTCATTGGGGCATCCACATTTGAATCTTACAAGTGCTATCGTTTCATTTTATACTTAGCAATTTACATTACTTGATTATTCACGCTTTTACATACGAGTTATCTTTCTAACATGCTAATGGGTGCTTCATGTGTGTTGGTGCTCAATTTGATCTCGCCCCATTTGTCCTTGAAATTATTTAATTTGCGGGCTTTGTCGTCTTTTCTATCTCCCCATATTGATGCATGAAAAATTTGTCCTCATTTGGTTGTCATGATCAGTCCCTTCCTTTGGTCAAGGATCACTTTAAATCCGAGTTTTTTTTCCATTCCTCTGTCCATGTGAAATAATTTGTAACTTGGGCGTAAAATCGGGTTTTTCCCTTCCTTATGTTCTTCCATAGTCACGTTTTGTTTTCCTATCAATTTTTTTCCCAGTATCTATGGAAACGTGATTTGATGTGGCTCAGAGGATCATATTTGGGCCTTATATCATTTCCAAATTCTCTTTCTTGAAAGAAAGATTCATTTCGGCCGAAAATGGTGATTTTCCTACATTTTACGATTTGACGGGTGTGTTTTTCCCATCAAATTTACATCTCAGCATCTGTGGAAACATGGCCCTTTCTAGTTGGATGCGGCTCGGTGGGGCACTTTGAAACTCTAAGGCTTGATTCAACTCAAAGATTTTCCACGTGAAGGGCGGCACTCATCTAAAAATTCACCTTTTGGTTTGACCTTGGAGTTGCGTCGGGAGACACACGTGGAGGTTTCTACTGCCTTGCCCAAACTTAGACATTTTTTCATGCGGCGGTGTAGCTTTGGTGGACCATGGACATGTGGAGGGCCGACACTCATTTGAGGATCTGCCTCAGGGTCCCACCTTAACAGTTATGCCAAGGGGACATGTGGTGAGCCCGTGCTTGTTTAGGGTCTCCACTTTTTGGGACCATCTCAAAGTTACATTGGGGAGACATGTGGAGGCTTCCACCAGCTCTGCTCTATACTTAAACTTTTCAAAGCAATTTTCTAAGGCCTAGGACATGTGGAGGGACTACGCTGTTTGGGGACCGGCCCCTAAATTTTATTTTGAAGAAGCGCCAGGAGGACACTTGGAGGCTTCCGCTCACTCTGCCCTTGCTTGGACTTTTCAACGGCCAAGGAAAACTATCTTGGACCCTAGACACATGGTGCCTTCCATTGATCCTTCAAATTTTTAACAACTCTTCCGAATGAGACACGTGGTGAGCCCACGCTTGTTTGGGGTCTCCGCTTTTGAGGACCATACCAAAGGTGCGCCAAGGTGACACATGGAGGCTTCCGCTAGCTCCTTTTTTATTGAGACTTTTCAAAGGCCAAAAGGCATTTTTCTTGGGCCCAGAGCATGTGGAAGGCCCGCGCTTGATTGGAAACTTTCTTGTGTACTTCACCTTTGCGGTTGCACCAAGGAAACATGTGGATGGCTCTAATCTAGAGTTGAAAAGGGGTAGAATCAATGGTTGCTGTGCATTTCACCTGTTTTTCCCATTTTTTGCTCCAAGACTCCTGGAGATGTGAATACGCACTATTTTTCATTATTTTTGATGAAATTCTTTATCGTTTTGTCTGCAAAGTGTCATCGAATGGATTTAGAACTTAATTTGTGAGTCCAAGAATTGTTAAGGTTGATATTTTGAAATTGGAATTTCTCGTAAAATTGTAAAAACATGAATTACCAGAGAAGATGGATGTGGGGCAGAGTTGCAGAGGAAAGAGAGGGAAAAGGATGAAATGATGGAGGTTACAGTGCGTAAAAGATGAAAAAGGTGTTGCCTTGAGAGTGAAAAGGATTACCTATCAGATCTAGTTATACAAAGCCTTCGGAAAATGATTAAAACGGGGATTTCTTACATGAAAAAATCAGAATGATTAGGACTACTAAAAATTTGTGGCATGACATCCTAGTCATTAGTCGAGGGTTTGAGAAATGTGATCAATTCATAATTGGTCCACCTGGAAGCTTTCGGATGTGAATTTGTTAAACACTACTTTCTGAGGTAAATTGGTAACAAGCAAAGGTCCCTCGAATATTCTTATTTTTGGGGGAAATTTGGGATGAGTGAGCAAGTAAAATATATAAATGCAATGAGAATACTCTTGCAAATGGTCGGGGTTGAATTCTTAAGAGAAAATTTGAGAGAGCTCCATCTTCTTGAGAGACCAATTTGAGAAACCTATTAATTTCCTGTGTATTAGATCTCAATCACATCAAGTTAGTTGCATGAGTGTACATCCATTAACAAGCTCTGAGATTGTTCAAAGAAACTTTCCCCTACTGATGAATCTAATCAATTTTGAGTTAATTTGTGTCAATCTTGGAGCAATTTGTGTCTGCTTTGTTTCAGAATGTCTACAAGTAGTTTTTCTTATTCCTATTGCAATCTTGTGTTAAAGTCCCTCTGAATCACATAGGATCTCATCCCTGTGATAGTTTAGTGGCATTTGCAATTTCATTTCAAGAAGAGCTTTCATCTGTGATGAGATAAACAATTTAAAATCACTTCACTGTCATTTGTTGATAAAGATTGTCTGTAAGCCTTCGAGTGTATCTTAGGCGTGAGGAACTAGGGGTATTTGATGTTTTATTGAGTCTTTAGCTCGAGCCTTCATGTTAAATTCTTGGAGATTATGTGAAACCATGCAAATCTAGGCCTCCATTGATGCACACCTTCTAGTTGAAGGAATATTTTAGCTATTCTGAAGCTTTCTATCATTTAGCTTTCTAATTGTTGTGAAGTCTCTCAAAGATATGGTATAATCAATTTTATCCTACTTAATCTCCCACTAAAATTATTCAAAAACCATGAATCCACCTGAACTACCCATGTTTGCCATGTGTGTCCAAAATGTATAAATTCTACTGCTAAAATATGCAGAGGCAATCAGGATTCCATAATGTCTTTAGTAACCTTAGCCATGTCTAGGAAATATCACCATTCTTTAGAAGTGACAACTCGTGAGAGTTAAATTATGGTGCATTGATCATATTTTCTCAAGGTCTCCTTTCAGATTTGTGCAAAGAAGGATATTTTCATTCTCCTTCATCGACAAAGGTTACAAAATGGGTCCTCTCACCTTGGTCAAAAGGCATGGCCTAAATCAGTGAGGATAGATCAAATCCTTAATGAAGGTGTTATCCATTTCTCTCGATGCCCGAGTGACAAAGATTCAAACAAATCCTCTCCCCGGATACAAAATGACTCAAAATAAGATATGTCTATCTCTCAGTGTCTTGCTAAATCTGTGATGCTTCTCGGTTTCCAAGGGAGAATCAATTTGGATACCAACACCAGAATGACATTGTTTTACGGGGATGATTTGTTGATTTGTTGCCAATTCATATCCATTTGGCCCATCAACAACACTCGTGGTGCCATGGCGAGGATCTAATTTGCATTGTCGGGGACGATTTGTTGATTTGTTGTCAGTTTATATCCATTTGGCCCATCAACAACACTCATGGCACCGTTGTCGGGAATCTTTGAAGTATTTTACAAATACAGTACATATAGACCCTAGTAATACTTCTTACACATGTTGTGTGCTAATACATTGTTGAAACATCATTATCTATTCAGATCTATAAGAATTGTTCAAAGTTGTAAGTTATGAGTGTAATATTTCTAGCTTATACATTTATTGCACTAAAGTTTGTATCATCATTGATAAATTTGGGTAGAAGAAGAGCAGATCTTGTAAGCTTTGCATGAATTTGTTATTGATAGATATTTGATAGGTCTTTCATAGTGCATTTGCACAAACTAAGGTGAAAATCCTTAGTGGTGACTCCGTGTTGTTTAAATTCTTAATAAATACCAATGTCTTAACATATATCAAGTAAGATTTGTCATTAATCTCTACAAAGCTAGAAGGAAGAAGATATTTCTTCGCTAAGGACCCTAGTAGAAGGTTATTTTTAGAGTTGGTAAAGTCTAATTTAGAGGGAAGAAGGATTTGGAATGTTGTTGGAGATCAAGCATCAAGAAAAGAGATCTTCATTTGTGAAATTGATCACCCTATGATTAAAGATTGCAATACTTCTTCAAGTGCTTCAAAATAGGTAGTCTCTTTGTTGAATTGAATTCTCCATCTGGAGAGGGTCCTTCTTTTGTATTTGAAAAAATTGCTTCTTAATCTGCCCCTATATTTTCCAAATCTGATAGAGTTTTCCAAGAAACGGGGCCTTTAGATGGTAGTCATTATGAAAATTACATCGCTGTACCACACAAACTTCTCGCTCCTCGTTAGTTTTCATCTCCTCCAAGGTCACCTCCTCAAAATAATATGGTTCAGCCTCCACCCATACCTCCATTTGTTGTGAATACTTTTGGTCGCATCAATTTTAGAGGTATGACTGGCTATCCAAATGTTGTGCCACAAGATGTAAGAAATAGATTGCCTAAGTTTCAAGGAAATAATGCAATCACTGGTGATCAACACTTGAAGCTCTTTGTCAATATGATGGAGGACTTTGAAATATAATTTGATAATGTGTACATTAAATTGTTTATCCATACTCTAGAAGAAGATGCAAGGGACTGGTATAAATCTTTGCTAGATAATTCCATTGATTCTTAGACAGAGATGAAGAATGCTTTTAGATTGCATTATGGAGATAAAATAGACCCTAGGTTTATTTTATTAGAATTTGAAAATATAAAAAAGAATCCTAATGAATCAGTGCATGATTTCAATACAAAAATTTAACAAAACATTGAGAATACTTCTTGTTAAGAGGCCATGTGATGAATCATGTCGATAAAGTATTCGAGATGCATTTGATAAGTAGGGTTCATTTTTAGACACCTCTAGAAAATTTTAAGTGGAAAATACATGGCGAATATCCACAGAACTAGTTTCAGGAAAGGTGAATTTGACGGTATTCCAAAACTAAATTTTCACCAGGTTTTTCGAGCCAAAGAAACCAGAGTTCTGAGACAATCGATGCACCTTTTAACGCATGACAATACAATGTCAATAACCCTCGTTGACATGTGTCAAAACAATGTCAATAGATTCCATTGACGTGCGTCAACAAGGATCAGTGACTTGCATCAATTACATTTGTTGATGCGTGTCAATGGACTCTGTTGACATGCGTCAATGGCCATGATCTGTTGACACACGTCAATGGAATCTATCGACGCGTCAATGGCATCTACTTACGTGCGTCAATGGATTCTATTGACGTGTGTCAATTAAATCTGTTGTCGCGCGTCAATGGACTCTGTTGACATGCGTCAATGGCATCTATTGATGCACGTCAAATACATCTGCTAACGCGTGTCAATGGAATTTGTTGACGCATGTCAATGGACTCTTTTGATGCGTGTTAACAAATGCAATTGACGCATGTCAACAGAGGCCATTGACACTTTATTTGGCCTATAAATACCCTCCCGTTGGTCATTTTCTCGTTTACACTTTTCGGCTCTCGATTTTTTTTAAAGAATAACTACAATGGCGACTTCAAGTGCTTCCCAACCACAAGCTCAAAAAAAATCAAGAAGAGAATCCAGTCCAATCCATGGCAAGATCATCTACAGAAATCCTTTGTGCCCCCACATCCATACTTGTTTTAAAATGTCTTCCGAATATAAAGATTTGATGGATGCGTGTGAGTTTACTGGGCTCGTTGACATGCCCCATTTGAAAACAGATCCAGATATTTTGAATTACCTTCTCTCGTCCTATAATATAGAGGAACGGCCTTTTTTATGTTACTCGAACGATGGCCAAATGTTTCAATTTAGTATTGAAGCAAATGACATCCATCGGTTTACGGGCCTTCCGTTCAAAATTTACCAATTATTACAACGAAGGCAACACTCCTGGAAGATGACAAGAAATATCTCGAATCAATGTTTGGGTTCCATGTTGATTGTAAGTATAGTTCGTTTTCATTCATCATTTTTATTCTGTTTTAGTTCTTATGTCAGTACAATTTAGTGTTATAAATTTATATTAATTCCCACTGTTTGGCATTTGTAGCTCATGTCAATAAATCCGGGCGTGGTGTGGATACACAAGCAATTACACACCACTTTCTTGCTTGCGGTGATTTCATTTTTTCAATCCGAATAGTTTTGCAGGTCGTGAAACAAATATACCAAATGGGCCATTGCATACATAGTTTCCCACTATCTCAAAACAAAAATTTGATTGGTGTCTATCTATAAAAAAAAGAGCCGACATATCAAATTCAAAGCTTTCAGAAAAACCCGTCATTTATTCCACAAACTATCTCCTTGGCCTTTATTACGAGGCACTTTTAAATTTAAAAGACAAACCAATTCCTACTTGCACTGACGAGGAGTTGATGAAGTTTTCAATTCCATTTGAAGAACAACATGTATAAACTATTTAGTTTGTATTTCAATTTTCGACATTACACTACACAATTATTAACAATTTACGGTTTGCAGAGAAGATTTATTGAAGCCCTTCCCGAAAAAAGGTGTTATCAAGAGGAAGAGGCCAACAACACGCTGAGGCTTTGGGAGACTCCCAATCTGAAATGGAAGCTCACTCCTCTCCGAACCCTCAACAGTTTGAACTCGTTAAATGCCAGAGAAGTAATACCTTCTCATATATTATTTACAAATTCCAAATTTGTATTTTTATTTTCCAATTTAAATTTTAACCAATTGAATTGACATAACATTTAATGTTGATGACATTGCAGGGACTTTGGACCATACTCGTGTTTGAAACTCAACCTTCTTCCCCAACTCACTCCATATAGTCACATGCATTCATATCTTCTCAACAACCACCAAATACTACTCCTACACGGCCACCCTTAGCACCGCGAAAAACTACCCCTCGACAACAAGGTACAACTTTTCAATACTACGTTTAATTTCATAGTTTTTTCCTTTTTGGATTGTTTTCTAGTTTTTCATGTTTTTTCTTGAAATTTTTAGCACATTGTAGTCCTTCTGTTCAAACAGCAGCACCGACCCCCTCAACCAATAATTTTTAAAATGCCAACTAGAGGAACAGTGAAAAAGAACATTGGTAAACACATGCCAATTGCTCCGGCCCCTAGTGGGACACTAAACATTGCCTCCTCCTTTTGAATTCCAACACTCTCACTTGGTGGCTTGCCCAGTGCAATGGGCATATCGGTTTTGAACAATATAAATTTAGATGAAGATTATTTGGGCATTGATAGAAATGACCCAACTAGTTTTTTCAATACCATGAGATGATTCAAGGCTAGCAGGTATACTTCAATTTCAACATGCTTTACAATATTGAATTACATTTCAATTTAAATTTATTTATCTGAATCTTGATTAATTTTATCACAAACAGGATCAGGCCACCCAAAGGTAGAAACAAGTAGCAGTTGATCTAGCCGAAAGCCCCCATACTTCTCCAGCAAGATCATCTTCATCAAATACAGATAGTGAACAGTTGCTACCTTTTCCTTTGGAGAACTTAATTGGTTATGATTGTCAATCCCATGTCAGTGAGTTTATTCTACCTCATATCAATCAGCTCATAGAATGGGAGAGAAGGGCTAAAGTTCTTATCAATGAGATTATTAGTCATTTTGAAAATTATTGGCAAAGAGATAGTTTATACGCTGCAGTCCAGAATCAACTTGCGAAGATGGATTCCTTACTTACCCAAGTAAGAAGTGGGACTGTCACGTATAACAACAACTATAAAGATGACATTTTGGATAAGACATTAAAAAAATTAGAAAATATTAGTGCTGAGGCCCAAGCATATTTTAACAAATGGTCTAAGGACAAGGATCTGGTAGCAGTTGCAAATGCCAAGAGAGATAGAGTGGTTGTAAGTACTATCACTTTCAAACAATCATTCTTGTTAATTTGAAATTTTCATTTTTTAGTAATATGTTGAATTGACATTACTCTTTTTGTGTAGTTGAAATATGAAAATTTGAAGAGTCAAGCAAAGGTATTCCAAGTTCACTTGGAAACAACGAAGAACAATTTATCCATAGTGAAGAATTTGAAGGAAAATATTGTTTTGGTTAACAAACAAAACAATACACTAAAGTGGATAATTAAAGAGCACGGCTTTGACCCTGAAATATTATTCAAAGCTAAGGCAACAGCTGATCCAAATTTTTTGTCCCATGGAGATGCGACAAAGCAAGAAGAAAGAATTTTAAAAAATATGGAGTCTTTGTGGAAGATCTTATAAGTTCTAGGGTTATTTCTACTGCTTGTTGGGAAAGGGTACAACCACGGGGAAGAAACCATTGGGGAAAGGAGCACAGAGTTGAAATGGATACAAGAAAAGAGGGTTGAAACTTTTATTATTGAGTGTGGAAACTTTAAATATTGAGTCTATATTTGAAAATTTGTAACATTGAATGTTGTGGTCATGGTATTTGAATTTTATTATCTGGATTTGATAGCCTTTTAAAATTTGAAATACTATATAATCTTTAATTTTGATTGCATATGGATTTGATAGAATTTTTAGATTGTATATGGAGTTTATGCTTTTTGGTTTACTCTTAATGGTGATTGCATTAGATAGGGATGAATCATGATGACGTATGTTTCTTGTTTACTTGGATTATCATGAATTGTATGTGGACGTAGATGATGAATGATATAGATGGATATAGATGATGATGAATGATGATAATGGATAATTGTTTTAAAAACATGGAATGATGATAGATGATGATGAATGATGATAATGATATGATATATATGGATGATGATCAATTTAATGTGGACGTAGATTTAGCTTCAAGCACGAGACATTTAAACTTGTTTTAAGATAATTCTTCTTCTCTATACTTGTAATGATATGATCATGATGTCATTAGAATGGATATAGATGATAAATAAATGGAATGTGTTAAAATGGATATAGATGACATTAGAATGGATATAGATGAAATTAGAATGGATATACTTGTAATGATATGATTATGAATTGTTTTAAAAAATGGAATTGTTTTAATAAATTTAAATTAGATAAATAATTGTTTTAATAATAATTGTAGTGTCAGGACTCATGATTATGATAATGATATGGTGATGATATGATATATATGGATGATGATGAATTTTATGTGGACATATATTATAAATTGTATAATGTATCGTGGATTATGAATTTTATAGTATAGAAATATCTTCCTCTGTAAAATTCAATTGTGTCATTTTATCCCACAGTTAAAAAAATATATCAAAGCATTTTGCAAATATAAAAAATAAATTAAACATAATTGTAAGAAATCAAGAAAGATGATATGATAGGGTTTAACTTACCTCTAGTGTATTAGATTGTTGTGAAATCATCACTGGTAATGTGCTAGATCTTTGTTTTAAGAAAACTCAACACGAGAAATGGATTAGTAGATAGATGGGTGAGTTGCCTGACATTGTCAGTCCTGAGAAGTACCAGCTTCCTCGGATGGATGTCAACCCACATTTTCAAAAAAATAAAAATATTGTATTTAAATAAATGTAAATATATAGACCTGTAACATCTTTAATGATAACAAGTGTCAAGAGCTGAAAAAATGTAAAGTAACAAACAATAAGATTAAGGTGAAGAAGATACCTATTTAAAGTTGAAATCATCACTAGGTAATGTGTAATGTGCTAGATATTTGTTTTAAAAAACTCAACACAAGAAATGGATTAGTAGATAGATGGGTGAGTTGTCGACATTGTCATCCCGAGAAGTAATGTGACTTCCTCGGATGGATGTCAACCCACGTTTTCAAAAAAAAAAAAAAAGATTGTATTTAAATAAATGTAAATATATAGACCTGTAACATCTTTAATGATAACAAGAGCTGAAAAAAATGTAAAGTAACAAACAATAAGATTAAGGTGAAGAAGATACCTATTTAAAGTTGAAATCATCACTGGTAATGTGCTAGATCTTTGTTTTAAAAAAACAACACAAGAAATGGATTAGTAGATAGATGGGTGAGTTGCCTAACATTGTCAGTCCCGAGAAGTACCAGCTTCCTCGGATGGATGTCAACCCACGTTTTCAAAAAAAAAAAAAGATTGTATTTAAATAAATGTAAATATATAGACCTGTAACATCTTTAATGATAACAAGAGCTGAAAAAAATGTAAAGTGACAAACAATAAGATTAAGGTGAAGAAGATACCTATTTAAAGTTGAAACAATCCATTATCAATAGCTTCTTCAAACTTGATGTTCTCTTCTATAGAGTGTGACGATGCGCCAATTCCACTCTCAACATTGGGAAACAGTTGTACTTGTAGTTGTATTATTCACACCTCTTCTTTCGCAAAGGGAATTCCAATGCACAATTGCTCTGTCGAATGGAAAGGTTTCGATGGAGTATCGAGAAACATAACACCTCATGCAAATTTCCAGATTTTTATCCAACTTGTTTCTCAGTTTTGATTTTATAAATGATAGTGCACTGAAAACCCTTTCATCCTCCACAGACCCCAAAATCATTGTTTGGCATAACTCATATAATCTAAAATATTCACTAATATCTTCTTGTAAGATAGAACTTTGATAGATTCCTCGCCACAGCCTTGTAATAGCACCACTTTTAGAAGGTTCGTCTAAATTTTTATATTGGTTCCTCATTGTTGTTGCAAAATTTGTTGATTGAAATTTTAATAAATCAACATTCAATATACCTTTGATTTCCATTCCCTTGAACTCTGAAGTCTTTGTGAAATGTTCCATTATTGTACCCATGGATTTATGGAAATGATTTCTTACAAAGTCAACACGACCACCTTCAGTATTCCAAAAATTAGGATTCATCACACCCATGGCTTCAAGAATTTTATCTTTGGAGAAACGTTCTCTAATTTCTGATGATAAGGATTCTGAAATTTTCTTAAGCTTTATTCTTGTTTCAACTATAACAGACTCAAAGAGATTACGTGTCACGGGAACATCTTCTCATTCCGATCCTGTAATATCTTGATGTTTTTACAAAATGTGTAGTGGTATGTCCCTCCCATTAACAGTGATGCAGAGGTGATCATGGATATTAAATCTCAAATAGTTCTTGGGATTTTTAAGATCTAATAAAGCTTTCCAATTCTCAAAAACATGTGTATCAAAACTATCTTGGGAATAGTACAAGATATCAAGACTTTGACATACCATTTTTCTCATCCGTATAAAATCCACAATATAGATTAATCTTCCATGTGCATGCTTCATCAGTGTATTGATCTGCTGCAACATTGGAAGAATACCAATGTAATGTAAGCAATGTCTCTAAATCGAGTTAAATGGAACAACAAGTCCCTCGCCCTATCAACTTCATGACAATATTTGTGCATGAAACCAACCAACAAAGGATACTCCTCACGAACTCTGCATGCAGGTTCATACAAGGAGATCCATCTAGTCTCAACATCTTTCAGAAGTTTTTTGCCATCTATAATTCCAATTGTAAATTTCTGGAACTCAAGAAATCGCTTTGGGCTGCTTGACATATAGGCATGAAGTTCTCTTATAAGGTCTTCTAATTTAGCAACATTTTCGTGGTTGCTTACCATTTTATACGCTAAATTCATTCTGTGAGCCATACAATGAATTGGTAGCATATATGGGGCCACTATTGTTTGTAATCTAACACACAACCCTGTTTCGGTGACCCTACATGATAGATGCACCATCTGCTCCAATGCATACCAACTTCGTAGCAATTTCATAATCATTCATTCCAGCAATATCTTTCAAATGAGAAACAACTATTTTATGTAGGTTTTTGGCATTGTAGTTTTCAACCATTTTCATAACACCCAATAGATGAGGTGTCCTTATATGATTTTCTAAAGTATAGACGTGGATACATACCCATGCAGTGTTGTCGACTGTTGTCACTTCATCAATTGAAAGAGAGATAAACTTTTATTTTTTACATTCTCTTTCAAATCTTCCTTCTCTATCATCGAAAGGAATTTTGCCATTTCCCATCCACTACTTTCAGACCAATGAGACTGAGGTACGTTCAACATTCCATTATATTGATACAAAACTTTGAAATCGAGGAAATCTGAAATCGGTCTTCCTTTTTTTAGTATGTGAAATAGAGTAGAGAATTGTATGAGTTTTGCATGTAGATTTGTTTGTTTCATCTTACCAATATGCGATGTGATCATTCCTCCCTTTTCCAAGAGATGTTTGTGTTTTTTTTGCTCTGCCTCATATTCCACTGCATATCTAACATGCATGCATTCTTTTTCAGTTTTCCACCTGTGTGTTTTGATTTTCTAGCCATCTGCCCCCGTTACAGTCAAATATTGTTTTCCACAATGTTTTTCTATAGTGTCTAGCTTCATTTGCATTTTTGTTACTTTCCCAATTTCCACGTACATATTGTACATGTACATTTAGATGGGATCTCTTCAGAATTAGATGATTATATAGGTTCGATAAATAGAAATTTAGCTACCCAATCAAACTTGTATATCCTGCCAATGGTCCACATATTCTTGTTCATTTTCAATGTTTTACTTTTTTTAGTAGAATTTTGAGCAATATCACAATCACCTAGTTTCCTCTTTCTTGGACCAAAATTTGAATTTGATTTCTGTGTTCCATTTTGCTGATAATTTTGTGTGATATCTTGATGCACTTCTTCGTTATACCCCAACAGAACAATATCTTCAAGATCTGGCATATTATCGTAGGTGTCATTTGTTTGACTTTGATACTTTTGTAAATACATGTCCACCTCAATAATACCTTCCACATAGTCGATTCTCGATTCTTTGTGGTGGCATCTATATGGTTGGTATTTTCAATATCTATATCCGTAGAGTTTCCAAAATACTTGAAGAGTGATTTCTGAGATTTCTTAGTTACTTTTAGGGTCTTCGCATTCTTAGAACTAGCACCTTCCATTATTCTGAAGAGAGTCCTACGTCCACAAAAAGAACCAAGCACAACTTCATTTGGCGTCAACAAGGCGTCAAGACAGGCATCAATCGACACTTTGCATCGAAGGTGTCACTTTCGAGGTCACTTTCGCATCAACTCTTCCCTTGTCACGCGTCAACTGCCTATGCCCTGTCATGCATCAACTCTCTCTGTCATCGCGCGTCAAACCTATTCCTTTTTCGCGTGTCTGCAATATCTCCTTGTCACGCATCTACAATAACTCTTTATCACGCGTCAACTATATCCTTGTCACACGTCAACAACTAACCCTAACAGGCTAACAACAATCTCTGGTGCTTAAGAGTATGCGAGTTCAAACTTCACAGTATTGGTAATTTGGTAAGCTACTTGAGGTATACTACCTGGCGAATCACCTAGGTTTTTATAGGAGATGTTTTCAAATGAAGGTGAAGTGACCCCCAAAAATAAATATACTGTATATTTTAGGTGAACAGGACACCAACCCGCTCCGAAAAAATCACCTTTTCAAATTTTCCTAAAATGAAATTTTTGCCATATTACAAATATTCATAGTGATAAGGACAAGATAGATTTACAAATCATCCTAGAAATTATCAGATATCTGATGACAGAGGTAAAGGACCCATGGGAGCTAGACAACCCCAAGCTAGGGAAAATAGAGTGGTGCCTAATCCTTTAGCTTCCAGAGTTGTTACTATTGATGAAGCTCATGAAATTGAGTGGTGTGATAACTATTTCTTGCCACATTCTCCATGTGTTGTTGAAAGGGGAGTTGAGGAAGAAACTGATGATGATGCATGCACGATGGATATCTCTACAAGTTCATAGCAGGGAGAAACCTCAACTGAGCTAATGAGTGCCAGAATTGTTAAATATTTATGGGATTGCATTCACCGGTATTACCTCTTCCTCCCACTCATACTTTTGAAATTGATATGGTGCAAGCTTTTGAATTGCATAATAATGATTTTGAATACTTAAGGGAATTAATGATTGAGAAGTATGATGGAGGAATCCCTTCTGAGGAGGATAGGCAGTTGTTAATGAATGTTGTGGTTGGCCATGAAAAAGAATATAATACTAGGAGTAAGGTTGCCAAAGGGGTAGGGCCTCAGGCCAAACAAAAATTCCAGTGCTTACCAGTATCCATAAAGAAACCCCTAAAAAATGCATCTAGCAAAGGCTTGGTCACCCCAGATAAAACTTGTGTTCCACCCCATGCTTAGAATGTAAAAAATCCCGTGTCATCAAATGAATTTGTAAATCTTCCTCCTAACACTGCATTGCCCAAATATGTTCCTTGTGACATAGCCTAAATCTTGAGTCATATCAAGAGTTTTGTTCCTATTGTTGAATTTCTTAGAATCCCTAAGCATAGGAATAGAGCATTCGAATATTTGGGATTTAAAGAAGAAAAGGTCACCCAAGGTAGAAATGTAAATAATGTTGAGACTCCTCCTACCATTTCAGAGTTGAAAAAACCCCAAGTACTGGAAGAAATAGGTGAGCCACCTGAAGTATATTTGGGAACATCCTTGGTTGAGTCTCAGCTGAAGGTGGATCCATTTTTCACTACTTTGATTATTAAGGATAAGTTGTTACACAACTGTATGTTTGATTCTAGAGCATCATGCAATGTTATGCCTCTTGAGGTCATGAATGAGTTGGATCTCAAAGTAACATCAGCTTATGGAAAGTGTATTACAATGGATTCTAGAGAGGTGCCAATTGTAGGATGTGTAAAAGGTTTGGTGGTACAACTTGCAACTTATCCAGGTAAGAACTTAAAACTTGATGTTGTTATTGTTTATTGCCCTGCCAAATGGGGCATGTTGTTATCAAGAAAATGGGCTACAAGTGTTAGTGGAAGTGTTCAGATGGATATGTCTTTTGCCACCATTCCAATTAAAAGTAGCCATGTGAAGTTACCTAGTGAAAAGAAAATTTTATATCTTATTGAGGACCCCAACAATGCTTCTTATGAAGTATTGCATGTAGATATTGATATTGATAACTCTATGAGCTATGTTGCTTTCAAGGAATATGAAATTGATCAATGCAGGTATCATGAGCAAGATGATTTTCCTGATACTTTGATGTTTGATGCAACCTCAAAAGATGTTAAAAAACTTGACCCAGGCACAAAGGATAAGCCTGAAAAAATGTGGTTAGATAATGCGACTTGGATGGAAAAGAGAGACAATCATATGACCAGTGTTAAAGACATATCAAAACTGCTTAGCATGGTCATATCTAGAATGGCAAGCACTTGAAGATTTTCCTTGATTATTTTCTTTGAATCAGGATGCTCTCCATTGTATAGTGTATAGTCTTTTGGTTTCTTTCTACTTTCGTGTTTTTCTATTTTGTTTCATCCTAGTCCTTGGCGACCGTTTTGTTGGTTTCTTGGTTCATCCTTGGGGAGTTGGTTATTATTGTTCTTCTCTACAAGCTTATTCTTTAACTTCATTGCCCAATGGTTTATTTTTGGCACTTGGTCTGCTATTTGTTCTTGTGGCACTCACAGGGAGTTCCCATCCCCAAGTCAGAGCCGATGTTGGTGCTCAATTTGATCTCGCCCGTTTGTCCTTGAAATTATTCAATTTGCGGGCTTTGTCGTCTTTTCTATCTCCCCGTATTGATGCATGAAATTTTTTTCCTCCATTTGGTTTCCATGATCAATCCCTTCCTTTGGTTGAGGATCACTTTAAATCCGAGTTTGTTTTCCATTCCTCTGTCCATGTGAAAAAAATTTATAGCTTGGGCATAAAATCAAGTTTTTCCCTTCCTTAGTTCTTTCATGGTCACATTTTGTTTTCCTGTCAATTTTATCCTAGTATCTGTGGAAACATGAATGGATGCAGCTCGGAGGATCATATTTGGGCCTTATATAATTTCCAAATTCTATGTCTTGAAAGAAAGATTCATTTCCGGGCGCAAATGGTGATTTTTCTACATTTAACGGTTTAACGGGTGTGTTTTCCCCATCAAATTTACATCTTAGCATCTGTGGAAACGTGGCCCTTTCTAGTTGGATGTGGCTCGGTGGGGCACTTTGAAACTCTACGGCTCAATTCAACTTAAAGCTTGTACACGTGGAGGGCCGGCGCTCATCTGAAAATTTGCCTTTTGGTTTGACCACTGGAGTTACACCGGGGAGACACATGGAGGTTTCCACTGCCTTGCCCAGACTTAGACATTTTTTTCATGCGGTCGGTGCAGCTTTGGCGAGACCATGGACACATGGAGGGCCGGTGCTCATTTGAGGATCGCCTCAGGGTCCCACCTTAACAGTTGCGCCAAGGGGACATGTGGTGAGCCCGCACTTGTTCAGGGTCTCCGCTTTTTGGGACCATCTCAAAGTTGCGTCGAGGAGACACGTGGAGGCTTTCGCTAGCTCCACTCTATACTTAAAATTTTCAAAGAAATTTTCTAAGGCCTAGGACATGTGGAGGGACCATGCCTATTTGGGGACCGACCCCTAATTTTTATTTTGAAGAAGCACCAGGAGGACACTTGGAGGCTTTCGCTCACTCTGCCCTTGCTTGGAATTTTCAATGGCCAAGGAAAACTGTCTCAGACCCTAGACACATGGCACCTTCCACTGATCCTTCAACTTTTTAACAACTCTTCCTGAGACACATGGTGAGCCCGCACTTGTTTGGGGTCTCGATTTTGAGGACCATACCAAAGGTGTGCCAAGGTGACACGTGGAGGCTCACGTTGGATCCTTTTTATTGAGATTTTTCAAAGGCCAAAAGGTGTTTTTCTTGGGCCCAAGGCACGTGGAAGGCCCGCGCTTGTTTGGAAACTTTCCATTGTACCTCACCTTTGCAGTTGCACCAAGAAAACACGTGGACGACTCTAATCTAGAGTTGAGAAGGGGAAGAATCAACGGTTGTTGTGCATTTCACCTATTTTTCTGCCATTTTTGCTCCAAGACTCCTAGAGATGCGAATACGCACTATTTTTCATCATTTTTGATGAAATTCCTTGTCATTTTTTCTACAAAGTGCCATTGAATGGATTTAGAACTTAATTTATGAGTCCAAGAATTTTTAAGGTTGATATTTTGAAATTGGAATTGCTCGGGCACTTGCAAAAACGTGAATTACTAGAGAAGATGGATGCGGGGTAGAGTTACAGAGGAAAGAGAGGGAAAAGGATGAAATGATGGAGGTTGCAGGTGTAAAAGATGAAAAAGGTGTTTCCTCTAGAGCGAAAAGGATTACCTGTCACATCCAGATGTACAAAGCCTCTAGAAAATAATTAAAATGGGTATTTCTCACATAACAGAATCAAAATGATTAGAAGGACTGCCAAAAGTTGTGGCATGGAATCCTAGTCATTAGTCGAGGGTCTGAGAAACGTGATCAGTTCATAATTGGTCAACTTGGAAGCTTTCAGATGTGAATTTGTTAAACATTGCTTTCTGAGGCAAATTGGTAACAAGAAAAGGTCCCTTGAATATTCTTCTTTTTGGGGGGAAAATTTGGGATGAGTGAGCAAGTAAAATGTATAAATGTAATGAGAATACTCTTGCAAATGGTTAGGGGTTGAATTCTTAAGAGAAAATTTGAGAGAGCCCATCTTCTTGAGAGACCAATCTAAGAAACCTACATGTATTAGATCTCAATCACATCAAGTTGGTTGCGAGTGTACATCCATTGACAAGCTCTGAGACTGTTCGAAGAGAACTTCTGCTGTTAATGAATCTAATCAATTTTGAGTTAATTTGTGTCAATCTTGGATTAATTTGTGTCTACTTTGTTTCAGAATGTCTGCAAGTAGTTTTTCTTATTCCTATTGCAATCTTGTGTTAAATTCCCTCTAAATCACACAGGATCTCATCCTTGTGATAGTTTAGTGGCATTTGCAATTTCATTTTGAGAAGAGCTTTCATCTTGTGATGAGATAAACAATTTAAAATCACTTCACTATCATTTGTTGATAAAGATTGTATGTAAGCCTTCGAGTGTATCTTAGGAGTGAGGAACCAGGGGTCTTTGATGTTTTATTGAGTCTTTAGCTTGAGCCTTCGTGTTAAATTCTTAAAGATCGTGTGAAACCGTTCAAATCTAGGCCTCCATTCATGCACACCTTCTGGTTGAAGGAATATTTTAGCTATTCTAAAGCTTTCTGTCATTTAGCTTTCTAATTGTTGTGAAGTCTCTCAAAGATATGGTATAATCAATTTTATCCTACTTAATCTCCCACTAAAATTATTCAAAAACCATGAATCCACCCTGAACTACCCATGTTTGCCATGTGTGTCCACAAATGTATAAATTCTACTACTTTGAAATATGCGAAATCAGATTCCATAATGTCTTTAGTAACCTTAGCCATGTCTAGGAAATATCACCATTCTTTAGAAGTGAAAAATCATGAGAGTTAAATTGTGGTGCATTGATCTCATTTTCTCAGGGTCTCCTTTCAGATTTGTGCAAATATGGATATCTTCGTTCTCCTTCACTGATAAAGGTTACAAATCAGGTCCTCTCACCCCGGTCGAAAGGCACAGCTAAAGCAGTGAGGATAGATCAAATCCTTAATGAAGGTGCTATCCATTTCTCTGATGCCCAAGTGACAAAGAGTTAGAAAAATCCTCTCCCCAGCTACAAAATGACTCAAAATAAGATCTTTCTGTCTCTCAGTGTCTTGTTAAATTTGTGATGTTGCTCGGTTTCCAAGGGAGAATCAATTTGGATACCAACAATGTGCAAAAATTTTATACATGGATATTTGCTTCCATAATTGTTTGTTACATTGTCTACCATTATTTTCTCTTGTCTACGGGTTGTGCCTTATGTTTGTTGTGCACACTTTTTGTTGTTTGTGGCCGTGATGGCCTTGCATGTATTATGACATCATGAGTGATGTCCCATGTTTGTAGCCCACTTTGTGTTTCTTACTTTGTCTTCTTGAATGTTTACATTACTATTGCTTGTAGCTTACACATTTTTACATAGATTACACTTTGTCTTATACATGCATGTTTTTGTGTACTAACACTTGCCTTGGCTAGCCATCCTTGTTTGTGCATGCCTTGGTTTCTACTAAGCGCATCCCCTTCCCCTGCAGGAAGAGTTTGAGTTCATGTGGTTGGTCCTCTTTTGAGACCCCATTCTCCTATCAGCGATGTCGCATGCACCCCCAAAGAGGGGGGCATCATATGGGTTTTTACAGTCTACACAACACATTTACACTGGTTTAGTTTAGTGCACTTTCTACCCTTGGCCTTGTGGGTTACATACAACGAGTGATTTTAGACCGAGTCCACAAACTCTCTACACAACGGATTTTACAGGACATGGTAGTCCTAAGCATTCGGGAACAATTAATGGTTGGAGGATACACCATAATTCCTTCCTATACTTATTCTACCATCAGCATCGAATCACCCAAAAAACCAAGATAGTATCGAGATCTCTTCACACACATTCAGAAATTAGTTGAAGGTTGGAGGACACAGAGTATTTCCTTCATATACTTCTTATGCATATGGCGTTGGATAGCCTAAAACCCCAGTGAGTACAAGATATCATTTCTACACTCTTTCTCTCGACATGGATCAGGTGCACATGTTCCATTTACACTTTTCATTTTGTATACTTTACTTTTACATGCGTCTTTTACATTGCATTTTTACACACATATACATATATATTTGACTACTTGATCATTTTCTCCTTGCAATTCCGGCGTATGAGAAACAAGCAATCAAATGGGGGCAACAACAACAACAACAACAACAACGGTGTCAATAGCACCACTTTGCGGCGACACACTTCGCATACCAACCATGCAGGTACACTACACACATCAACATCAACACACGCTTTCCACCCTAGGTTCACTCTCATCACTTTTTACACATTTTCATCTTTAGTTTCCATGCTCCATCATCTTTTTTTCATTCCACACTTTGTCTAGTCCTTCAACACGCCTTCTTTGTCACTCTACATTGGCATCAAGTATGCATCTCTATCTACTTTATGTTACCAAGCTTTCCACTCACCAACATAAAGTGGGGGAAAATGTAGACACAAAATCATGCACTTTAGACAATATTTAGTCCCGGTCTCATACTACTATTTAGAGGGTTTTTGAGTGAAGAAAGTACTAATTAACCCCCATATTTTGGCCATCTTGCTTTATTTTACTTCGTCATTCCCGACCTATACCACACATATGCCCAGTCTATTTTATCACTTTCTTTATGGGCGCGCCGATCCTTTTTAACTTTACCGCCGATTTGGGATCTTTCTAGTTGTTTGAGGTTTTATCATTTTAGAGGTCAGCCATTTCGGGGTTAATTATGAAATTAGATTAAAAGAACCCTATAAATATGAAGTTATGAGACCCTAATGAGGGATCAAGCACTATTAGTACTATCATCCACCTAGAGTTCTATCCATCTATTGCATTGGAAATCATTTGCATCCACATAGCTCCATCACAAGACACAAGGCTAGGACATCTACATTACACACAACATGGGGAGGATTTTATTCTATTCCATGCACCATCAATTACATTTTTTTACACATAGTTATCTCCCTAAATTAAAAAAGTGTGACTTTGGAAAAAGAGAAACCCATGGCATGTTTCAAACACACACACACACACACACACACACAGAGAGAGAGAGAGAGAGAGAGAGAGAGAGAGAGAGAGAGAGAGAACTACATTTGGGTCGGAATGTAGTACGGTGCTCAATTAGTAAGACCACCGTTGTGGCAATTGAGGTTAGTCCGACCCTTTCGTATGCATTTTTTTTAGGGATTGATGTTTTTTTAGGGTTTTGAAGTCTTTATATTCATCTTGGAATATCAATGACATCTAGAATAGTGCGAGAGAAGTGGATGCGATACACAATGAGGGATTTAAACCATCTTTTAAACCTATGAAAACCAAGATCTTGAAGTTTTCACAAAGACTAGGGTACCCGGTTGCACACTAGAGTGCCAATAGGCACCCAGGAGTCCCTTTAGGTGCCCTAGTCCATCCACATTGCCCGATTCATCCTTTTCGGGCTCTTACATAGTCATTCTTATTTCTGATTTTTAGTCACCTATTTTACACAATCCCGTGAGCATTTGTTATTCGATTGAGTTCTTTACTCTTCTCTCTTGTAAATTAGATTTTCTATTTACATTTTTTTAGTTACTTGGGTCATTTCATATTTCTTTACTGTATTTATTTACAGATTGTTCATAACTTAGATTAACTAGTGCCTCTATACTTTTTTTATTTAATAAGATTGTGCTTTGACTTTGATAGGTTGTGGGGACCTATATTCTCTAGTGAGTGCAATGGAAACCTCAAGAGGAGGTTGTGGTCGTGGCATGGATGGCGAAACACTATTGATAGTAATGACTTGCTTGTTGTGGATGAAATTTAGACACAAGTGATGCATGGAGATGATAGCCTTAGTTGCATGGATCCAAGGAAGACTTGAGAGTATGTCACACCCTTTGACCGAATGTGCCATAAGAAAATACAAAAGCATAGTAATATGACCGATTATTCTTGGAAGTTTGACATATCCATATGATTTATGAACTGGATATGAGATTTGTGAGATTGGATAGCCAATAGCGAGAAGTGCAATAGAACATGCGCTTATGTGAAATGATGGATCAACCATAATGTTATTGATAAAAGTGGATCCAATAGAAGCACTAATGTGCAATGTAGCATAATATTCATGATCGAGATAAATTAATGAGTGGTGGAGATGTCTCAGCATGAGAAACTAGAAAATCAAGATCCCCCAATGTAGGAGGCACTCCACGATATGTATGATTTGCTGAAGAGTCGGTTGTTTCCTTGTCATGTTTTGAAGAGGATTGTTGAATATCTTGAGATTATGATTTTTGGTGGTAGTGCGAAGTCGTAGGCTTTGGAAGCTCAATTGCATTATTATCGATAAGATCTTGAATAAGATTACGAAGTTTGAAGCATCAATTTGTAGAATGCCCAACACATTGGTGATAGTCACATCTGAAATTTTCATTTTAATTACGACCTTTTGTACGGGATGGATCCAAGTTGAGTGGAGGAGGAAGCGTAAATATTTTTCTCTCAAAATGTTATAGCAATAAGAGATTTGGAGTGACATTTAATTTGGTATATGTATGCTTAGGTGGTTGTTATTGAAGCTCTTTAGTATTAGAAACCACATTGACATTGGATTTAGCTTCAATAGGTTTTGTAAATCATTCAAAAAGTGATTTACTTTGAAAGCGCATAGAATATGAAGCATGCTCCTAATACTTAATTTTTTCGATAGTTAGGATTTTAGTTTCTTATAGCTTAAGAGTATGACACAAATGATCAAATTATGGAGAGGTCTCAAATATGACACTCTCGTGCGAGGCGGGTAATAGACTTTGGACAAATAGATCTTGAAGTTTAGAGTCTGCAACACGTTAGCCATCTTAGTTAATTTATTCTTGTATCACAAGACATAATCTGCTAGATTCTCGTTAGATCCTTGTTTAAGTTGTGTAAAAGTGAGCCTAGAAGATATTAGAGATGATATTGATAGAAAAATGAGAAAGAAAAGCATCGGTTAAATGAGTAACATATGTTACTGAGTGGATAGGTAGATCATAGAACCAACGCATTGCATAGTCGTGAAGACTTCTAGGAAAGAGCTTAGCTAAAAGAATATGATCATCTGTAAAAATCTAGACATGCCACATAAAATGCTTGGAGATGCTCTTGGGGATCACAATGACCATTGAAAATGGGCAGCTTGGGAGTGACAAAATTAGGTGGAAGTGCATAAATGGAAATTATTGGTGCGAAAGGAGTATGAAGTAGTAATGTGGAATCCAGAGATGGAGATGCACGAGAAGTAGCCTGTTGTAATTAATGGATTTGAGCTTGAACGTTCGATAAAGAGAGGCTAAATTGTGAGTGCCAGTGGAAGAGACTTGTCGCATATGATAAACAAGAGGTGGAGTGAAATGATTAGTAGGAGTAGGAACATAAATAGTAATAGTATAAGTAGTCGGAAGAGTGGTAGCGAGGCGGTTGGGTAGCAATGGAAGTGGGGATGGAGGTAGAAACTTTAAGCTCCACAAGATTGGTGGCTTCCTCATGAGCAGTGAATAAAAGCAAGTCTATATCCTACGAGGATTCTCGGCGAGATGATCATTAAGCTCTTGGAGATGGGCTTGATAAAATCACCACAAGATTGAGCCATAATGTAAAGAGGATAAAAAGCACTAGAAAGCAAGGTGGGTTTGATCGATGGGTTCACCAAATGATTAAGAAATTTTGAAATAAATAAATGCCTAAATCTAAATATGTAACAATGTTGAATATAAACAATTAAGTGCGGAATTGAGCCAAGAAAGATAGGCTAGAAAATATGAAACCCTAGTTGTAAAAATGAAGTGACAAAAAGCATTTAGCTTATTTACAATGATGTCGAAGATGTGCTGAGTTAAAACACTACTTGAACAAAAAGATGTCGCAATCAGACCTAGAAAATTGTAGCAATGTCGGAAGTTCCGGGAATAGGGTGCTTATGGAGGGTTAGGGTGCCTTGGCACTAGAAACCTATTCTAAGAACTTGTGGTTTTCTCAAAATATGCACGACCCAATTTCATAGGGTCGTGAGATGTTCGCTAGTTGTCACCTTTGATCACCTATATGTCGTTATACTTCGTTGTTATATACCTGAAAACTACAATTAGAAAGAAGCACCTACAAAACCCTCAAACCACATCAAATCCTAAAAATAAAGATGCAAAATGAGGGGTTAGAATGTCCTCGTTGTCAACAAAGTGAACTTACTACCAAGTATTGCACTACATCTTAAACCCAATGTAGTTCTATGTGTGTGTGTCAAAATCATGCCCTAGGTGGATCTTGTGCGTGTCGCACTTGATAGCGAGCAATAACTAGATGTAGAAAATGTAGATAGATGTGTGCATGAAAGAATGAACTTCCCCTCCTATGAAGTGTATGCATAAGTATCACTCCTTTTCCCTTTTGTGAAGCTAGATGGATGTTTGAATGTTCTTAGAATGCAACCTTAGGTGGTGATAGCTAATGCTTAGTGTTTGGTCCTTCATTATGGTCACATAGCTTTATATTTATATGATTCCCTTGCTTGAATTTCATAATTAACCCTAAAAGGCTGACCACTAAGAAAATAAGATGCCCAAATGACTAGAAAGGACCTAAAAGATGTGAACAAAGTACAAAGAGGTCAGGCACCCAAAGGGGATGGGGGTGCACAGGCGTGGAATCTGGCTGGGCATTGGTTTTCAGAATGAGAAATGCCAAAGTATGAAAAGAAAGACTAGGCAAGGAGTGTAATACCAAAAGAGGAAACATAAAGTAAGCAAATATGGCCAAAAACAGTGGTCAATTAGTACTTTTCTCGCTTAGAAATAATGTGAATAGTAGTATGTGATCAAGACTAGATAGATACCAAAAGTCTTTGATTTAGTGTCTATATATGCCCCCACTTTATGTTGGCGAGAGAATGCTCAATAAAATAAAGTAGATAAGAGATGTGTACCTAATAACCATGTAGATCGATGGCGAAAAACATGCCGAGAGAGACAAGAAAAAGCATGGAGTGATAAAAATGTGAAGCGTGGAAGCTAGAGAAGAGGAAGTGAAAAATGATGACGATGACCCTAGGGCGAGAGTGTATGTGTAGATGAGGCATTGTACCTGTTATTGATGGAAATTTTTGTGTGATTGATGATGTGATTGATGTGACTACCACTTCCCATAAGGACGGACCTGCAAAAGAGAAGAACAAACAAGTAGTCAAATATGCGTGTATATGATCAAAAACGTGTAAAATGTGTGTAAAAGTGTGTAAAATTGAAAAAGGAATATGTGAACCTAATCCATGATGAGTGAAAAGAGATAGAAATGATTTTGAATATGTTGTAGAAGACTAAGTTTTTTTGGCGATCTCATGCTAGTTGCGTTGGATGCGAGTTTTTGGTTGATCTCATGCAAAATTGTCTTGAGTGCGAGTTTTTGGGCAATCTAATGCCAAGTGTGGAAAAAGTGTAGGGAGAAAGGTCTAGGTTTATTATCCAAATCTTTGATTTCTTCCTGAAGTATGAACACCACTACAGATGGTGTTTAAAAATTTCATCCGATTCGATCCAATGTGAAAGTATAAAGGAATTGTATGCATTTGCATGCATGTCAGTGTTGAAGGACTATGTGCCCTGTAAAAGCCGTTATGTGTATAACTGTCAAAAACTATGTTGAACTGAGAAAAGTTGTTTAATTGCCCCAAGGTCACAAGTATCCGGGAAGGGTCGGGGGTGTCCAGGTGTTATTATCAGGTCAGGTGCTTAGTAATTGTGTTATGTTGAGGACCCAAGTTAGGATCCGGGTCGTTTACGAATTGAAGACTATGTGTGACTATGTCTATGAAATGTGGCTATAGAATGCTGAATAAGATGATTGATTCACCCAATAGATGCCCCCTCATTTGGGGCGCATGTGATGTCACGAGGAGTATGCGACAAAGGAGGACCGACCAGTTGAATCTGTAATTGATGCCTGTAGTAGGGGGAGGAGTGTGCTTGGTAGAAACCAAGGCACACTCAAAACAAAGTGGCTAGGAAACAAGTGTTAGTGCAAGAAATATAAACACACATGTAGAAAGAAATATGTAAGGTAGCAAGAAAGAAGACAATGTAAACACGCACTAGTGTAGATAGAATAAAGATCACAAAATATAGGTTTCAAACATGGAACATCACTCACAATGTGTCGCAAGACAAAGGAGGCCGAAGTGGTTTGTAAGCATACAAGCAATCAGAGAACAAGAAAGACATAGGGAAAATCCCATGCAAATGGCAGCAATGACAACAAATGCAAGAAGAAAATTAGAAAACCATAATAGCAAATAGACCTACAAGACAAATGATGCACATGAAGCACCCATTAGCATGTTAAAAAGATAAAAAGTATGTCAAAGCGTGTATAATCTGATATAGTAATGTGCTATGAAAAATGAAACAATAACACCTGTAATGTACAAAAGTGGATGCCCCAGGAGCCACTGTGGGAATTAGTAAGAGGGACCGCACCAACCATCTCATGTGTTGTATGTATCAATCTAAATGAAAGTTGCATCCACAACTAGAAGGTAAGTGAACACGCATGTGTATATAGAAATATAATGACATACAAGATATGTGTGTCTAGCATGTGTAAAAGTATACATGTAAGCATAAATAAGAAAGAGTAAATGCAACAAAGATATGAAATATGTTGTGGATGAGATGGAATGGAATGCAAAGTGAATGTGATAGGAGAAACATGCCCCTTGAGTGGATGTGTATGCATGTGACGAGATTCATTGATAAAATACCCCTTGTTAGTCAAGAATGAACCATAGATAAAGAGTGCATCATCGGGAAATAGTTTGAAAGTGTGCACTAGAAAGATATGAGCAAGAAAACATAGAGTGTAGAGTGTGAGTAATGTGAATTGAGGTTCATTTCAGGTTGAGACCCTCAACAGATTGAATATTTACCATAGCATGAGAGTGTGTCATAGCGTAGTGACAATACAAATGTATCCAGATGTGTAAAACGCTGTGAGAGACTAAATGTGAAGTGTATAGTATGTAAGATGCATGTGATAGTGCTAGAAGGGGGGAGAAGAAGTATGATTCCCCCAGTGTGTGTTGATGAATGTGTTATCTAATGAGGATGAAAAATGAGGGTCCTCCACTCATTGTTTTGCGGAGACGAAGGTGTGTGATCATGCTCTAAGATCGGTGGTGAATGGGACCGAATATGTACCAGTGAATGAGACCTAGACGGTGATAGAAAACTATGTGAAAGAGAGCATGGAGATGATGAGCACTTATGTGAAGCGGGCGTGGAGGTGATGAACACCATGTGAAGTTGAGTGCAAAGGTGATAAAAACCTATGTAGAGAAAAACAAGGTGGTGATGTATACCGATGTGAAGGAGTTGTCCGAGTGATGGACCTAGACTATCGTGGCGGACTTGCAGGACATATGACCACGGTGTAGGTCATGTGTGAGAGAACAAGCTAGCTAGGAGAAGATTGTGCCTTGACTTCAATAGGTCATGGGGACCTAGATGCTCTAGCGAGTGCAATGACAACCTCAAGAGGAGGTTGTGGTCATGATGTGGATGGAGAAATACTATTGATAGTAATGACTTACTTGTGGATGAACTTTAGACACAAATGATGCATCGAGATGGTAGCCTTAGTTGCATAGATCGAGGGAAGACCTAAGAGCATGTCACACCCTCTGATTGAAGGTGCCACAAGAAAAGACACAAGCATGGTAAGAGGATTGACTATTACTGGAAGCTTGACATATCCATATGATTTAGGAACTGGATATGAGATTTGTGAGAGTGGATAGCCAATAGCGACAAGAAGTGCAATAGAACATGTGCTTATGCAAAATGATGGATCAACCATAGTGTTATTGATTAAGAGTGGATCCAATAGAAGAATTGATGTGCAAGTGATCAAAACAAAATGTAGCATGATAGTCATGATTGAAGAAAGTAATGAGTGGTGAAGATGTATCAATATGAGAAACTAGAAAATCAAGAGCCCCGAAGCCAGGAGGAGGCACTATGCGATATGTATGATTGGTTGAAGAGTCAACCGCTTGCTTGTCATGTTTTGGAAGAGGGTTGTTGAATATATTGAGCTTATGATTTTTTGTTGACTAGTGCAAAATGCGTAGGCTCTGGAAGCTCAAATGCATTATTATTGATAAGATCTTGAATAAGATTACAAATTTTGAAGCATCGATCTAGAGAATGCCGAACACATTGGTAATAATAGCATCTGAAATTTTCATTGTAATTATGCCCTTTTGGAAAGGATGGATCCAAGTTGAGCGGAGATGGAAGCGTAATGAGGTTTTCTTTCAACAAATTATGGGAATAAAAGATGTGGAGTAATAGTTAATTTGGTATATGTATGCTTAGGCGATTGCCATTAAAGCTCTTTAGTATTAGAAACTGCGTTGACGGTGGCTTTAGCTTCAATAGGTTTTGTAGATGGCTTGAAAGGTGCTTTGATTTGAAGGCGTGTAGAGATGAACCACGCTCTCCGATACTTAAGCTTGTCGATAGATAGGAGTTTAGTTTTGTGTGGCTTAAGAGTATAACACAAATGATCGAATGATGGAGAGGTCTCAAAGATAACACTCTTCTAGAGAGGTGGTAATAGACTTTGGACAAATAGATCTTGAAGTTCAAAGTCCGCAAGCACATTTGAAATCCTAGCTAAGTTGTTCTTGTATCGCAAGACATAATCCGATAGATGTTCGTTAGGTCCTTTTTAAGTTGTGCAAGTTGAGCATATGAGATCTTAGAGATGATATTGATAGAGAAATGAGTGAGAAAATCATCGGCTAAATGCGTAAAAGATGTTACTGGGTGGACATGCAAATCATAGAACCAACGCATTGCATAGTTATGAAGACTTATAGGAAAGAGCTTAGCTAAGAGAATATGATCATCCGCAAAATCTAGACAAGCCACATGAAATTCTTGGAGATGCTCTTGGGGGTCACCATGACCATTGAAAATGGGCATTGGGAGTGATGAAATTAGGTGGAAGTGCATAAGCAGAAATGGTGGGTGCAAAAGGAGTATGAAGTAGTAATGTGGAATCCAGAGATGGAGATGCACAAGAAGTAGTCGGTTGCAATTGACATATTTGAGCTTGAATGTCCTCATAAAGAGAGGCTAAATTGTGAGTGTCAATGGAAGAGACTTGCCACGTATGAGAAACAAGAGGTGGAGTGAAGTGATTGGTAAGAGTAGGAACATAAATAGGAATAGTAGAAGTGGGCGAAAGATTGGCGACGGGCGGTTGGGTAGCAATGGAAGTGGGGATGGAGAAAAACATTAAGCTCCACAAGATTGGTGGCCTCCTTAGAGCAAAAAATAAATACAAGTCTAGATCCTGAGGATGCTCAACAAAATAACCATTAAAATTTTGGAGATGGTCTTCATAAAGTCACCACAAGATTGAGCCATAATACATAGAGGATAAAAAGCCCTAGAAGCAAGGTGGGTTCGAGTGATGGGTTCACCAAATGATTAAGTAATTATTGAAATAAATAAATGTCTAACTCTAAATATGTAACAACGCTGAATATAAACAATTAAGTACATAATGGACTCAAGTAAGATAAGTTAGAAAATATGAAACCCTAGTTGTAAAATGAAGGGATAGAGTACTTAGTTGATTCGTGATGATGCCGAAGGTGTGCTTTGAGTTGAAAAACTATTGGAAATGTGATGAAAGATGTCGCAATCATACCTAGAAAAATGTAGAGATGCCGAAAGTGCCGGGACCAAGGTGCCTATGAAAGGTCAAGGGTGCCCAGGTCAGTGCTAGAGGCCTATTCTAGGCACTTTGTGATTACTCAAAAGTGTGGAAACCAATTTCACGGGGTTGCTTTAGATGTTCGCTAGTTGTCGCCTTTGATCGTCTATATGTCGTTATACTTCGTTGTTATTCTCCTGAAACCTACAATAAGAAAGAAGCACGTGCAAAACCCTCAAACCACATCAAATCCTAAAAAGAAATATGCAAAATGAGAGGTCAGACTGTCCTCGGTTGTCAACAAAGTAAACTTACTCTTAAAGCGTTGCACTACATCTCATACCCAATGTAGTTCTATGTGTGTGAATGTGTGTCAAAATTGTGCCTTAGGTGGCTCTTGTGCGTGTCACACTTGATAGCGAGCAATAGCTAGATGTAGAAAATTTAGATAAATGTATGCATGAAATAATGAACTTCCCCTCCTATGAAGTGTATGCAGAAGCATCGGTCCCTTATCCCTTATGTGAAGCTAGATGGATGCTTGAATGCTCTTAGAATGTAACATTAGGTGGTTATAGCTAATGTTTAATGTTTGGGCCTTCATCATGGTCACATAACGTTATATTTATATGATTCCCTTGCTTAAATTTTGTAATTAACCCCAAAAATGTTGACCACCAAGAAAATAAGATGCTCAAATAGCTAGAAAGGACCCAAAAGATGTGAACAAAGTACAAAGAGGTTAGGGGTGCCCTGGCGCGCATCTGGTGGGCGGTGTCCAAAATGAGAAAAGCCGAAATATGAAAAGAAATATTAGGCAATGAGTGTAAGACCAAAAGAGGAAACAAAAGCAAGTGTTAGTGCGAAATCACAAAGCACCCCCAAATGAGTTATGGATCTGCTTTTCTAAGGCAGGGTCATTTGGTGTGATTTGCATAACATGGGACCATCTCTCAAGCTGTGGGACTTGCAGACTTGAGATGGCCCTCCGGAGAAAGTCGGCTTCTTCTTCTTGATCCTAATGCTAAACTACTCCTAATGCAGAAATGACGTCTAACTACACCTATCCTAACAATGCCAAGGAGACAAGGAGAGAGAAAGTGCATAAAGAGGGAAATCCTACACTAACGAGGTGATAGCACCAAGAAAAGGGAAGTGTTGGTCACAATCTCAACTGCCTGAAGTGGAGAGAGGTGAGCAGAGGAGAGGGTGGACAAGATGCACCACAGACCAGAGATAGATTTCACACAAAACACCACTTCAAAACCCATTAAACACAGCTCCCATGACCTACAACAAACATCAGAATATGCACAATATACCCTGCAACGAGAGGCAGAGGAGAGACAATAAAATAAGCAAAGGATGGACAGATGCATCACAAAATAGAATTTATTGCTCCAAAAGTTCACACAATACATCGTTAGTGGGCAAGAGGCAAGAGAATGCCATTACAGAATCGTGAAAGGAGGTTCAGACTCCACATTCGACCCTGGGGAAGAAAAGAAGAGGGGAGCAGGGAAGAAGAATGAACAAAACAACCTTTTACAATGAATCCTGCCCCTATATTTATAGATTTGATCGGAGAGAAGAAAGAGAGAGGGAAGCGGGAAAAGTGGGTTGAAGCTCAACCACTGCTATTAATGCTTCTGATAAAATTTTCCCCAAATTTGTCTTTCTGCATTGATTTTTGGTTCGGTGCCTTGAAGGAAGAGGAAACGGCAGAAACAGATCGAATCCGATCTAGTTGTTGAGATAGATGGATCCTGCATTGAAGGCTTGAAGATGTTTCCTCCATTTTCCTTACCTAACCTCCTCAAAAATTAAAGTCTCAAACCTCCATGGTGTAGGTGAGGCCGAGATCTTTTCAACGGTGTCAGATTTGTAATATTTCGAGCCCTTAGTCGAAAGATATGCCCCTTCAAAGTTTGTATCGAGTCCATACAAATGGACAGGAAAACAGTTTGAAAAACTGGGTCTCCTTTAATATGGGACACGTGATAGCAAAATTAGGGCAAAATCAGGTTTGCGGGTTCGCAATTTATCTTTTTCCCTTTTTCCGTGAGAATCACAAAATCCATAAAACCCCCACGGTCCCGCTGCTCCGCTTGAACATGTGGCACCCTTTTGTTGGCTGGGAGGTGCACTACAATCTTTTCCTTTGTGCCATTCTATGAAAAGGAAAATTTTCACCTTTTCCTCCGCCTCCCTGCTTTGACTTTGACTCGTGTTCAAACTTAGACTTTTTCCTTTGCCTCGTTCGGAATGCGAGCTCGTAGGTCCGAAACGTTTTCCCTTCATATTTTCTCTTTGTGCGGGGTTGAAATTTATCGCGGGGGGGTGAATTTGGGATAACAATAAGCAAATATGGTCAAAGACAAGTGGTCAATTGGTATTTTTCTCGATTAAAAATCATATGAATAGTAGTATGTGATCGGGACTAGAGAGGTACCCAAAGTGCGTGATTTAGTGTCTGCAAAATCCATGTCTTATCTACATACAAACGTCAATACATTTAGGTGAATGTGACATATATTAACGTTCAAAAGTGAAAAAGGGTCAATGGTCCCCAATCATCCATACGTCAACATCCATCCTACATAAATCCCCACCACCCATCCTCTATCATATGTTAGAGTCAACCACCTCTACTCCAACTTAGACACGCCTTTCGGCATAATAAAGACCTTAAACAAGTGCTAAAAGCAATCAATTGATTATCTATTTTCTTAGCATGTCTTCTCAAATTCTAAGAGAAAATTAAGGTAGATATTGATTGACAATTTTAGTAACATGGCACTAATGCGGTCCACACCCAATAAGCACTAATTTTGATAAGATGGCACTAATATGGAGAAATTACGTCACAACATAATAATCCTCTACCCTCCCACAAAATTATCTAGTATTTACTTCCTAATTTCCTATTTTAAAGCCAATCCACAAGCAAAAATAAAATCCATGTTGTACCATGCTCTGCTTACAATCGACAAATAACATTATCAAACATTGATCACCATACATATAGTCCATCTGCTTTAGGCGAATGCACGGTAGTAGTAGCTGAGATAATAATTGTGGTTGGGAACCCATTTCTTTTACTAAAAATTAATTTGCAAATCCTCACGTGGAAAAGGTAACCTTCACCTAAATTTGAAAATTAATGTAATTTTTTTAATCTATTTTTTTGTCACATCTGTCATTGATAAGGTAAATGCAGTCCACTATCTTTTATTGACTAGCAATCGCATGTGTTTCATGAGATGTGAACGCCATACGGTATATGTTATTTGTTTTGGAGGTATAATTATTACTTTTGTAGTATGCTAATTAGGGGTGTGATTGATTTTGTAAGTGTGAAACATATATGGGCCACTTAATTTGAAGGTTGTTTCTACATTTCAAACTTGTTAAAAATTCGTACATGAATACATTTGATACCATTTTCGATAGTTAATTTATTTTATAGTTGATGTTGTATGTATTTAATTCGTGTTTATTAGTTGTGCATCGGTTGTTCGGTTGGTGTTTTGTTGGAAAAACATTTATTGTACAGTTGATAATGTGTGTGATTGATAGTTGTAGTGTAGGAATTTAGTTGAAACATTACATTGAAATGTTGTATGTGTACATTTAATTACATTGATTTGTACAATTAAAGTTGCATATCATATTTCAAAACATCAAATAAATGTAGATCTGTGTGCACATAATGAGACATGTATACATTTGCAGTATTTATATCATGAATGGTAGCCTTTAGTGGGCAATTTTAGTTTCAATAAACATGATTACATTTGATACCCCTTGAACAACAATGCCGCTTTGGATAGAAGAAGTGTTGAGTATAGTAGTGGTGGAGGTGCTATCAAAGCAGAGGGTAGCTTTTACGACAGGCTGAGTGATAGTAGTCTTGACTCCTCCTTTCTTCTTGCTCCAAGTGTTGTTACGTACACCATTTTTGAGTATCTCTCGAATGAAAAAGTAGGTGAAATACACAAATTTGCAAGCGAGGGAACTCTGGAGAAAGTTGTGAATGTCAGACCCTGCCTTTCAGTGGTTCCAATGTTGACGGTTGCTCTATGCAAAGTAAGTCCCTACCACTTGTGGATAGTTAATCCCCAGCCATTTTAATCGGCAATTGTCTTCGATTCCCTCTTGAAATATGGGGTATGGGAATATGTAACGGGTTGGAGGGATCCCAACATGGGCCGTTGTATCTATCAAATTTGACAACAACAAATAAAGGTAATGTTGGTGGTTGCATTGATGCGTCGTAGACAATGTCGGTGATTGTTCCTATGGCACCATTCATGAGGCCTGCGTCAACCCATAGATTTGCAACCAGTGTTACGAAATTGGGCAAGGAAGCTTTGGAAGAGTGTATCAGGATAATTTGAAAGATAAAGATGTGGCTATAAAGAAACTAAAAGGTAGAGGCAAAGACATCAAGAAATTAGTTGAGAATGAAGTCAACACGATGTTGGGCACCAGTGTTGAGAATGGACCTTAGGGAGGACAAGTGCAATATCTGAAATGTGGGGTCCTCCCACTGAATCGATTACGTGTTGCAGCAAGTTCTTGTAGCTTGGTGAGCTTAAAGCCAATTTCTGCCAGAATAGAGCCCAAAATTGGTTGAATTCCAACCCAATGGTTTACAACTTTGTACAGTTCAAGAGAATGGAAAAAACATCTCCCTTCAGATTGTTATTGCCAAACGTCAGTTGTTGTAGGCAGCCCAACATTCCCAATCCTTGGGGTACCATTTTGCTTAATTGGTTGTCTTCTATTTGAAGAAAATTAAGCGCCAAAATATTTCCTATGGATTTTGGGATCTTTGCCGTTTAGCTGATTGATGGACAGGTCCACCAGTCGCAATTTGGCTAGCTTATGGCCTACATCCTCTGGAATTGTCCCCACAAACTTGTTGTGATATAGGTTCAACTTTTTCAATTATGTACAATTCATGAGAGAATATAGAATGGACCCTCCTAGGTTGTTATTATCCAGCGATAGTTCTCGTAGTTGGGAAAGTGAACCCAATTCTTGTGGAATATAGCCATACAAGGAATTAGAAGATATATTTAACTCCTCCATGAAAGAACAATTTCCTAGCGCCTTGGGAATGGTACTTGAAAGGATATTATTCTTTAACTTGAGCTCTCTCAGTTTCCATAATTGACCAATCTCTTCCAGGATACTACCATTGAGTTTGTTGGAATTTAGAGGCAAATGTTCTAATCTGGTCAATGTTGTTAATATCTCAGATGGAATTGGTCCCTCAAGCGTATTATTAGACAACGACAAGTGATGCAATTTTGTGCAGTTATTCAGAGAATTGGGAATTTGTCCAGAAAGCAAGTTATTTTTTAGATTGAGCACTATTAAACGCCTAAGAGCACCTAGTAAATAGAAATAATAAGATAAGCTAATTATTCCCTATAAAATAGAAATAATTGAGATAAACTAATTCACGTCCATATTTGTTGTATAACCAATTTCATCAACTGTATCAAGACCCATGAAGTCAACCATTTGTTTGTTTATGAGTTGATTATCGTAATTTTCATTTACTTATTTAATTTTAAACCAGGGATATTTGGGACGGAAACACAACTTTGCTTATAGGCAATCATTTAGATCACAAGAGAGAGTATCGTTGATCAGATATGTGGTTGACTATCTCATGCAAAATTCAAAAGTAGCTTTACATATGAAACACCAAGTTGCCAACCAGTGCTTGGCGAAACATGCTCTCGCAATGTTGATAATACAGCTCAGATTCATGTCTGTCAATTACATGATCTCGCAATGTTGATAATACAACTGTTCTCATTCATGTCATCGATTATATGATCTCGCATGTTGATAATACATCAGATTCATATCATGTCTCACATTAAATGAATACGCTACGATCTGATATGGCACCGACACAGTGCATACAAAAAACAAATTATTTTAAACAACAAAGATTAAACCCTAACAGTATCATCCACAAATTCTTAAAGGAACTGTAAAGGCGTCTGGAGCATAACTTACCAATCCAGAAGAAGTGTCTGAAACATCAATCTGACTTCTCATGCTTCCACTGTTGTTTTCTTTTATTTCTTGTGTCTGTATATTCTCTGCGTCACTCTAAATTCCTGAATCTCCTTTTGATCTCCCTTTTTCTGTGTGCGTATACTTTATTTTCTAGCATTTGCAATCTATTATTTATCTCTCTTTTTCTATTTTCAGCTCAACCTAATTAAAAACAAAAGCTAAAATTGTTAATTAAAAACAAAAACTAAAATTGTTAATTATTAGAAACAAAATTATTAAAAATAAAAGTTAAAATTGTTGTTAATTAAAAACAAAAGCTAAAATTGTTAATTATTAGAAACAAAATTATTAAAAATAGTAGAGATTTCTATTTTCATCGCAACCTAATTAAAAACTAAAACTAAAATTGTTAATTATTAAAACAAAATTATTAAAAATAAAAGCTAAAATTGTTGTTAATTAAAAACAAAAGCTAAAATTGTTAATTATTAGAAACAAAATTATTAAAAATAGTAGAGATTTCTATTTTTAGCTCAGCCTAATTAAAAACAAAAGCTAAAATTGTTAATTAAAAATAAAAGCTAAAATTGTTAATTATTAGAAACAAAATTATTAAAAATAAAAGCTAAAATTGTTGTTAATTAAAAACAAAAACTAAAATTGTTAATTATTAGAAACAAAATTATTAAAAATAATAGAGAAAAGCTAAAATAGGGAGGAAAAGCACAAACGTCAAGCCATCAAATTTAACACGATCATAGAAACGTCCATGAGTGCCTTTCCCATAGGGGAACGCCTTCAACGTAATAAGATAAAGGTTTTAAAAATTGACATAATTTTTCATTTAAAATTTTGTTTTAAATTTATGAATTGTAAGAGTGTTATTTACGATAAAAATAATTTACTTCCGAGACATGTTTTATAGAAATAGGAAACATATTTAAAATATTTTGTATTTTATTAAAGTGATTAAGTGTATTTATTTAAATATAAATGTTGGATTGCTCAACGAAATATGATAAAATGTGTTAACATTTATTTAATGATAAAGATTTATAACTAGTATACTTATTTTATAAAATTTATGTTAAAGACACTTGAGAGGTATTATTCTCGAAGCGCCTATATTTGATTCCACAAATAAGTTGAATAGACGGTTGAAAATGATCTCTCTCAACATCTTTTACATAGATTTTCTAAAATAGGTATGCTAATTGAATAATATGTAATTAAATTTAATTAGAATGTGTTTCACTTATACATAATATATTGTTAGTGCAAAATAATTTATTGTGTATGTACAATTTTATATAATTTATTCCCTCTTTTAAAAAAATAAAAAAATATTTTTATTTTTTCAAAAAAATTCACTCATCATTTAAAAACACGCGTTAATATACCCTTAAATTAATTTAATAATAAAGAATTTATATTCTTAAGAAAATCAACAAATTGACAAACAAAATCTCAAAAATTTAAATTTTTATAACTAATAGGCTACTTAAAACACCATTCTCGGATATTGTAAGCTTCCCTCTTAACCTTAAAAGGGGGCGCTACGAAGGGCATCTAATTAGGTTTATGATCCCTTAAAAGATGTGTATGTGTTTTATAACCTAAAAATAAAAAACAAGAGGCGTGTAAAGCACAAAAGAATCGAATATTCGTTTTGTAAACGTTGCTCCAAAAAAAACAAAGCAATTCAATACCGGGATGTATCTTCATCACGATTCTAGCAATCGCACGTGAGGTGTGCGATGAAAACGCCGAAACAAAGGAAAAATAAGAGAAGGAAGGAAATCAAAATGGAGCGGAATGGAGTAATTTGAAAGTGCTTGATGAAGTAGATACAGCATGAATTTTTGTGAAAAGTAGGAGCAAAAATAAATTAAACGAAGAGGAGTGCGAGGAAAGTGTACCAACTATTAGTGGGAGGTTAATAGTGAGGAAGGGAGTGAACGCAGATAGGATTCCTCTAGCAAGTGTGACTAAAGGAGAGGATTGGAAGACATTCTGGAATACCGGGTGAATGAAAAAGGAGGAGATATAAGAAGGGATGATAACAAGGGAACCCACGAAATGGCCTTGAAGGTCAAGCCTTTTTTCTCTTTACCCCCAATGAAAGCAGTGGCTCGCTGCATAGTAAGGCCTTGAGATCTGTGAGTGGAAAATGCCCAATCCATATTAAGCAGCAACTGCCTTCGGATGCCTATGGAAATCGGTGGAATGGGCATGACGAGCGGGTTGTGTGCATCCCAACAAGGTCCCATGTATCGGTCAAATCTGACAACAAAAAATGAAGGCAATGCATGTGGAACAAAGGAGATTTTGTAAGCAATTTCGATGTCGGTTCTGGTAGCACCACTCACAAGATCTGTTTCGACCCACAAATTTGCAAGAAGCATTACTTTCTGATTGATGCCGAGAAGAGCTTTGTGTTGAAATTGATCGTCATCTTCCTCCCCTAAGTCATCATCCCCGGTGTTTTGAGAAATAGATCTGGAAATTAGACAGTTGAGGGACTTTAGCATTTGAAGGTTGTGGTAGCCCACCTGGTCATGTCTAGAAAAGAGATGGCACACATCTTTGAATTGAATGATTTCTTGTTCAGAAAGGAAATAATTTGTTCTTGACATAAGTAGCTTCCAATCCGGAAAAAGGGACAAAATTACGAATGTCGAGAAGCATTTCCCAAAATGATTTCTGCAAAAGAGTGGAACCCTGATCTTACATGTGTTAGTGGATCGGTGATTTTGGTTTCGTGCACTTTGACATCCGTCCGGAGCAACTATCAACCATCTTTCCACGCTTTTCAAATAACACACTGGATCTTCACACCGTTAGCATTTCGACTTCAACTTCGACCTCGACCTTTCTAGCTCATCGACGTATAACATTGGCTTGGAAGATGATCTGTTTCATCAAGGCCAACTCCTTCCTTTGTCACATTTTCCATACAATAAATCCAAATCACGCCTGGAAAATGTGCTTCATTTAAATGACAAGGTGTGATTGTGGAGAACGGATTCACAAACAGAGAGTTATTACTCACCCTCTCACGAAAATCTACAACAGCATAATTTCACGACTACAAGCAACAATTCTTGTACGTCTAAGGTAAAACACAAATCAAAGCCTTCCGCTTCGGCCAATAAGGGCATGGTCCCATGGAAGGGGGCTCCTTAAATATCTCAGCGGGTGCTGCTGAGAAAATGTAGTTGACATGAAGAATAGTTGTATGTAAAGAATAAAAAATGATGGGGTATAAGAGCAACAAATGGACACGATTTGGACACCAAGAAAAACATCTTTACAATAGGGATGTGAAATAGGATCAAAAGTGGGAGACGAGGGAGGGTGTGTGTGGTATGCTCTCTTCTAGATCTATAGGCATCCACTTGTACTAGGAAGAGGAGTTTAGGGAACTATTGTGAAACCCTAGGTCACTAAAATCACAAGACATATTTGTGAATCTTCTAAAGGGGTGAGGACCAATTGTGTAGTCATAAAGGCAATGTAATGTGGAAATATTTTAAAAAATAAAGAGTGTTTGATAAAAAATGATGAGGTGAATAGTTTTTGCAATTTCAGACCTTTTCTTTTATGGGTAGTTAGAACACACAATTATGTAAGGGCAATTTACATGTTTGTCTCAAGGGACAATTTAGAGACTGAGAGATGTTGACCATACATGGGAGGATCGACATTTCATACACATTTGACATTACGACTTCTTTCTAGCTATAAGGGTAATGATTAAGAGTTCCCCCATCAATAGTTTTGATGGTTTCATCAATCAACAGACATCGGAGTCAAGGATTGCAATCAGATGGTGTTCAATTTCTTAGATAAGACAAAGACAAGAATGAAAAGTTAGAAATAAGGTGGTAATTAAATACCTACATGTCCCACACCTATTCCATGGCTAAATTATTCTTACCAAAGCACTATTTGTTATTTGTGGTTCACATTATTGTTTTTCAGACTGCTTGCATCATTTATGTGAATGCAAGTTGGGTTTAAAGATTTAAAATAGAAAATGTGGGAAATGTAATAGCTTACTCATTCAAAACCCCACAAAAATGTTTGCTCCTTAGTTTCCCCCTTTCAATTGCAAGGTGGAGTAAATGTAGGAAAGAAAGAAATATTAAAACAACTATTTATGATTAAAACTTACAATTCTTGTCGACAGTTGATAGGTGAATGTGAAAACATGGTATTAGGTGGTCATGAGTCTCCTCCATAATGTAACTGTGTAGTTAATGAAGATGATTAGAAAGAAAACTTCAAAGGCAAACATTTCTAGAAAAGGTGGCATTATCTCGAGCCATAGACGGTCCTAATGGTGGCATCCATCTATGAGTGTCGATGTCAAGGATCACAAATGGGTGGTTTTCAATTCAATAGATAAGACAAAGAAATGTTTTATTATATATAGCTAACAGGTTAACGATAAGGCTTTTTCTATACATTTATGGCAACGACCATAAAAATTTCTTTGCATCAATGATACAAAAACAAGAGGTCATGTTTAAGTAAGGTTTTCCCCATAAAAAGGCATGAACAACCACCTTGAAATCAATAGAGGATCTCACAACAAATTTTCTATAAAGCATAGCATTGTTATTCAACACTTCATCTTCTAACCATGCCATGTTACTTTTTATGGTCAACACTACAACACCAACATTTTCCTTCTCAATATAATTTGGAACCAACAAAACTTTGGCAAATAGTTGATCTTCTTTTTCATGTCAATAACTCCAACCAATGAAGCAGCGGGGAAACAAAACATATCTGACATGCCCCTAAAAGCCAGTAAAAGGAAAGTTCGAAAATTAATACCAAACACCAAAAAAAATGTGTTACATTCTTCAAAACCTTGTATGCTGGAAGCCACAGAGGCAGTGCATGTCACAATAGTCACCGCAACAACCAATGATACACAAAATTGTCCACACAAAATTACAGATCTGACAATGAGATGACATACATCTGTACACATAAATATTGCATATTACCAAATTCCAATCAATCAAACAAACAAAAACTTTATACCCAAGATCATCAACATCTGCACAAGGCTACATGCGGGAAGCCAGGTGCGTACCTCATATCTTAAAAAACAAAAATTTAATAATATATACTCATTTTTAATCTTAAAAAATAGCTCAAAATCAAAATTACAAAAGCCCATAAACTCAAAAGAAAATATTTATGCCATCCATAACTTCAACTATATATAGATAGAGCAATATATTTTTAACAACTATTGTAAATCAATTTTGATCTTACTCTTATTGGAATTCAAATCCCCAAAGACAAGTCTAGCAGAGAAATGACATCTACATTCATACATTGGCAACATCAATGTCAAAAGTAATAAAATTGTCTCTCCATTGAATAAAGTTACAAACTATACATGTCGCAGATAAATACATTTGGTTTTGAAACATAGAGAGAGAAAGCAAGTGGACCGTTTGTGATGTATAAAAAGAGTATGATATTGAGTGAATTTCATGAGTCAATGTACGGGTCAAAAATTATTAAAACATTCATTAAATTCCATTGTAAACATTATGAACCCACAAACAACTTATAAATCTTGCTTACAAATTTATAACTCCACATTCATAACCCCTAAAACAAAAGGGAACTAAACTTCATAACCCTTCTTTAATAATGAAGTAATACAAAAGGGTAAATAATATTTACTTATCTATCTTGCTAGAAAAATCAATATATTGAAAAAGTCAAACATTTGAGAATAATCAGATTCATATTTTACAAAATTAATTTATACACATTAAAAAACTTGTACTATTTAAATTGTAAATAACCATAATAGTAATTTTATATTTTAAATAAATATTAAATTTCTCATATTGGTCATGCGTTTTTGCTTGTCTTGCAAACAAATCTGAAATCCCAAAAGTAAATCCCCAAATCCTAAGGCCCCTACAAAACACAAAGTGAAGAAGGCACAAATCTATTTGAAAAGTAAAACTGTAAAATCTCAAAAATGTAGTAAACATTATTTATGCCCATGAAAACAACAGTCATCATTTTTTATGCCCTTGAAAACCTCGTTGTATTTGGTCCTCCCAACCCTTGTCACCACTTTGTAGTCCTGCTTACTGAAAATTGAGAAAAAGAAAACAAAACCCAACTATAAAAATTGCAAGGAATGATCCAAAATACGCATAGAAAAAATGCATGCAGTTATTCCATAAAAATCTATTTAAAGTGGTTTTTCCGTAGGAATTACTAAAATGCCTCAATTTGAGTTCATTAAAATGACTATATCACTGAGTGACTATGATTCTGGGACCTTCACATTTAATTTAATGCTTATTTCTTTAGGGTAGGAAGATATTAATGTTTATTTCTATGGAGTAGGAAGATAATTGGTTTTACAAATTTTGTGTGAGCACGAGTTTTATGTAGAGGCTTTATTTGGGAAATTTGAGAAGTCAGCTGAGTGTGTGATGTATGATTTTCATTTTACAATAAAGGCTAAACATGTTTTCAGCAAGCTCTTTTAAAGATGCAGCCATTACTGATGTGTTATTCATTTTTATTCTCCGAGATGTGCCTCTTATGAATTATACTTTAAGTTTTTTCTCCTTTTAGATATAATTTTGTTTTGGATTTTTCCAGCTTTTCATTTGTGCTGCTTTTTGTGGTTTGTTTTATTGAAGAGTTAGTGGATGCATATTCTTCTAAACAATGGTGGTCAAATTGTCTTAGTATGAAATTTATCAAGGCAGTGTGGCCCATATTTTCCTGTATTGTAGGAGTATATATCATTTTACTTCAGAAAAAAATTTAATAATAAGCCACTGTTAATTAAAAATACCAAGTGTTTTATCACCCACAAGCAGGAGCACTAGGTAAGGTGGTGTGGATCATCTTTGAAATGCACATCCTAAGTTGGAGGTTGTATTGTAAGAAGTCTCTGTTAATAGTTTCACCAATATGAGCTAAGGAAATAGTAACTTCATGCTCTAAATCTGGTCAAAATGTGCATGAACTCTAATGGTTACACTGATTAAAAAGAAAAATAATAATAACGATAGATTAATGCCTTATGTTTTGTGCAGCCAAAAAGATAAACATTCTTCCCATAAAGTATACGACCTCCTTCAAAAGCACTTTGGGATTCAATTAAAAGGAAAAGGACATTAAATTTAAACATTTAAAGGCAATGTAATTATTTCCATTTGCTACTATGTAAAAAGCAGCAGTAGTAAATGGTACCAAACATACTGTTCACCACAAAAAAATCATAATACTTTTGCATCCTCTTGACTAATAAAATGCTGGAGCTATTTCAATATATTTACCTGAATCATCTATCGTGTCTTCCTCTTCCTTTTGGAGAGGTAAATGTGAATATATTCCTCCTCCAGCAATATCCTTTCCTGAAACAAGCATTACCATGTTAGAAGCTGCCAAAAATGTCTGAATTGCGATATATTCCTCTTCTAACTCCAGTTTCTTCAAAAGATGCCAAAGTTTTTTGTGAAACATTAAAGATTACTCATCTAATCTAATGTTAAATTGCGGTAGTTCAGATTGTATTACATTCACCTCGTCTAGAATCCCTTGAAATAAAAGTTGCCTTTCGTCCCGTTAAATTCGATTTTGTAGTTTCTTTATTCATGCCACCGGCCGCCTTTTTTATGGCATGCACACCAAGCTGGTGCTGCAAGAAAGAGTTGAAATCGGTTTGGCTAGGATCAGGTAGATCTAATGGCAAATTGTATTATTTTTCTCAAATACTGTCTACCATGTTCGATCAAATTTGTTGGATTTTATTTTCTTTTTGCCATACATTCGTGCTACTGCTTTTTCTATCATACTCTTTTCCATGGCCATTACGACGTTGATCTTGCAAACGAACAATACCAAATTAATTGCAGACAATATCTGCAATTTATACAAGACTTTAGAGTGAAACAAAAATTCGTATTAATTGCTGCAAAGAAACCCAAAATTCAAATTTATACCTCGAGAATCACTTTATCTTGGCATCGATCTAGATCATCGACGAAAACCACCATCCTAAGATTTTTGTGGGATGCCGGGTTCATCTTTGGAATCGTTGTTTACGGATATTGTTATTCCATGAACAAAATATAGTGGAACACCATATCAAAGAAAACATATTCCAGAACAGGGAAGATCTTTGGTCGAGTTTCTTTTTCAGAAAATTGGTATCATTAATAACCCACTGTTGATAGCCTAGCTCTTGGCTGTGGTCTGGGAAAGATAAATAGTCCACCACATTAGAGTTGATCGGTTTCACTACAGCCATAACTGATGTCACTCTTGCCCATGAGAGTGGAATTAATGTCAACGAAAAACTTCTGTATTTAAAATCATTTAAATGTTTATCATTGGCTCTATCTAGCGCAAAATAAAGAATTACAAAGACCGAAAAGGCTATAATGATTGCAAGAAAACATGGCAGCAGCACTTCAATGCAGATAGCGCGTTTGCGAAATGTCCAATTATATGTCCAACCGCTACTGAGCCTCTGATCCACGGTCATTGTTGCTTCCAATTATTTTATGATTTCTACCCCAAGGCCTACCCATGCCTATGTTTGACTACGATACTGCCACGCATTGTAACGTACAGTCAATATGGCAAGTATAATCCCTTCAATTTTGTGGCGATCTTTCGGTATTTCCTCATCCATTTTACCTGCAGCTTCAATCTAAATTCAGCCAAAAATTAAGTGAATCAACAACCAGAACAATAATGGATTGGAACGTTAAATAGTCTTCACTACACGTAGGGAGTGATTAATACATATCATCAAAAGAAGCAACAAAAAAAATAGACAGAGAGAAAATCATAGCAAATAGAAATGTGAACTGCTAATCGGTATATTAACCAATGTGTTTTGCTCACCATATCCCTATGTTCTGCAACGACCACTGGACTTAAGAGCTTCATGATACTCAGGTTTATACTTAAAGATTTTCCTCGGTACTTGAAAAACAAATAAAAAATCTCAATTGTAAACAAGGTTAGGGAAAACAATTAACGAATTTAATAGACGAAATAATATTTCATGTTCAAAATCTACCTTTTCATGGCCCTTTTTAATGTTATTTTCTCCTGTACCCCATAAAAATTTCACCAAATTTGTATCCTTGTAAAACAGGCCTTTCACCAATTTTTCAGCCTTGCCAATATTTTTGTGTCCACCAGATCCAAATGATTTTGAATTGCTTCTTCCTGGAAAATATTCTTTCGTCAAAGCACCTAAGACTGTCAAGTGAGCTGCTGACTTCAAAAGAATGGACTCCACCTGAAGTGGAAATTTAGAAACAAATATTATTTCATTTTTATGTGTGATGCATCGTAGATTTATGTCACGTTAACTACTTGTATGATATTTTACTGAAGCATCACACTGGAATTTCCCATTCCCCATTCGCCGGATATTCCCACAGTAATGGGGGAGCTCACAGAAGGATTTAGAAATAATGAAGCCAGACCATTAACGAAAGCAGTGCGCCCTGCCCAATGTTAAAAAATAATAACTAAAGGAGACATTACAGCCAAAAAGAATAAATTAACTTATGTTTTGCGAATTCAATAAGAATTCCTACCAATATTTTCCTCTAGAGTTGGCTCATCAGTCTCTTGTTGAACAGAACTGTCAGTACTGTCAATTTGATCCTCAACTACATAATATCAAATTTATTAACAATCATAATTTTAATTGGTTTTTAATAATGAAGACTTTGTTCATATCTCAAAGTGTTTAGGAAATAGTTGAAAATGGCTACACAAAACCAACACATCCAACAACATATAATGCACTTTCACAGACACAGAAGGATGTCTTGAATGACAAAACTAAAAAAAATTGGAAAAACCCTTTTCTACATAATATCAAATTTGTTAACAATCGTGAGCATTGGTCTCTAACAATGAAGAATTTGTTTGGGAAATCTTTGAAAATGGTTAAAAAAGCCAGCAGATCCAGCAGCCTATAATACACTCTCACATATAGGAAAAGATCTCTTGGATGAGAAGAAAAAGAAAATCGGAAAATCCCTCTTATACATAATATCGAATCTATTAACGTGGGAATCACCACTTTACCATACTTCTACCGACATCAACGAGACTATATGCGTAGAAGTGTTATACGCGTACCTTTTGGAACATTTTGTGATACGTTTGGTGGCATTGGGTCTCTGAATTTGCAACTACGAATGTGATCCATGTTAATACCCTTACCGCGGAGCTCCTCTTCCATTTGTGCATAGCCTAATATTGCCTTCACTCTTAGCGAATTTTCCCCTCCTGTTTTTTCGGGTAGCTTAATTTTTTCGTCAAGGAGATATTTCTTAAGTTTGGGATCTACTGCTTCACTTTCTTCAGCAAAACCAGTTCCAACTGCAAAAGCATTCAACAAAAGGCATTTTTCATTGTGAGAAGGACAATATTTCAAAACCCACTCTACTATTTCCTTGGCATCGACGACATTTGGTGCTTGAACCACATAATGCAAAGTCATTTTTCCATCGCAATCCCATTGTGATAAGGGATAGGCTATGCCTTGTGCTACAGAAGGAGGTTACATATACGCAGGTGTCCACAAAAAGCAACTCTGTGTAGAGGGGTTTTGTGTACAGTCCCCAATAAATTTCAACAACCCACAAAAACGGAAGCCCCCAGGCGTCTGTATTTGCATGTATAATTCCTTTGACAACATCACTGCATTCCTAGATGGATGGCTACATGAAGAGTCTGTTGGATTGGTCGAAGACACAGGCACACCTTCTTACATTACCAGACAACGATTTTTTTACATGATTTAGACCTCCATACCTGCACAGAGATCATCAACACTCTTACGCAACATAACCGTGCTATTTAAACAGACATTTCCATCTCTTCACAGACATTAGCGGCCCTCATATGCAACAAAACCTTGGAAACTGCAATCAGTTTAGGGATCCGCCAGTTATAGGGTTTCCCATAGCTATCAACAGTGCAAGTATGGCGCCATGTCGAAATCACCGCCATTTGCACGGAAAGTGACAGCCTGACAGTGCGATGGCTATCATGAAACCGCCTTGCTCCACCGTTAGATCTTATTAAATTATATTATGTCGACGATGCACTTATACAATCATAGCCGCTAACGTGTTATCCGTTGTCAGAGGGGGTCGGGGTTTCTCCCAGAGAACACGCCTTTCGGCGTAGTCTTGGTGTCCGGATGCGGTGTAATAACATAGTGCCCAAGCGCCTCGCTAAATAGATGACACGTGAATTTTGATTTTCTAAATATTGATCTTTGTTATTCTGATTTCCCAAACATTCTAAATATTGTTTTCCTTCACAATTTTTTTATTTTTTAAACATTGTGTTGATTCATAATTTTTATTTATTTTTTTGATGTCGTTCCAAAAAATGAACCACTCACTCCATTACACCTTGGCTGTCACTCTAAAACGCCTCTCAACATAATAATATATGTTCAACTCGATAAATAAAATAAGTAATTGTTTTCACAACTCAAAACCCAAATGTAAACACAACCAGGGTTGTATGCTTTCTCCATTATGACTCGAGTCATAAAAGCTAGATGAGTGCTTAGAATTTGAAATCCTCTATACACTAGTGACTTTTTATACAAGTAAATGATGCATGGAAGGGCTCAAAGTCCAATTCAAATGCTTTGTGATCTTTGGCCCTGCAGAGCTGCATGTTTTCTCTATCATGACCATGTCAAAATCAAAATGTGTGTTCACAATATGAAATCCAGTGCTCATTAATAACTTTTCATACAAGGAAATGATGCATGAAAGGGCTAAAAGTTCAATTCCAAAGCTTTGTCATCTTAGACCCTACAAATTATATCACACTCGGGGCAATTAATTTGTAAATGTAAGTACACACTAAAACATCAAACCGAGATGCTTGGTAAGGCACTTACAAATCTTCAAATCTTTATGACATATGATTGCCTCTCTCAAGCGGACGATGCCAGTTACAAGATTTGATCTCAGGTCAATTAACTTGTAAAACACCAAACCTGGGTTCTTGGTAAGACACTTAAATTTTCATGACTTATAATAGCCTCTCTCAATCGGAAATTTTTTTAGATTTGCGTGGCATAGACATGCCAGATACAAGGTTTGATCTCGGGTCAAATAAATAAGACGGACTTTTTAACATAAAGAAACTCCCAATCCCAAAGATTTGTTGAAATTGCCAGTTGAAATTGCCAAACGAGTTAATGGTGCCACAATGACAGCCTCCCACAGCATGATATCAAAATATAAGAATTGCATGCCAGCTTCCATGCGAAAATGATTAAAACTCACTACGAATAAATCCATACAATAAATAAAACATGATAAAAGCAGCAGCAAACTGAAGTCCAATATGAGTGTGCATTGTAAGATATGACCAAACACCCTTACTTTAAGTTTCCTTCTTCTTCAGTATCATTGTTATTGTGTAAACATGATTGTATGATTGAAGTGTGAGAGTCCTTTGCCGGTTTATCTGCAGTTCTCATTTATCCCTGTACAAGGTCAGTCATAATTCTCTCCAACATTGTTATTTTACAATTCTCCACAAAATAGAAAAATACAAGCTCTATTCGATGTGGGTGGCCTTGGCTAAGCAATGAAATCGCTTCAGCCACACAGCTCATTCTTCTTCACCCGCAAGGCTATTTCTTCGTTGTTGGATATATGCACAAAATGTGTTTGTTGAAAATACAGTGGAAAATTTTATGCAATTGAATTTCACATCTGTAAATATATGATGCTATAACATTTACTCAACAGGACAGGCAGTTCCATGATGGGAACTTGGTAAGACCGGGATTTTATCACAAATTATACTTTAACAGTTCCAAAAACACTACAAATGATGAACCTTTCTTCGAAATTCGTACTGAGTAACTTTGGAAAAAGGTTTCCACTTTCTTGGCCCTCCCAGGTTGAAAATTCAAACTGTGACAAATTAATTTTTAGGAACAGAAAAGTACACAACAAAATATGAAGTCTGAACAGCAAGGAAATACATTTACAGAAACTTTTGAAACTTTCAATCTACTTTAAAAAGTTCGCTACATGCCAGAATTTCAATGAAAGGGATTCAAAATGGGAAAATGCATCAAAAACGAAACTCAACGCAGCAAAATACTCCTGCTGAAACATCCTGACTAGCTTACGAATGTAGCAATTTTACAGTTTTTAATGAATAGGAATAAGAGCAGTTGTGTGTAATAACTCGTGATGCACTCAACTTCACTGAAACCTGTCCCAAGGCGCCGCCTGTGTTGCATAGGATGCTCCTTAGTTATTACTTATTTTGTATTGACAACTGGGTTATATTCACAAGTTTCCGGCTGTGCTCTAACATTTAATATAAATGATGCTTTTGATCGGTGACCAATTGATGTGGCAGAACCACCCTCAAAACAACATATAAATATTAGCAAGACATTATTCCTCTACATGTTTACGTGTCATATATCTCCCTATAAAGACCCATAAATTTAAGAGTGCGCAGGCAATGATGCCTCGCCTTTAAGGAAACATTCTACAAATCAAAATCATTGTAGACACTTTACTTATTTTTGTTACTTGTATTGACAATTAGATTATATTCACAAGTTTCCGGCTGTGCTCTAAAATTTAATATAAATGATGTTTTTCATCGGTGACCATTTGATGTGGCACATCCACCCTCAAGACAACATATAAATATTAGAAAGACATTATTTTGTGCCCTGTAGTAATTTTTTTGACATGTTTACGTGTCATATATCTCCTATAAAGACCCATAAAGTTAGAGTGCGCAGGCACTGATCCCTTTCCCTTATTTCAAGACTACAAATCAAGATCATTGTAGACACTTTGACATTTCCTATTTGAGCGTTCATAATGTTCCGAAACCCTAAAAAAACCTAGATCCTCTAGTCATGCCCACCAAAATAAAATGCAAATCTGCATGATATGACTCTACATTTACCACCCATACTAGATATAATGCCACCAAAATATCTCACCACTTGGAATTCCCTCGAAAACTCTCTGCATTATCAATAACAAATCGATATTTGACATCACCCTTAACCAGCCTCTCCATTGCTGTGTTCACATAATCTATTGGAATCTTCTCTATCGTGCATGAGATCTTATGTTCTGCACAAAAGTCCATCATCTCCTGGGTCTCCTTAATCCCGCCAATACCGCTGCCTCCAACAAGTTTCCGACCTACAAACACCAGAACAATTTTCAGCTGAAACTACTTTAATATATATATTGAAAAAGTCAGACGGATGAAATTACAACAGGGCAATACTTAGAAACTCCTGGGCTAATTCATCACAGGGCAGTTATTAGAAAAACACACTCATAACAGAGCAATTATATCCGAAATAATACATTTATAGAAGTTAAATTTAAACCCAATGGGGCCAGGTGTAATGGTAGAGAATGATAACTCACAAAGAACCCACAAAAGTTTCAATTGTTTAGAAGTGCTAAATAGAGAGAGAAAAAAATAGATAAGAAGCTCTGTTTTGTATTTGAAGGCTATAAATCAACCTGAGATTGACAATAAAAAATTATACTGCCACTGCTGAAGGTTCCATTAGATTAACACTAGATTGACAATGAAAAATATACCGTTACTGCTGAATTATAGGTTTGAGTAATACAAAATAACCCCTAATAAATCTAACATTCAAATGCTTCTAAATATACGCAGCACATCTTGGAATTACTTCTACAAAGTTAAAATGTCCAAGATTAATCAATTAAACCACACTTATCTCATGGTCTCATGGAAGGGACAATGCTTATGTTTTTCTGCAGGTTCTGAAAACTTAGCAGTGAATAAATAATGTTTGATCAGATGCGAGCTTACAGTTGGCAACGAAAAGAAATAGCAGCAGTCGCTGTAAATATTCAGTCTTCCATTGCTTTCTATATGTGAAAAGTTTCCTCCTAAACAGCAGCTAGTCCTCTTTTTAAAGTAGTTTTTAAAATTCAAATGATGCATGAAACCACTGCAAACAAAATAATAGAAGCTGTAGCCCCTGCAGACCTCAACAATTGAAGAACATATATATTAAAAGCGCGAGAGAGGGTTATAATAAAACTCCTACCAAATATAACGCTTCCGGCTGGAAATTGTAAAGGCTTGGGAGGTAAACCAACTACAACCAGCTTTCCATTGATTTTGAGCAAATTGAGCAAAGGGGGCAGCGGGTGATCAGTTGAAACCGTATCAATTATGTAATCCAACGTCTTGGCTGCCTCCTTCATCTGGTTCTCATCCTTGCTGATAAGAAAATGATCTGCCCCAAAATCTCTTTAGCTTCCTTCTCTTTCTTTGGGGATGTACTGATTACGGTCACATGCAGGCCAAAGGCTTACCCCAATTTAACTGCCATGTGACCGACACCCCCAAGCCCCACCACACTGAGACGGTTCCCTGGCTCTGTCATTCCAAAGTATATCATGGGGTTGTAAACCGTTATTCCAACACATAACAAGGGGGCAACCTCATCAAATGGCAGGCTTTCAGGCACCTTAATTACAAACCTGATTGCATATCAAAAATACAATTAATAAATGTTTCACCAGCTACCATTATTGTTATGTGGATATGTATTAAAATCAAGCTAATTACAGACCTGAGTGCAAATCACATCTTAAATACACTAATATTCACTGTGTGTCTATTAAGATATCAGGTAAGTTGGTTGGCATAAACACTTACTGCTCATCACAAACCATTAAAGATGAGTAGCTAGAACCATCTATATCGATGCCATTATAGGTCAAGACGACTTTATCACAGAATTGTTCAAGCCCTTTTTCACAGGGGTCGCAGCTATGGCAGCTTCTTACCATACATCCCACGCCGACACGATCACCCACGCCAAATTTCTGAACTTCAGATCCAACTTCTGTCACAATTCCAACAATTTCATGCCTGCAAAGTAAAGTAAATTAAATCAAGTTGCCGAACCGATTAACTAACGCGGGAAAAACTGTGAACGTAGATAATAAAAAAGTAAAGAGGCTTTACCCTGGAACTAATGGATACTTGGAATTGTGCCATTCGTTGCGAAGCATGTGCAAATCAGAGTGACAAATCCCACAGTACACAATTCTGAATGTTACGTCATTAGGTCCAGTCTTCCTGGAAGAGAAGATTGAAATCAGAAATAGTTAAAAATAAACCCAATACCCACACAGACCCACTGTCGTATGGCAAATAACTGAAATCCTTGTTGCCGTGGCAAGCCATCACGCAAAACATGTCCAAAAAAGGCATACTAAGCTCCATTAAAAATGATGGCGCCGACTAGGTGGAAGAGGGTTTCAGATGGCCCATATTACGGTTTCAATTTAAGCAAAAACAGACCAGATTCGACCATAAAAGACACAATTCGGCATCGATTCTTAAAACCAAATGAACAAATATCTGATGTCTAAATTAAAAAATTGGAACAGAAAATCGGAAATCCTATGTGCACTAAAACGCATTGACTTGGCATAGCATTTCTAAAAAAATTAAAATACAAATCTAATCATAATATAAAAAACACAAATATTTTATATAAAACCAGAATCTTCATATTTTACAACAAACACAAAAATACAGTCGTCAAAAGCATCCTTCAGAAACTAAAAACTTTCTTAAATCGCGTTAAGAAAAACCATTATAAGTACTTAAGCTCTTCCAAGTTCGAAGATGCAGCTTTTAGCTTAAACCGTGAAAAGACAGCAATGAACAGAACTTTCAAATCACAAGCCAAAAACAACAACAAGATGTCTGCAGTTCAACAAAATGTCAGCTACGCAATTGTTTAGATGCAAAACCGTAGAACTCGGAAGAACGAAAAGGGAAACAGAAAACCCCAAATATAACAGAAAGGAAGAGTTAGGCACCCGAGAGCATTGATGCCAGTTAGCTGATTGCACTTATTTTGACGGATCACCAAAAACACAGAAGCCCACGGATGTTAATAAAATCTACTAAAAACTATTTGGGCGTTTCTTGAAGCACCTGCGCGTGAAGTTGAAAGGCGACAAAACGCCAGACTCGTCCTCGGCAGCCCATCCCTGTACGTCAAATCGTTTTTCTCCCATTTTTTCTACAGTAAAAACAGAACAAAAATGACTTCAAAGAGAATATAAGAGCGTCACAGGGCGGAGCAGAGGAGATACACTGAAAGAACAGAGCACAATACTGTATTTATTTCGATTGTATTTTATGTCGGCGAATCCGTCGAGAAAATTCCCGTGAATAAACGCCACTTTGGTGGTTTTGACATGTATAACTCAAACATTAAGTTTTTTTTTTTTTGGTAGTTTACGTTTGACTTACAGTTGCGAAAGTTTTAATACTATTTAGGTTGCGGTCCCAGGGGCAAACTCACAATTTTCTAGCAGGTGCCGAGAGATTTCTTACTCTTTTTAAATAAATGATAAGGAATGGTTTTATGGTTTTCTAATTTTTCCTACAGACAGTTGGGAGATCATTTATCGCCACTGTTATTTGTTAGATTTTTTAAGTCTTATTTTCTCTCAAAGTTCCAAGCAACGTTATGTTGATTTGTGGCCGAAAAGAGTGGAGTGCAATTAAAAAATATTTTAGCCCCCATCTTACATTTACATTTTTATTGCGGTTGTCCCCGTATGGGACCGCCGCCTTAAAATAATATAATAATAATAGGTTTTTACAGTCCACGATGCCGTGGGCGGCCTGTTTTTGGGTCTACAAGCGGCTTATAGCATATGGGACTACCTCGTACTCACATGCGGGAGGCAACTAACTTTGCTACAAACGAGGCGTACATACCCTACCCCCAGGGATTTGAACTTGTGACCTCTATTTCAAGAGCACATGTTCTTCACCATTAGGCCAATTCAGGGGTACATTAGGCCAACTCGGGGTACAAAAGTGTGAGTTTCATAGGATGGATGTCAACCCTCTTGTAAATTGAGATAGGATAAAATTGATGATAATGGATCTGGATAATATGTAGAATCGAGATAAAGAGAAATTGAAATGCAAAAATGTAAGGAAAGTACGAGATCGATCACGGTAAGTACACAAAGATGGGGGACAAACAAACTGACACAAATCCTCTTTTTGGCCATTTTTGCCATAACGCGCTCGCGTTATGGCTCGGTTACGTTATAACGTGACAGGGGAAAATCGAGATTGCGTTATAATGCAAGCGCGTTATGGTTCAGTAAATCCAAGCCATAACGTTCTCGTGTTATAACGTGAGATCGTGTTTACTTTGTCATGAAAGACGGTTGAAACTCGAGACCATTTTAATTTGCATAAACAAAAAAAACCTAAAGGAGGGCATACCGTGAGTGCAGAATAACATAAATGCGTTTCTTGGCATTAACAACCTGTGGCACCTTGAATCGACGATGGTGGTGAGCTCAAAAGGTCAAATATTGTTTATTTTCCTTATTAATCTTATTTTTTGAATAGTTGTTGATTTGTTATTTATTTTCATTTTCGATGTTTCTATATCTTCAATTCAAACCCCACATTCACCCACACACCAAGATGAAGAAGAAAACATCCTTGAAACACCCCCTTCAATGGAAATACATCCTCCTAACACCCAACAACATATTTTGGGGAGATTGAAAACAACAAATCTCAAATTAAGGGTTTGATAAAAACCTTAAGAAACCCTAATGCCACAAATGCACATCGTCAAAACCTAGCTACATCATTAGGATCATTATTATCTAATATTGATAGTGTGGTTGGAAAAATAAACACATGGGAGAGTTTTAAAACCAATTGCCACAATTTTTATGCCAACAAGTTGTCTTATGATGCAATGAAGAAGAAAAAATCACAAAAGACAAATTGTGTGCATTATTTATTGATCCTAAAACAAATGCACCGTTACGATTAGATTGCAAAAGAGTCCCCATCCACTGGTGTAATCCTTCAAGCACAACATGCTCAGAAAGTTTGGAGGCTTACTTTCCCTTATGTCATTTGGAGAATTTGGAAAACCTGAAATTCCCTCATTTTCAGAAATACTAAAAGCATCGGAAAAAGACTCCTGAAAGAGATTACCATTGGCATTAAGGAAAATATTATGAAATTCAAACCCCCAAGAACCAAAGTTTCCCTAAAAAAGAGGTGAGATTTTTGCTCAACTGGAACATTGATATGGAAAACCTTCATGATAGGCATATTACTTTAGATAGATCCCTTGTTCAATGGATTCCATGGCCGGAAAATTGGTTCAAACTTAATTTTGATGACACCTCTAAGAGCAGCCCTAGTGCTGCGGGAGGAGGTGGAATTATCATAAATCAATTTGGCAAGCTAATTGTTGCTTATGTTGGCCCTATGGGCACTCAATCCAATCACTATGCGAAGACTCTTGTTGCCTTATGGGACTAAGAAAAGCTAAAAAGCTTAATATCTCTAATCTTATAGTGGAAGGTGACTCCCTTAATATTATTAATCACCTTAATGATAGCAACCCCCTAGTTGGACTATAAAGGACTTCATTTTTGAGGCCAAAAACATATGTAATGATCTTGTTAATGTTAAAATTTGTCATACATATAGAGAGGGTAATAAGGAGAGGACTCTTTTGCCAACATTGGTGTGTTGAGCAATCAATATAATTATTGTGTTACTAGTGATGAAATCTCACAAACATCAAATGAGATCATTTTTAAGGACGCCTTGGCAAGTTGTCCCAACGGATAATTATGGATTTAGTTGTGTGTAAATTGCCTCACGCCAACATGATTATCCCGCACGTTTGAAAAGTACTTTCACCCAACCGAACAATCAAGTCTTTTTTAGCTCCATCTTCGGGTTTGTTCTCTGTGCAATTTTCTCACTCACTAGATGCTATTTTCAATATGTGAAACCCATGTTTTCCTAGGTGACACTCACCTCTCCATCATGGGTGGGCCTCTTTGCAGACTCGAGCCGCCTTGAACCCGACATGGTGAGAAAATGAGGAATTATGGAAAGCATTGGATGTGGATGGTTTTACCACATTTATACAAAGGATTAAGGGTTTTGACAAACACATTTCCATCATGTTTTCCAAGCATTGGAAAAACAGGGTCCTCAATTACAAAGGCAAATATTTTCAAATTACAGAGAACTTAATTTCCTTTGTTACTAGTTTGAGCTCTAATGGCATTAAGTTCTATAGGAAAAAGTTTGATAAGGATGCAGAAGAAAAGAAATTTCTTTAGGGATAAGAAACCATGGAGACTGTCAAAGGGGGCATTATCTGTTCGTCCATTCCAGCTCCCTATGATGATGTATCTCGTATAGTGGTCAGGTATGCTACCCTTGAAGGTAGATTTTCCACTTTGCCTCTTCACCATTTGCTCCTCTTGAATCATTTCTAAAGGTCTCCTAGGGTTATCCTCTCCTACTATATTTTACAATCCTTGAGAGATCTATTCTAGAGGTTCACTCTCATAAGAGAGGTCTTCCCCTCCACCAAGGTGTGATCCTTCTCCTCCACCACTACTATCATGAAATGGTTACAAATAACCCTTCCAGCTCCAATCTTCCCCCTCCCATGCAACCCAAAAAAACCAAAGCTCTTAGGAATCCTTCACCCCCTATGGCTAAAAGAACTCTTCAAAGTGTGGGTAAAAGTAAAGATGTGGATGTTGGTGAGAGTCTGATTGATCATAAGTAATACTAGACTGAATCCCTCGGCCTCGGTTGCCAGAGAAATGTAAACCCAGATTCAGGAACAAGTAGAGAATTTGAAGGCTATGGGGGAGGATGTTTCTATTCTTTTTAATGATGGTGCAAAAGTAAAACAAGTCCCTGTTATGGATATTGAGAAAAAGCTTGAAGATCTCAGTTAGAAACATAAGGCCATGGAAGTTACTCTGGAGAATATTGTCACTAAACAAGTCAATCATCTCAACATGCAACAGGCTATCCTCGAGTTTCTTCATATTCAGTTAAGAAAATCTGTGAAGTCGGCGACATTCCTGAGGACCTCTAGAAAGGAGGTAAAGCTACAAAGAGGACTTTCTCCTCCAATAGCAAGGACCCAACAAAGAAGACTGCCTTGAACGTCTTCAAAGCTCTTGAGGACGTGAAAAAAGTGTTTTAGAAATCTCTATAGTAAGGTTGTTTGGCCCCCTTTTTTGGTGTCTTTTTGTTGTTTCTTGTCGTCTATGTAGCTACTACTAGGCTATAGTTTTGATGTTCTAGTGTTACTAATGTTTTTCTGGCCTTTGGGATTTTTGTAATCCGGGGTATGGTCCCTTCCAAAACCATTTACCACTAATAAAAAAAATTATGAGGGGATAAAAAATAATTTTTGGGATAGGTGGTAGATGGTTTTTGACCAAACCACCTTGTAACAATTTTGAGGTGCCACAATATTTCTTGAGGAAACTTTATTGTGAGTTCGTCCTCAATGAAATACCTAAATTTTATGACATTCAAGATTTTCAGGGAAGAGGCAAAGGCTCTGCATAGGATAGAGAGGGGGTTGCATAACCGACCAGCTAGACCCATTTCCCACCCACCTATTCATCATGTTTCAGTCCCTTTTGTTGTGAAGGAGATAGTGGAGGTTCAAACCCTTGATTCTATCAGGTCATTGACACGTCATTGCTTCAACATGGCACTCGTCTCTCCCAAGGTGATAAGGTTGGTTCTTCTAGGAAGCAAACATCATATACCATAGAGTGTCATGCTTTTGGGATTATATGGATGTACATGCTTAGTGTGGCAGCTCTCTGACAACTCGCGAGGAAGCTCCATAACCTAGTTAGGATGCTCCATAAGCTAAGAAGAATGTCCGATTGGAGGAGGCTCATTGTGATTATGTGTTAGAGAATATCATCAACACAGATGATCTACTAGATTTGTCCTTTGGTATTGACAAGTAGGTAATTTTACATGAAATGAGTTGTAATTTTATATATATATATATATATATATATATATATATATAATGCAAAATCTTATAATTAACAATGTTAATCAATTGTGAATGAAAATTAATCATGTGTGTTTTTATAAAATTACAGGGTCAAACTATACATCCAATATCACATTCCACTTCTTCACAGTTGTTTGCGGGCACTTCATCCCCTCAGGTATAAATTGGTAATAAATTAGTAAATATATTATGTTATTTTCAGGGTTCATTTTAAGACCCCCTCTTCAAAAATTATTATAGAATGACTCAAGCGAATCTCTGAAATGGACTTTTGAAACGATGGTGAATATCCAAAAAAATGATTCGTAACAAAGGAAAATGCGTAGTGTGTTTTTCCGATGGTTTCGTATGGTTAGACATGTGTTGGATGAAATACCCGTTGGATAATCGCTCATTCTATGTGGACGTCTGTCGCATTCCTATTGGATGGAACACAATAGTCTTCTATCCAACCCGGGTTAGATGGTCATCTAACTGGATGTCACCCATTAGTCTCGTATTTCAACCTCGGGTTGACAGGACTACTATTCTAGTTGACGTCTATATTGAATGAACGTCCATTAAAGTCGCATGTCCTAATTCTTGACCGTACATCCAACGGAGATGGATGGACAACCAAGTACTAGGTCGTCCAACTTTAGTGGACACTCGCCCAATGTGAGCCGGATGGATTTTGTTAAGATGGGTCCCTGAGCCATCTAACTTGTTAAATGACTTGAGTGAGCCATATACCTATGAGAAGATAGACATATGATCTTTGCGTATGCATCCTAGATGTTTTCCTCGATCTTCTCAACCAATTATTTATCGCCACGTGTCTCTTAAACTGTTCAAATCCCTATATATACCCCTGCGAGGTTCATTTCTTCATTTTTCAACGAACTTTTCCAGTGCTCTGAGATCTCCAATCTTCTACTAAACTTGTGTGCACCTTTCTTTCCTCCATCTCCTATAAATTTCAACAATTTCTAGCACCAAAATTACTCCTACACCCAAATTCCAATACAAAAATCTCATGTGCCCACAGATTTCAACACTGATAAAACTAAAAGTCACACCAAAGGAATGGTTGTAAAAAACACAATTTATGGGGCTTGTCAACATGCCCCAATTTGAAATTGATATTTATGTCCTTGATTGCCTACTCGTGTTTTACAATCAGAAAATGGATAGTTCTCCATTCATCTCTTAGATCGTACAGTTTCTTTCAAAGTGGAGCCCATAGACATCCATCATTTAACTGGCTTACCATTCCAAAACTAGTGGCACATGACTACAAAGGCAATCCTTACAAATGAAGACACAATTTTTTTGGAGTCTCATTACAATGTGCAGATTGATGATGGTAAGTTAAATATTATTTTCACTTGTTTGTTTTCTTAATATTACTTGATTACCCAAGCATCCCGAATTTCTTGTATGTTGTTGCAACTCTTGTTAATTGTTCAAAAAGAGGCCTTGTTATACAAGGTATTACAAACAAATTCTTTCTTGCAGTTGTATCACTTTTTCAAGATAGGATTGTGTTGCAAGACAAACTTACGAGACATTCCATTTTGGGTAGTTCAATATATAATGCGGACACTAGAAGGAATCAATTCGATTGGTGCACATATTTGTCCAATCGAATAAAAATAGATGTCACCAATGCCCTTAGTATGAATACATCTGATAAATCCAAGATTTTATTCTCTTCTACCAATTATCTACTTGCTTTCTATCATGAAGCTTTCCACCAATTACAGAATGGAAAAATTCCAACTACAATTAATGACAAAATGATTGGTCTCCCTCTTGAAGAACAACAGTAACAGTTACTTTTTAAGTTTTCACATTATAACGATTTCACATTAATTATTTTTTAATACAATAATAATTGTAATATTATCTTTTGTAGAGAAGAATTATAGCTGCAATATCTCATAAGGAGGCTATCCAAAATGTTTCACCTGATTCTTAGACGTTTCTTTGAAAATGACAAAATAGATAGGGTAACGGTGTAGGAGGAATACCACAAATGTTGGTTGATAGGTTGTTGCGCACGTATGACTTCTACATCCACAAATTGATCGTGAGAGCTTCCTTTTGGCTGGGAGGAACTACCTGAAATGGAACATAAGACCACTAAATAAAAGTTAAACAATATGTGAAGTGAACTGCCTAGTGTGTGCTAGATCCGAGAAGTGTGATACTTCCTAGACAAATGTCACCCACCGTTTAAAACAATTTAATTTTGGTAATAAGTAAACCCTATTGTATTTAAAATGATTTAGGTATCTCATTTAAAACACAATAAGAAAGATCTAATCTAACAGGCTAGGTTAGAATAAGATCCGAAGGTCAAGTAGTGGTTATGGGTCCCTGCAGTTTGACAGAGGTCTTAAGCGAGTCATAGGTGAGTAAGGGTGATGTGGGAATAGGTAGGTAGGTTACTTCATTGCAGGGTCAGTATTGGTAGATATAGAGATCGATGCCAGTTAAGGGTGACCGACGTTGGTTGGGAGAACCGGTGCCGCTTATTGTGGAATACTTGAGAATGTCACGAGAACGAGCTTTAGATCTCCCTTATGATTGCACAAAGAACTAGCCTTGTCGAATGAGGTATTAAGTTGTTTGGATGGGATTTGGCGAGGTTTTAATAGGGATATGGAGGGGTGAGTATTAAAGGAGGTCAATGGGTGGCTAGGAGAACAAAGGATGAAAATACAATGATGAAATAAGTGAACCAGAGGAGTAAAATGTTCTACTTACTTGGAATCTGGTTCTGGACATCTGTGAGTGAGGAATGAAGGTGTTGATAAGAGGTTGAATGTTGCAGAGGATCACCAAACATTGGGGAGCTCTTGTATGGGCTGCATGTGCTCTCCTTCTTGCCTGATTGGATCAAATCTATGCTAGGGGTGAGTGCTGGATGGTTTCTGGGTGAATGTTGGATGCATGTGCAAGAGAAAGTACTTGATATCCTTCTTTGCATGTGTGTTCTCCCTTAAACTTGTTCTCAAAGATGTGATATCTCTCAAGAATCTGCCAACCTCAAAAATAAGGTTGTTTTGGGGGTTAAAAGGTGACCGACGGTGGTTCCAAACTAATCGGCAAAGTGGTTAAGGGTAACTAACGTCGCTTAGGGTGTGAATTTCTAGGTTTACTAAACTGGGCAGATCCCCTTGATTTTATGGGATCTCGTGTGTTGGCCCCATGGATTAGGATGGAAGCTTCTTTTAAGCATGCAGAATGTGGTTAGAGGGAATGTAGGCATTGATTTTTAGGGTTTGGGTAAGTCTTAGTTAGTTATGGCAACTTACTAAGAATAGGTTTTAGGGTGAGGTGTCTAGGTGAGGTGGATATGTGGGCATTATGCCAATTAGGGTATTTAAATAATAAATATTGTGAGGATAATGAATTAATTTAATTAAATAAATTAAATTAATATCGGAGTGGGGTGAAGGGGGCCTTGGCTAGGTGAATGTGATGAAGGTGTTTATTTGTCGAGGGACCAAAGGGGAGTGTGACCTAATTTTGGTGTCTACAGCTCGAGGTAAAACCCCTCAAGAGGCTTCTAGTGATTCGACATGGATTCAACATAATCAACACCGATATGAGTTCGTCATCTAAAACGACCTAGGCGGTCGATAACTCCACCACCACTATCTTCTATTCCATCACACTTCTCTACATGTATAAACTATAACAACCAATTCAACCTACTAGAGTCTAGGACGAAACATAATCAAGCTATGTTGTAAGTACTACAATATTTTAATATTTCTACATTTATTGTTTTCAGAAAGTTTTGAGTTTGATGATCAAGATCAAACTCATTCTTAGTGTCAAGATTGAATTGTCACATCTCAGTCTCTGAGCATGTAAGGTAATGTATAATATTTAGCATCTTTTGTTTAGTTGCAAATATTTTATTTAGTATTTACAAGGCCCAAGGGTATAATGATTAGTTTTCTAATAATTTGTAGTTTGCTTCTTATAGTGAATAGACCTTCACAACACATTCCAAGAAGGCCGCCAATACCGCCAACATGTACAGTCCAAACAACAAGAAAATTTACATGCAAGAATATAAGGTTTCCTGCAGACTCTGCAGGAATAGTTCATCCTGTAACCTCATAATTTCTTGGATTGTCACTAGGTGGTGTCTTTAGTATAACGGGCACCCAAATTTTGAACAACATCGAGCTTGACGATGAGTATTTGGGCTTCAATAGTGGCGATGCGAAAAGGGTAACTATTTTGACACGCATGATATGATACAATATACTCCACCTCCTCAACCACAACCACAACAAGATGTGCATCAAATAGTGGACAGGGACTCTCCTCCTCCTCCAAGTAAAACTCCACTCATAGATGATCAAAAGACATATTTTACATTCAAAAATCTAATATCAAACTTAGGATTATTGCATCATTTTTTGGGCATGGCTATATTTCAGGATAAAAATTCTATTATAGTATCTCAATCACAATATGCAACTAATTTTCTTAAAATATTTAATATTCTTGATTGTAAACCAATTTTTATTCCTATAGAAGTAGGATGTAAACTTGATCCTAAACCTGCATGTGAAAAAGCTAATCCTACTTTGTACAGGAAACTTGTAGGTAGTTTGATTTATCTAACTATTACTAGACCTGACATTGCTTATGTAGTAGGGATTACTTCAAGGTTTATGCAGGAACCTTATCAAGATCACTGGAAGTTAGCAAAAAGAATTTTTCATTATGTAAAGGGCACAATTAATTATCATGGTTTACATTATATTTCATCTAACAATGCATATTTATATGGATATTGTGATTCTGACCATGTTGGTGATGTGATAGATTGTAAATCTACAACTGGATATATATTCAAGTTTGGTGCAGGTGTCATTACTTGGAGCAGTAAAAGTAGTCGACAGTTTCCATTTATTCTACTGAGGTAGAATATAGAAGTGCAATGGAAGCAGAAAAAGAAGCCATGTGGCTGAAGAGGTTGTTGGAAGAGATGTGCATAGAAGTTAAAGGAAGTAATCCTCTTCTGTGTGATAGCAAGAGTTGTATTGCTCTTGCTAAGAATCTAGTTTAGCATCAAAGAATGAAGCATATCGAGATATGTATGCACTTTATTCATGAGAAATTTCTTGGTGGTGATATAGATCTCCAATACTGCCTGACTGAAGATCAAGTTATAGACTTGTTTACGAAGCCATTGCATGTTGTGAAGTTCTACAAGTTATGTGAAATGTTTGGCCTTTCAAAGTTACCATTGAGGGGGAGTGTGCATGGCAATGCGACCTCCTAAGAACTTATCGGTTGATTGACTCCTCCTCTATACTTCTACTATGATTTAAAAGCATTGTAAAATATCTTGTATGATCTAAAAGTAAAGTGATCTAGTTTACAAGTAAACCTGATAGAGTTTACAGGAAAATACGATCTAGTGTGAATTTATATGTAAAGGAGGTCCTTATGTTATACAAGGCTCCTAGAGATGTGTTATAAGAATATTTTCATGAGAAACAATGAGATATAGTCTCAAAAATACATGTGCTAGCCCAAACCTTTAGGGTTTATGGATTTGTAAATCCTGTTGTACAAACAGGTAATGTTGGCATATGGATCCCCACTTAATATTAAGGGGGAGTGTTAGAACTATAATATTAAGTGTATCATAATATATAGTTTATATTTAAATAATATAGAATAAACTATATTCTTATTATTTAAATATAAACTTTATATTAGGGGTTGGTTAATTTAATTAATCAACTAATTAAATCGGGAGGTGTGCCCCGTCACTTAAGAAGGACATAACCCTTCGGGTTATTTAAATATGACCTTAGGTCATATATTCAGGATATCGGGATACAAGATTATAAAATCATGTAATAATATTCCAATGTGGAATATGAAGGTAAATCCTGGTAAAATACAGGGAATAGAAGTGAGGAGGGAGTTACTGGACTGGTAGATGTAAAATTTTCTCGATAGTGGATTTATTCTCTGTGGTTTTTACCCATTTAGGGGTTTTCCACATTATATGATGTATTATGTGTTTATTTAATTTATTTATGTTGAATATGTTATAATGTTTAACTTTATATTAATTAATTTAGTGAATGTACATTTTCACCCCTAGTCCTGACACAACCCATAAATTTGTAAATGTATTGGATGACAATGCTTTATGAAAACATGTCTTCATAAAGTATTCCACCTCTTGATAGAATGAATACAAGCCTATTTTTGAATTGGAACTATATTTACTGTTTGTAATTGGATTTCGCTTCATCGTGAATGTTTTTATGCTACTATTTGGAGATGTAAACAATAAAGCATGGTTTAAGATGCATAGTTTGTGTATGTTTGAAAATATTTATGTTTCGTGCATAGATAAAACATTAATCAACAATCACATAGATGGAGCCAAATAAATCAGTTTTTATTTCATTAATAAAGAAAAATATAAAAAAATGAATTTGTTACAAGTAAAAAAGTCTATTAAGACCAGTTGATTATCATTAATGAATATGAAATATATCAGTATCAAATCATTGTCCATTGTTAATAATGTCAATAATGTATACAAGAAATTAGAACTTTGGCAATTGAAACAGTCCTAACGCAACCCGTTCATTTATGTCTTGGAACTCTACAGAATCGGAAGTGTGTTCCGTAGATGTGTTCAGATCCCTTGGATCAGTCAAAATGTTATTGACTCCTCTTCTTTCTATGAGTGAATTCCATAATGCAAGTGCTCGCTCATAAGGGAAAGTTTCCACAGAGTAATTAGATACATACAATCTTAGACAAATTTCTAAATTTATATTTAATTTGTTTCAGACTTTTGACTTTACAAAGGACAATGCACTGAATACCCTCTCATCTTCAACATAACCCGAATCATTATTTGACAAAGTTCATATAGCTGAATATACTCACTCAAATCCTCTCGCAAAATACTACTAGAATAAATCTTCTTCCAAATTCTTCTAATGGAACCATTTTCATCTGGCTCTTCCAAAACTAAAATTTCTCTAGCATAGTGGTGGAAAAATCATGGGACTGAGAACTCTGAACAACTTTTTTATCTCTTCACGCTTGCATAAATGTTCAATTAGACTAGTCATGTATTTGATAAATAAATTACTAATGGATGTTTCAAGAATGCCTCCACGTGTATTCCAAAACTGTGGATTGACAATTCCCATTGCTTTAAGTAATTTATCATTTTTGAATCTTTCACGGATCTTTGTAGATAAAGATTAAGAAATATTTTTCAATTTATTTCGAGTTTTAGATAATATTGTTTCATATAAAATGTGTGTCACTCTTACTTCCTCCATCTCTGACCCAACCAAATCTACTCTTTTCTTAAAAGTATGAAGTGGTATCTCTTTTTCATGTGTTGTTATACACATATGATCATGTATATTGAATTTTAAGAAGCAAATTGCATTCTTAAGGTCTGTTAATGCATTCCAAATTTCAAAAATAGGACCCTTAAAACTATCATTTGACAAATATAAATAATCTAAACTCAAACACACATTTTCTTGAGTCTTATGAAGTTTGTTATGTAAATGCAACGCTCTTGCGCATGATTTGTCAAAACATTTAGCTCCTTCAACATTGGAAAAATTCCACAGAGTGTAAGTAAAGTTTCAATATCTGTTAGATGGTACAATAAATCTTTAGCTTTATCCACATCCTTGCGATATTTGTACATAAAACTTGTCAATGAAGGATATTCTTCAAATATTTTGCAAGCAAGCTCATACATTGAGATCCATCTGGTATCTACATCTTTGAGAAGCTTTTTTCCATCTGTTAATCCAATATCAAATTTTTGAAATTCTAAAAATCTCTTTGGACTGCTAGAGTAATATGCATGTAAATCTCGGATCAGCTCCTCCACTTTGGCAACAGTTTCAAAATTGCTCACAATTTTATAGGCCAGATTCATTTTGTGAGCCATGCAATGGATTATAATCATATAGGGAAAAAGTTGTCTGTAGTCATACACAGAGACCATTTCGGCCCCTTGCATTACAACTGCACCGTCAATTTCAATACAAACTAACTTCGTTGTAATGGAAAAATCATCCATACCTACAATATCCTTCAAACTTGACAACACTAACTTATAAATGTTTTCAAAATTACAATTTTCACTCATTTTATGAATTGCTAAGAGATGGGGATTTCTTACTTCATTTTAAATGTGTATATATGAATACAAACCCATGAAGTATTGTCCACTTGTTGTAACCTCATAAATTGAAAGGGAAATAAACTTTGCATTTTTTATAGCCTCTTTTAGATCCTCCTTTTCCACTAGAGCAAGACATTTTGCTATTTCCCAGCCACTAGTATCTAACCAATGTGATTGTGGAACATTTTGTAAGCCAATTACCTAATACAAAATTTTATTTTCTGAGAAATATGAAATGGGTTTTCCTTTTTCAATATATGGAATACAGTAGAAAATTGAATACTTTTGGCATGCATTTCAGTCTCCATAGCTTTGCTCAATTTTGCAACAATTGTGCCACCTTTTTCATTTAGATTTTTCAAACGCTTTTGTTCTTTTTCATATTCTTCTGCATATTTTACATGTAAGCACTCTTTTGCATCTTTCCATTTATGAGATCTTACTATGCTCCCATCCTTTTGATTTTGGGAAATATATATTTTCCCACAGTGTTTTTCAATGGTGTCTAGTTTGAGCTGCATTGTGTGATCTTTCCCTTGTTTCCAACTACATATTTTGCATCAACATTGAGTTGGAACATCATTACTATTTTTCAGCTCTATTGGTTCAATAAAAGGATATTTTATTGCCCAATCAAACCTGAAATTCCTTCCTATAGTCCAGTTTGTCCTCTTTCTTCGATATATTTTTTTTTACTTTCTTCAACTTCAACTTGTGCATCTGGGTTCTCAGTAGGAATATCTCTATCCTCACATCTCCTTTTTCTGGAAATAGACACTAGAATAGAAGCTTCCTTTGTTGGTGTTGGATGAGAATTTGATGAATCTTCCCCTAGTTCGATGTCATCAAGTGAATGAATGTTTTGATCAATCAAATCATTAAAACCAAAAGGATCATCAAGATTGATATCTCAAAACACATTAGTTTGTGAAGGTGTTTGAGAAATGTCTGCATTTAAAAGTGTAATAGAAATAGTATTAATTATTTATATTATTAATAACACTAAATAAAAAATAAAACAAGAGTGTAAAGAGTATTTGAAATATACAGTGAAAAATATAATAATAAAAATATGTTAATCGGTCCTCTTGCTTAGGAAGGATTCGTTATATAATTGAAATGAAAATAGAATTTCTTACATGGCAAGAATACGTTATAGAATCAAAATGATCAAGTTTCATAAATAGTTGAAAGGGGATATAAGAAGGAGTTAATGTTATGCCTTAATAGTTTCTAGGACAGGATGTTATTTGAAACTTTTAGCTATTCAATTTGCGTTCAAATTTTTCTATTAGTATTGAAGATCACATGAGATTTGATCTCATAAATAACTTGTATAGAGGCTCATATATATGTCCAAATTTAATTGAATAACTTATTTCCTTGGCCAATTGCGATGATCCCAAATAATTACCTCAAACATTCTTGTTATCCTTTGAATATGTTATCTTTAATAAACTAGAGGGATTTTAAACAATCTCTAGGTTTCCTTGTGGTTTTCATGCCCTCCTAGTCGAGTCATCAATAAAACCAAAGTTTGTTTGATTAAAAATAAATAAAGAGTTAGTGATTGTAGTCACTAAATCACGCACTTTGGGTAAATATTTAGTCCCGGTCTTATACTACTATTCATATGGTTCTTGAGTGAAAAGAGTACTAATTAACCCATGTCTTTTGGCCATTTTACTTTGCTTTCTGTCATCACTTCCGACCTTCCGTATACACTTTCCCAGTCTATTTTTTCACTTTACATTCATCCTATCTTTTATTAGGGTGCCCAACCAGGACTGAGGTGCCCTAGGTGCCTTGGTCCCCTCTGGGGCGCCCTGATCCTCTTTACACTTTACTCTCATCTTTTGGGCACTTTCTAGCCATTTGAGCTTTTCATATTTTTGGTGGTCAACCTTTTTGGGGTTAATTACGGAGTTAGATCAAGATAACTATATAAATATAAATTTATGAGACTGTAATGAGGGACCAAACACTAAGCACTAATATCTCCACCTAAGGTTGCATCCATCAAAGGCTTCTACTACTCCATTTACATCCATCTAGCTCCATCACAAGGGACACAAGGCTATTTTTCTACATCACACTTCATAGGAGGAGTTAATTCTATTTTATTCAAAGCATCTATTTACATTCTACATCTAGTTATTGCCCTCTACTCACAAAGTGCGACATCGACACAAGAACATCTAGGGCATGATTTACACACCACACCTAAAACTAGATTAGGTCTAAGATGTAGTGAAATGCTCAAAGATGATAAGTCCATCTATTTGGAAGCTGAGGACAATCTGACCCCTTCATATGCATCTTTCTTTTTAGGGATTTTGATGCTTGGCTTGAGGTTTTGTAGGTACCTTCTTCATCTCTCGATTTGCAATTACATCTAGCGCAATTCAACAACATTCACACAACAGAAGCAAAGGCATGTAGTCACTTAGGGACACATTGGAGGATGTTACTGGTCATTTATTTAGACCAGGGCGCCTAGATATTAAATTAGGGTGCCCTAATCGCCCCCATCCTTCTCTAGGTGGTCCATTCTATTCAAAAACTTGGATCTATACTTTCTAGATCCCATGTACGGTTTTTTCTTCATTTTGTTCATCTGATCTTCACTATGACACAATCTTGAAAAGTATAAGAATCGGCTAAGGCCTTTCTAACCCTCTTTTCTCATTAGGTTTTCACATTTCCCTTTACTTAGTTACTTGGGTTATTTTCTTTATTTATTTAGTTGTTGTTTACTGCTTTGCATAACATTAGATTAAACTAATATAGATCTAAATATTTCATTTGAGTTTAATCGGTGAGAGTGTGAGAGGAAAAGAGAGTGAGAGTGAGATTGAGAGTGTGTGTGAGAGAGAGAAAGAAAACATGAGAGGGAGAGAGAATGAGAATGATAGATAAATAGAAAGTGAGAGAATGATAAGGAGAGAGCGAGAACAAGAGATAATGTGGGAGAGTGAGTGATACGAAAGAGAGATAAAGAGATAGAATGAGAGTGAGAGCGAGAGAGAGAGATACAACATTCAATAAGCCACTGAAATTAATCTAAGGAATCGACCCAACAATTTAGCTAAATCTAGGTGATTATTTTATTGTATGCCCTATACCCATGGCATTGATCTCACATTTTCCCCATGTACCACATGGGAAATCTCAAAACATGACCGCGCCTAAACTAATGAAATTACCAATAATCCATAAAATCATTTATCAATATGGAAACAAAATCTAAAGCAATCTACCCACATCATCATCTAAGAACCACAACACATCCTAAATCAAGCCAACAAATAGTCTCTAAGTAAAGTAATAAGCCAAATTTTCATTATCTATGATGGTACAATTGTTTTATTACTCGGATAAACTGCATGGAATTCACTTAAAGTTATATACAAAAAATTAGCTAGGGTTCCAAAGAAAGTGAAAATAGAAATTTCTTACATGGCAGGAATACATTATAGAATAGAAATGATCAAGCTTCAAAAATATTTGAAAGGGGACAAGAGAGAGAGAGAGAGCGAGAGAGTGTGTGAGAGTGAAAATGAGCAAGAGAGAAAGAGTGAGAGTGAGAGCGTGAGAGAGAGACAAACAAAGATAGTGAGATGTTTTCCAATGCATTATTTTGTAAATAGAAGCTCATGACACCAAAGAGATAGCACCAAAACATCAGGGTGGCCTAGTAAATGCTCATTTTGGTTCTTGATGGTGCTTGGTGTTTATGGGATACTTCGTTCGGGCGTAGTCCCTTAAGAGCCCTGAGACCAAAAAAGGCTATAAGTTCACCGGTGATTTCTCGGTCTTTGTGGCACCTTGAAATGTCTCATCTGATCCTACACCTCCGTGTTGGGACCCTCTACAAAATTATGTCTTAGTTTTCTCCATCTCAATTTGGTTCTCTCATTGTCCTATTGTTTGTAACAATGTCAAATACTGTAATTTGAGTTAGTATAAGGTTGTCTAATGCATTATTTTTCAAATGGAAGCTCATGGTACCGAACCGATGATAGCACCTATATGTTAGGGTGGCCTAGTAAAAATTTGGAGGCTTCGTATCAGTTCCTGATGGTGTTGGTGCTTCTGGGATACTTCGTCTAGGTGTAGATCCTTAGGAGCCTTGAGACCAAAAAAGGTTATAAGTTTACCGGGTGATTTATTAGTCTTTGTGGCACCTTGGAAGGTCACGTTTGATCTTAAACCTCTACGTCGGGACCCTATACAAAATCCTTTCTTGGTTTTATCCATATCAATTCGGTTATCTTGTTGTCCTATTATTTACAACAGTTCCAAATACTATAGTTTGAGTCAGTGTAAGATTGTCCAATGCAATATTTTGCAAACGAAGCTTGTTGCACCAAACCGACTGCACCAACACTTCATGGTGGGTTGTTAAATAATTATGGAGGCTCATTTTTGTGCCTGATGGTGTCGGTGCTTCTGGGATACTTTGTTTGGGCGCAGTCCCTTAAGAGCCCTGAGACCAAAAAAGGATAAAATTTCACCGAGTGATTTCTTGGTCTCCATGGAACCTTTAAATGTCTCATTTGATCCTACACCTTTGTGTTAGGACCCTATCCAAAATCCTATCTTGATTTTCTCCACCTCAATTTGGTTCTCTCGTTGTCCTATTGTTTGCAAAAGTGCCAAATACTGTAGTTTAATTCAGTGTAAGGCTGTCCAATGCATTATTTTGCAAACAAAAGCTCGTGGCACCAAATCGACAACACCAACACATTGGGGAGTCCTGGTAAATGCTTATGGAATATTTGTTTCAATTCCTAACAACGTTGTTTCTTCTAAGCTACGTCAATCGGGTGTAGTCCTTTAAGATCCCCAAGACCAAAAAAAGGATATAAGTTCGTCGGGTGATTTCTCGGTCTTCATGACACCTTGAAATGTCTCATTTGATCCTACACCTCCATTTCGGGACCCTATACAAAATTATATCTTAGTTTTCTTCATCTCAATTTGGTTTTCTCATTGTCCTATTGTTTACAACCGTGCCAAAAACTGCAGTTTGAGTCAATGTAAGGTTGTCTAATGTTGTATTTTACAAACGGAAGCTTGTGGTACTAAACCAATAACACCAACACGTCGGGTTGTTTTGATAAACTCTTGTGGAGGATTATTTTTGGTGCCTGATGGTGTTGGTGCTTCAGGACTATGTCATCGAGAGTAGTCCCTTAAAATCCCTCGGACCAAAAAAGCTATAAGTTCCACGCGGGTGATTTCTTAGTCTTTGTGGCACCTTGAAAGGTCTCATCTAATCATACACCTTTGCATCAAGACCCTCTACAAAAACATATCTTGGTTTTCTCCATATCAACTCAGTTCTCTCGTTGTCTTATTTTTGCAAGAATCAAAGCAAATACTACAGAGTTTGAGTCAGTGTAAGGTTGTCCAATACAATATTTTACAAACAAAAGCTCATAGAACCAAACCGACTGCACCAACATGTCGGGGTGTCTTGGTAAACTCTTGTGAAGGCTTCATTTCTATTCCTAATGGTGTCATTTCTTCTAGGCCACTTCATCCGAGCGTAGTCCCTTAAGAGCCCTGAGACCAAAAAAAGCTATAAGTTTGTCAGGTGATTTCTCGATCTTTGCAGCACCTTGAAAGGTATCTTCTAATACTACACCTCTGTGTTGGGACCATATTCAAATCCTATCTTTGTTTTATCCATCTCAATTTGGTCATCTCGTTGTCCTATTGTTTGCAACCGTGTCGAATATTGTAGTGTGAGTCAGTGTAAGGTTGTCTAATGTAATATTTTGCAAACACACACTCCTAGACCGAACCGCCCGTGCCCAAGCATCGGGATGGTATGGTAAATGCTAGGTGAGGATTCATTTTGGTGCACAAAATCCTTCAATGTGAAACAAGTACTAGGAAACATGTTAAGAAGAGATTGTTCATACAATATAGGTTGTGAAATGAGAATTTGAAGAAGAGATTTTTCATACAATATAGGTGGTGAAATGAGAATTTATTCTTGTTGTTTGTTTCCAATATTTAATTTTCCTTAGCTTCTCTTAGCTTTAAGAATAATAAATTCTCTACTAATAGTGCCAACCATGTGAAGGTGGAAGATTTTTGGCACCACTAACCTACATAAACATGTTAGTAAAAAATTAAATAGAATTTTAAAACCTACAAAATTTAAACAAAATCATTAAATTAAATATTCAAATTAAATTCATGTAGATGTATATCTAATCTTAAGTGAACATACCTTTGACTTGAGAAAGTAAGCCACTTGGCAGGCTTAAGGGTAGTTTTGTGTATCTTCATTTGTAAAAATTCAATCTAGTGAACCATCTAGGGTCCGATCTAATTTTTAGGGTGTCAAGTATTGCTTCATGGTCAGACTCAAGAACTTTCCACAAGATCTTATTGCATGGTCTACCTCCATATTTAATCAATTGAACATTAGATGCAACAACTAGGTGATAATAATGAATAATATTTCTATGAGTGTTAAAGTCCTCAAACAACCACGCATTGGATTTCTTCATTGGGTATCTTCTTAGCCATGTTCCAATAATAACCATAGACCCCGTAGGATATTCTAGGCCTTCTCCATCTATGATTGGGGATATCAATTTATTTTTTGCCTCAACACAATGACACAAATAATAAGATGTTCCTTCTTTATTATTTTCTTCTACAACAACCGCATAAACATGACCTACATCACATTGTACACAAAATCGTTAATTTCAATAAATGATTCATTAATAAGTTACATAACATGAGAAAAACTATAATTTTTACAAAATAATGCAGATATATAATACCTAGTTACATTAGATCTTATATATGGTCAAAGTCAATTGATGATTTACTCACTTATGAATTGTAGAGCTCGTGGAGGTTGATAGGTGTCGAGTGGATATAATTGTCTACAACACCATTCATCAACCCACTCTTTTGACTCACATTCATCCCAAAATGAATACATACATGAAGAGCAAAAACATGCCATTTTCCTTGTATAAATAGTCCATGAACTTGCATTTGAACTTCTAAAAGAGTGCAACTCACTAGATCTTGTTAGTGTAAAACAATCTTCATATTTTACAAAATTAGCTTCTTCTACCAACCAAAAAAACATATGAACTGTAGAATTACCCTCATTACCTGGACCCATTGTTGAGTTACACCATTCCACGATAGGATTTTACATCGATCAACTTGGCACCATCTTTGTACTTAAATTATTCTCTTGCTAGGGCTCTTTTAACACATGCTCCTACACCATCATGTTCTCATTTTCCATGTTTGGCCTCAATGAAATTCCAAAAATGTTGAACACTTCTTATCATATGCATCTTGCTCAACCAATAGAACATTCATGCATTCTTGAATTGTGATGTACAATTATTTGACCATATGATGTATTTATCAAATATGATGTTTTTTTATTCAAATTGCCATAGAAGATATCGAAACAACCTTACACAAACTTTGATGAATGTCCACAATCATCAATAATATAGAAATGATACTCCCTCAAAATATTTATCTCTTCCTCTGTATTGTCGAGAGCATGAGTGAATACTCTATGTATAAATATAGAAACACAAATAGAGTTGTAGTATTGCGATTGCACTTCATTTTGTGGTCAGAGAGTTTAGTTCTCTGTAAAATCAACAATTGACACACTAGCACAAGAGGAAATGTGTTCTTTTATAACTTGAATTACTCATCTAACCATCGAGCTCTGTGTGTATGTCATGCATACTCATACACTAGCTTCTCTCAAAATATAGTCATAAAATTTGATACACTTATTTCTTTACTCACTAATTCACACCTCTTGGCTTCTTTACCATATTTTGAAGTGTATGCCACTGACTTGTATTTTCCAAAACTAACTAGTTCATTTCTGATTACATGTGTATTCTTTGTGTGTATACATCTTTGTAAACATTGCAAACCACCACAACTATCACAAGTTCCTTCTAAACATGATTTCTTATAAAAAAATTGTCCTTCTTCTCTTGTACAAAAACACTTGAGATGAAATATCTTACTAATTTAGGTGGAACATTTATCATACACTCCTGCAAAATATTCTCAGTATGCAAATTAACACATATATGCTAGAAAATATCATAATGCATAGCAAATTCAATATGGATCCTACAACAACAAGTAGTCATGAGTGATTTATTTTAACATAAAAAGGTTTTGACATTTCAAAATACCTTTGACTAATTTTTATTTCGGGATGAGTCTCTTTAAACTTATTAAAAATTATGTTTGTGTCATATCCAAAAAATGTTTAGGATGTGATTCACGGTTTCTAGAACCAATTCTTCTTTTTAAACATCTTTTTCATTAAGTGAAACCCTTGTATTATTTTTCCAAAATTCTAATTTTTTTTTATTTTAACTCATCAACTATGTCTTTTTATTTTCATGGCAGTCTACTAGAGAATGCCCATAATTCATTTTTATTTGTATCTTCAATTCTTTCATGACGCTCGAGAGCTTTTAATAGTGTTTTTCTTTTATTTTTAGTGCACTACTTGTTTTTCTAATTAAACAAGATTTTTTTGTTTCTTTACTTACTATAGTTGATGTAATAACACGTTTGGTAGTTGTTGATGTGTAATCACAGCAAAATGATGGGTTGAGACTCTCAGTGTGATTGTATAACATGGAACTTATCCCAAAGTTTGGGACTTTGTGAATCGGGAGAGCTCTCCAGATGAAGGCTAGTTCCTATCCCTCTGTTCAGGTGCACACATTCATATTGCAGAGGATCTACTCTAAAACCTAATCTAACTTTCCAAGGAGATAGGGTTAATAAGGTAAAAGAAAATAAACCTAAATAACAGAGGTGATACACCAAAGGAATGTCGAACACCTGCTTTGCAATTAAACATAAACCATTAAAATGTGATATAATTACCATGCACAGATAAACAAGGTTGCAATGAAAGATTAGGAAGATGCAATATACATAAGAGAGGGTTGAAATCATCTAAAGACTTATTTTATTTCTCCAAGGATTTGATACAGTCCATTACAATGGCCAAGAGGCACAAACTTGCATTACAATTTGAATGGGAGGCTTGGACTCCACAAATCCACTTACAGACAAGAGAAGAAGGGAGGGTGCAAAGCAAAATGTCCAACCCTTAGAAAATTGCCCCTCCTTACAATATATAGGAAGAATAAGAGAGAAAGGAGGGAATAATTCAAATACTACTGTAACCACCCAAGAAAATGCATTGAACTCACCTACAAAATTGATGGGTTCCATGACACAACCCGTGCCTTCATTAATGTTCCTTGTTGGGAAAGAAAGGAAGACCAAACCTCATTATAATGGTAGGTGAGAATCCTAACTTGATCTCAAAAATGGTGGACTGTAATTAAAATTCTTCATTAATGGTGGTAGGTGAGTAGAAGACATTGAGAGATTTCCAAAAAGTCCTCTCTGCTCAATTTCGAGCTTCCAGTCGAAAGATATGGCCATCTGAAGGTGCTTTGGGTTTGGAGTCTATCCACGCAAGATCCACATGGCAGCCCCACATGTCTTAAGATTTCACCCCCTCCTTTCACTCTTGAAGTTGTGCTGATTGGACACTTGGCATCGTCTGCGGGCTGCTCTACTTTCTTCGTGTTTTGGCTAAGTCCCTCCTACCTATTTAGGAGCAACTATGTTGGACCCTAGACACATGGAGGCTTCACACTCATTTGGAGACTGCCTTTGGATTTTACCTTTAAAGTTGCACCAAGTGACATGTGGAGGCTTCGCTAGCTCGTAAACTTTTGAGCGGTTGGTGTAACTTTCTCAGGCTCTGACCACGTGGAGGGCTTGCGCTTGTTTGGAGACTGCCTTTGGATTTTACCTTTGAAGTTGCGTCGAGCTGACATGTGGAGGCTTCCGCTAACTCTTTATACTTAGCCAATTCGGGCCTCGAGTGAACACTTCCCTTCTCCATTTTTCTCTTGTTGAGCTCTGATCTCCTTTAACATTGTTTGACCTCATTTGCCGACCTTGCTTCTCCACTACCAAGCCTACCCGCAACTTGATTTTTGGGATCGAATGTGAGCTCGCACGACTGAACCAACCTCTCCATTTCCTCCTGTGCAAGGTCGTGTTTGATCAATTTTTCTTGAGGGGAAAAATTGGATAAAAGTACTATTACTATCTTTGCACGTGAGGTTAGGCCTACTTGATTGGTATGCATTCATTAGATTTTTTACAATATATTTTTCATTATTGCTCTTAGATGTTCTTAGACCAAGGGTATTCATTATAGGTCTATAATTAATATTTTTCATCATTTCAACAAATAATTGACATCTACCTGTTTCATTTAAGTCATTAAAATATGTTTTCCATATCTGATTAGCTTTTCTTCTACAAGTGCGTTGAAAAATCTTATTAGTCATTGGATTTAAAATATTTTCATCAATCTCAAGTAAAAGTTTGGGTGTTTTCCGTAAAATTTTAATTGGTGATTTCAATGGAAATGATTTTTGAATATCATATAAACATTTTTCATTTTCTATTTTTCATTCATCTTCATAATTTGGTAAAGAGTGTGTGTTTTCAATAGGTTGGTCATTTGGTGTAACATCTATGTTTAAATTTGGAATTGCATCGTCATTCATTGAATATTCATTATTTATTGATTCAATTGGTGTTTAAGGATATGTTGCACCATCAATTTCATTTGGAAGAGATGACATACCTTCATCTCCATACATTGATTTTTTTTTTCATGGTTTTTTTACTCGCTCCCTTGTTTTATTTTTTATCTTCTTTCTTGGTTTTGTAGTTTAATATATTGCCTTTAGAATTATTTTCAATGTCTTCGAATACATGTTCAATTTATTTTTGCACGCCCTTTTTCATTTGTTCCCTTTGTTTTTGTTTTTCCAATTTCTCGAGTGTTTTCTTTCATGGTCTCCTCCCCATAATTCTCAAATATCTTTATCACCACAAGAAAATTGACAAAAAAATGTTATTGAGTGTTAGGAATATAAAAAACAATACAAACACACTCATATCTCAAAAAATGCTTAAATAATTCACAAAACAATCTCTATATAAGACAAAATAAACAAAATTGTCAATAAGAATAAAAAAGTGCAGGAATATGCAGTAGTTTTCAGACAACCCATGACTAGTGGGACCAAATTTGTAAATTCCTTTTATTTTTGTACATTTTGATTTTAGTTTAATCCATAACGTACTCGCGTTATACGCGCTCAAGCTCCATCTTCTATGGGTTTAAGATTCCCAATCCATAGGCTTGGATTTTCCTTGATATCCCACCCTAAGGCTTGGGCTGTGTAATTTGTGAATAAATCCATGTTTTACAAAAAAATCAAAATCTCACATGTACACCCCGATATTACATGTGTTATAACATAATATTCCAAAAAAATTATACTACGATGTCAAACTCGGTTTTACCTTGGTGACAATATGCTTCTTTATAAAATCTAATTAGTTTAAGGCTTTCATCCTTAATTTCTTTTACTAGTGCCTTCTTTTCTTGTCAAAACGTATGCATATGTTTTTGCACACAATTTTTGATTTTTTCATCAAAATTAAAAAAACTCCTCTTCTAAACTCCATTCTACACACTAAAAAAATGACTACTTTTTTCTCAAAGTTACGAGGGTGTACACACAAATATTTCATTTTCGGGATGTGTGCACTTTGAAAATTAATAAAAAATTATATATTCATCCAAAAATTATGAAAAATTAGTGGAACCTCGTACATGGAATTACATAGTTTCTCTCAAGGGATTTGAAAAATAATTTATAACAATGGGGGTGCACACACACATAGGTTCTTATATTTTTGACACAAAAATAAACATACTTTATTATGTGTGCACCACATTTGACCATCTTAATCTCCACCATTTTAAAAAAATTAGTAGTTTAGAAACTAGATTCTGAGCTCTACAATACTTATTCTTATTACTTTGTCAAATTTTGAGCATATGCATGCCAAATTATTATATGAAGTTCAAGTTCCACTGATTTCACGAAAAATGTGCCTACTTTGACCCCCTTTTGGTCCCCATTTCCACGCACTTATCCTCACAATAGATGTAAAGTAAATCAAACCTGCACGGGTCGAAGATGACCTAAGGCTGTGAGGGTCACTCGAAGGTGACCGAGGTTGGGCGAGAGGAACTTGCAAAAAAAAACCTACAAGCTCTTTTTGTGGTTGGGATTAAACCGATCTAGATCTGAAAGAGGATCTCGAGCCAAGATAGAAATGTGCAAGAAATATTGGATCTGGATTTGGATGAAAGGATGCAAGAAAATTAGGAAAATTGATGATAAAGGGTATGAGAACATGGTGGTCGATGGCAACTAGAGGAGATTGACAAAACCATTAATCGAGAAAATAGATCTCGGGATGATAGAGAGGAAGAATGGTGAGATCTAGAAAATGGATGGGTACAGTAGAGATCTAGAAATAGAGGGTCCGAACAACAAAGAATCTGATGTGCATGAGGTTGGTGTTGAGTTGTGGAGCTTAATTGCTTCACAAATAACATGATTTATTAACTTTCTAGGCTACATAGTAACCAACATCGATTGGTTAACTGTGGTCGGTCACCTGGGGACCGACATTAGTCAAAGCAAGTAGGAACCGATATCGGTTAGGGTAATCGACATCGGTTACCTATGCGTGATTGTTTTTATTTAAGTCACAAGAATTAGATCTAACCTTTGATATAAAGGTGATCTAATGGTTGTAATTACATAGCTAAAGTGCCCTAAGTTTGTATATGCTTATATAAGCTAGAAAGCTAGGGTTAGAAGTATTAATTAGAAGAATTATAAGAAGGAATTCTTGGAAAGAGAAAAAGAGAAGATTTTAAGGAAGAAAGTACTGCACATCCAGGAGAGGTGTGGAAGATTGCAGATCTTCATTATATATCCTCTGTGAAGCTTTGAATAATATATTGGTTGCTTCTTGATGGATGTAGCCTACACTGGGTGAACCACATTATATCATGTGTATTGTTTCTTCTATTTTAATTAATTAATTAAATGGGATTAAGGGTGAATTAAAATAAATTATGTGGAAATAAAATAAATGATGGGATAATATAGGAAATTGGGAAATTCGAATAAATATGATTTATGGAGGGAAAGGGGAATTTGAATAGGAAGAGAGATACATGTGAATAAAGATAATAAAAGGGAGAAAACGCGGATGAGGGTAGGGATACCAAAAATTGTTGTTTACATTTTTCCCCTTTTGTCGAGTGGTTTACATTGGGTAAGCCATGAGACAAAAACAAAGAGACATGATAGATGATTGATGAGGTGCTCGAGAATTTTGACGAAGTTTCCTTGTTCTGTTTCAAGTTAATGAACTAGTAATAAAGAAAACAAGTAACTCTAAATATGTAAGGGTTTAAGGTACCTTGAGATGAGATGAATGGATGCGGGTGTAAAGATGAACTCCTCCTCACCTTAAGCTAGACAATCTGCACAACAAAGTAGACTAAGAAGAAAAATGGATTAGTGGAAAGGATGGGGGTTTCCACATAAGATAGACCCGAAAAGTGTGAGTTTCATAGGATGGATGTCAACCCTCTTATAGATAAAGATAGGATAAAATCAATGGATAATGTATATGATATAATGCAAAATCTTATACGATAGAAAATAAAATGCTAGATGTAAGATAGAAAAAGAAGATTTGACCTAAATGGAGACAAAGTAAACTAGACCTGGGTGGGTCGATGACGACCCAAGGCTGCAAAGGTCTAGTCGACAACGATTGGGGTTGGATGAGAAAAAACTACACCAAAGCATGCATGCAAGCTCTTACGTGGTTATATTTAGATGGATCTAGATCTGGATATAAAAAATTGTAAAATAGATTGGATCTAGATTTGGATGAAAGGATACAAGAAAATTAGCTAAAATGATGGTAAATGGTATTAAAATAGAGTGGTCGACGGTGTGACAAGGGGAATCGATGGCGGCGGGACCCGACAAAAACATATCCGGGATGGTAGAGAAGAAAAATGATGAGATCCGAAAGATGGATGGATATAGAAGCGAAAAACTAATGACCGAGGATCCGGGTAATAAGGAGGTTGATATAGATGAGGCTAGGTCGATGGCGATTGAAAAAGGTTGATGGTCACCGTTATGTCATAATCACAACACCCCCCGAATTTCCTAGTTTGATATGGGCATTCAACGTGATTGCATAACATGGAGCTATCTTGAGTGTGGGACATTGCGAAAACGAGAATATTCGGGGGGGTGCTATGATTTCAACATAATAGTTTTGGAATGCCCATGGGACATCACAAGAGTTAGATGTAATGCCCGCTCATCGTTGCTCTTTTTCTTCTTCAATGACCATGTTTCTAAGTGTTGAACGCCACTACGTTTCCGTTGAACATTAGCGGCTTTGCCTTATCGCAGAGGATAATCAGTTGTTCTTCCTCTTCATCGTGCCTACTTGTGTCGGTGTCGATGTTTTCTGTTGTTCGCCCCACTTTGTTCAATACGTTTTCCCCTATTAAAGGAAAATATTGTCGTCACCTTGTCGAGCTTACCTATTGGTCGCTACTAATATGATTAATTTTTTTTTAAAAAAAGTCATAAAAGTCATAAGAATAATGATAAAAATAACATTGTAATTTGTCGATTGACGATTATTTGTTTTTAGTGTCAATTTTTCTTTTATCAATATTGTTATTAATTACCTGCAAGATATTTTACTTTATTATTGATCGCTCTTGTGCTCGAGCTCTCGATTAAGTAATTTTTTTGTTTTGGCACTATCACTTTAGGTCCTAAATGATTATTCGAACCCCGTTTAGGTGCCGGGCATTTTAAAACATAATAAAAATAAATAATAAATGAATGGGTATCCATTATATTTTATATGTGTATATAAATAATAAAAAATTATTTTGAATTAATTAAGCCTTTTCAGTGCCCCTACGCATGCCTTATTACAAGTTATTGGCGATTTGACGTTTCTCATCCTTCGACTGGTAAATCTTTATGGTCCCTTTTTTCCCTCCTGCTTGGCATGGAGATATGGGATTCCTTGTTTCCTTGTTTCCTGGAAAGTGGGCGCATGTAGCTTACTGGCCACTTGTTTGTTTCCTTGTTTTTTTATTTATGCCATACTTGGCGTGGGTTGGTGGGAGTTCTTTTCCTTATTTTATTGGAGCCTAATTTTTACATAAGCTAAAATGTTTGTTCTTTATACTGGTTATATGCCTAGTCATGTCTTCCCTCTTGTTTTCTACGCTAGCTTTTATTCAACTTGCAACTACCATGCGTCTGGTTTGATGGTGGCTTAGAAACCCTTGTGGAGGCCGGACGCAGATCTTTGTTTGGATGGGATGTTTTTGTTTCTTACGCCTATTTTCTCGGTTACCTTGTTGGGGAGGATGCCCTTACCTTTGTCAAAGCTCCTTTCTAGCACTAGCTGCATGAATGTTGGTAAAGACAAACTGACCATTTTGACACTGTTGGTTGTTTTTTTGGAGATCCTTCTGTGCTTATCCTGCATATATGGCATCCCTTGAAACCACATCTCTTTGAGGCGCTTTGTCAGGCAGTTCACCTTTCCTCTTGTTTTACTCTTCCACATCTTGCATGCAATACAGGGCGCTGCAACTGAAAGGTGGGCTAAGTAGGTTGGACACTATTTTGTTGGTCATATATGGTGGAATCAGAGTCATGGATCAAGCCATTTTATGCACAGATTTCTATCATTGCCATCCTAGAGACCACTTTTCCTTCAAGGTATTGTAGATCTATGTTTTGGGGACTCCATACCCTGGTTGTAACTTTCTTATGCCAAATTTGGCTGTGAGAAGAGTGTGGACCACCCAACAAGCTGGAGGAAAATGGAGTTTGGGCTTGAGATGTTGTTGCAGACCCTGTTCAGCTTGTGCTCGACTACGGGAGCTTAATTAGGCATGATATGCTCTATACCCTTGAGTCTTATGTTGTTATTTAAATGATTCATTAAATGACCCTGCTCTTCATATAAATTTCTCGTGTGATGGTTTTGTTGTGTGGTTTCTACTTCCCTTGCTCTTTCGTAATTTCTGGGAGGATATTAGTTTCCTATTAGAAATGACTATGTTGTTTGAAGCCTTTTTTATTGTTTTCTGAGTTTTAGTAAATACCAGTTGGGTCAACTTTATTCATAAGATTAATAAAAGAAAAGGGAGGGGGTCCTGTAATGAAAATTCCTAGTTCCTTTTGATGGTCATATGATTTGAACGTTTTATCAAACATTGTTGTTCGACTCTATTTTATAGAGGCTCGTTTTTGGATTCTTGTTTCGGTTCGTAATCCATCATTTTGGCTTATGTTGGGTATTTGTGAAATAGTAATTGAGCACTGTAAGTGCATAGTGTATAGGTGAATGATGCTTTTTCTATCTCTATCATTTTCTTCTAGTTCATTTCAGGTTCTAGTTACCCTTCTTGGGTCGACTTAGTGTGTGCTTAACTTGACTGATTTTTGAATTGAACCAAGTTAGTATTACTCTTAAAACTGGGTTAGTTATTTTGGATTTGTAAACCCCTCGAAGAACTATTTTAGTCTTCAGCATTGCATGATCATCATAATTTTGGTAGTAGTCCCTATTCATCGTTTGGAGATTCTTGTCTTTGGGATCATCTTTACTCCCTTGGGGACTGTTATATGTTTTGAGGAATTTTTCAAATCTTGAAACTGGGATCTTGGTTTTATACATAAGAAAGTACTCTACGTTTTGATCCTTAAAAATGTGTAAATTTCATTCTCATGTAGCCTAGAGGTTGGTGTATTTGGAAATTCATTGGTTGACTGGTTATCATGATGCTCGTTGTGATACGACCTTCTTGCTATCATTTTAGTAGAATGGTTATGTGTTGACCAGATAGGTTTGATGTCAACTTGTTGTTGACGACAGATCCTTTAGAAGTTATGTATCCTATGTTGTGTTCTTGTGAATGATTGAGTAAACCTCATGTAAGATATATAATGGTTATGTTTGGTGTTGTCAAGTTTGTTCTTTTCTTAAGGCATTCTCTTGATTAGAAGAAAGGTTTTAATAGTAGGATTGTTAGGATAGGATGTGGCCCATACTGGGTCATTTGTGTGTTTCATCCTTTTTCTTTTCCAATTTATTTATTCTGTACTGATATAAAATTAATCTGTTATAGGCACAACATCTTAATATTATTAAGTCATTTTGTTTTTAGATATTCTCGTGTTGATTGATTGTTTGGGAACTGACAGTGGTATAGTGAATCTTTGGCTTGGTGAACTAACTTAAACTAATGGGGACAGATCACGTTTTGAACTAATTCTCTTCTTGTAACTGTTTTCTTTTTTGAAATGTTATCTTGTTAAAATGATGGTCATTATTGTGATATAGGTGGAATTAATTATGATGGTTTATTAACTTCTCCTATGAGAAAATGATAATCAAATAGAGTTAGTGCCTTCCTTTTAATTCTGACATTTTATCCTTTTGGACAACCTTTTTATTACTCTTGTTTTAAACACTTGGATTATTTTCATAAGCAACAATGTTCTTTTTTTTAACAATTAGATAACAACACATTGTCTTAATGTTATAGCGTTTATCATGCTCAGTTCTCGTGAACTGACCCGTGCTAACAAATGTGCAGGTGGATTTTGTGAGTAGAAAAAAAAAAGGAAAATGCGTGTAGAAAGTGGATTCGGGTTTTCTTAGGAACTGCTATTGTATGAATGCTTATTTTTGTTGTAAAACATTGGTATGGAAATTGTGGAGATTATTTAGAAGGCATTGCCTTATAATTTTGTATTGTCCTCTCATGTAGGTTGTTGTTATCGTTTGAAAGTCAATTTGAGAAATATTATTGTGAATAAGATTAAATGAACTTTGTTTTGACATGTGTATCTTTTGTTATAATTTCACTTTTCGGAATATGGTTTATCCTTGAATTGTCCAACCTAACTCTAACTATCTAAACTTGAATCAACATACATCACTTTTAGTTACCTTTGGTCATGTGTCGTTTGGTAGAGGACTATGTATCGAATCTAGCAAAAACAAGAGAAACAAATATACCTTGTTACCCCACGTTAAACTAATCAACATTATCTTTATTGTGGTGAGTCCTTAGAACAATCTTAAGGTGAAATCAATGATTAGATCTTGGAAGATAATAAAATTATAATAAGTAGAAGGAACTTGATTAAGAAACTCTTCAATCTATCTCACCCGTTGAAAATGTAATTTGTATACTTATGTCAATCTCTTCAAGTGAAGCCTGAGTGAAACCTTTAATATTTCTAGTTAGATTCTTAGCCCCAATGAAATCATGATTAACAACTAATAAGATCTTAAAGATGAATCCAAGATTTAGACAGTCATGTACTGTTAAGAATAACCGCTTGAAATGGTAAAACATATATGTTTATAAGTACAATGTTGTAAACAAATTGATGAAGTTAAGAGCCTTGAGTAATTAATTGTCCTCCTAACAAATGAATAAGTTAATCAAGTAAATGAAGCAACCTCTTACCACCCAATAATTGGTTTACACTGTAGATTAACATTAACAAGGTAGGGGAAATTTTGTCAAAGGAAACATGAATTTCAGATTCTCCTAACATGAGTCTTCTAGGAAAAGCAAAGAATTTAAGAATACTTATAGCAAAAACATGATTCTAAGGAAACTTTCTATGGGAAGACCTTGTTTGTAAAATTGTGTATTATGGATGAACCATTGTGTCTTAAGTGTGTGCCTCATGTTTACTTGTTTCCAGTGTGGGTCCGTGTTGTGCAAAGCATGTCATTAGTTGGTTGTTTTCTCTTGAGAACTCGTGTAGTGTCGTATTATCTTCAAGCAAGTCAAAAAAAAAGTTATCATGTATTTTACTGTGTTGTTTAGTGTGTGTGAAATTATGTGGGTGTTATATTAGATTTTTTCATCTTTCGAGGGTGTCTCATTATCAAACAAAAATTTCAACCCATCGTGTGACCACACATAATAATTTTGGCACGCCCAAGGGACATCGAGGAGTTATAAAGTTTCATTTTTAATAAGTTGTTCTCTCTTGTAGACTCAAGATCACATTCAAGCTAGTTTTAAACACTTCAATTTCGGAGGTATCCTTACATTTCGGAATTTGGGAGTTACAAATTTTGGATTTCGGAGGTTTTGCAGTATGGTCAAAGTCTAAAATCAAATTTGGAGGGCTTAACTTGTGCAAAAAGAGCTCAAACTTCACCATATGATAGATCGGGGCTAAGATTGAAAAGGGTATCCTTAGTTTTTGAAATTGGACTTTTAAAATTTCAGGGTTTTCCAATTTTAGGATTTTGGGATTAAGGCTTTTGGAGATTTTCCATTTTCAGACCTTTCTAAATTTCAGGTGTCAGGATTTCAGAGGTTTTGAATTTTTGGGCTTTTGGACTTCAGGAGATATGGAGATTTCAGATTTCGGGGTTTCCTCATTTCAAAGTTCGAAACTTCTATACACTTTGGGTTTCAGATTTTCAACCACTTGGACTTAAGAGGTTTTGAAGTGGAGCTAGGTCCCGAATTTCAATATTTCAGAGGATCATTTGCAATGAAATAGTCCAACCCAACATCATTCTTTGAGATCTTTAAGGTGTGCAAACAAGTATCCATTTCATCTCATTAAGTTTTTGTGCACTTGATACAATTTTAGTCTTCGAGACACACATGCAAGCACAAATGACAACTCCATTTGGGTCAAAACGCATTATCTCGAGTAGTAGACATTCCATTTCTTCAAAGATCCATTTCCATACATTTTCTCTCTTCCATCTCTTTCATTTTATTCTATTTCATGAAGTCTTGCAATCATGGCTTCATTCGCCTCTTAGGGTTCACATCCTGAACAACAATAATATATGTGCAAATCCTCCTTCGAAGTTGCAAAATTCATGTCCAAGGTATTACCAACCATCTATGGATCCATACCGTAAATGGAAATCAAGTTCGGTATGCATGCCTAGATGAAAAGACACAGTGAGTTTGGTTACCCACCAAACCATCCATATTTTCGAGAGCGGGGTATGTGGATTTCAAGGACATTCTTCACCCGGAGATGCTTTGAGATACAAATGAAGATCTTAAAAATAATGGCCAAGATGGTGCGCTTTAGGGCTTCGAGACCAAATGTAGGAATTTTAGACTGGATTCAGGACCCCTTTTTCATGGGAAGGCCCTTTCCATATTATCTTAACCAATGGGAGAAACTAAGCTTCATAGTTGAGATGCTACCCCAACTAGAAGGACGATCAAGGAAATTGAACATTATGCAAGTCACCTTATCTACAGGAGACCCTGCATTACCCTCTCGTAGTTATTTTCCTTCACCCCAAGCAGATCATTTCAACCCAAACATCAATTCCCAAGTTTCTTGTTTTACACCTATTGTGGATTCCACTTCTCCGTCTTCCACCCTTCCATCTCATCTCGCCTCCTCTATCCTCTTCCCTTCCAAAAATAGTCCCCTCCACAGAGTAGATTTGTAAAACCCTCCCTCCATCTCCACCACCAACAAAACAAAAATTTGTTGGCAAACCACCCACTACTCCTCTTATAATCTTGAGCCCGTGTCGGAAGAGATCTAAAAAACTAGTCAAGAAGAGCAGCGATAGGATGATCCTAATAGAGGAGAAGTGATTCAAATTTTGAAGAACTGGGTTGCTAAGATTGGAATAGAAAAAATTCTTCTACTAGTCAAGCCTTCGGAGGAGGATAAATTTGGGGAGGAATAGGTGGTGAAGGCTGATTCGGTTGCAGCAGTTGTCGAGCAAGAACAAGTTGAGAATGATCAAGAGTCGGAGTGTTCAGAATGCAACATTCAAGATGACACTTTATTATCACAAAATGTTGATCATACACAAGTTGAAGAATCAGCAGGAGGGGAGGAAGAAATAGATCCAAATCCAAAAGAAGAGGAGCATTCTCCACTATGGAGGAGGTTGAATCGACACAATATGACAATGAGGAAACAAATTATCCATCGACTTGGAGGATTGTTTCAATGAAGAGGAGCATGTTGAAATCACATCATTTTCTTAACTCCAACATCCACCTTCTAAACAAAATATCCCATTTCCAGTGGAGCACATGTAAGAACAACTTTTCCTTTATAAGAGTTCTCTTGAGCCAAGATTGGAGGAATTGAATCTTCCGAACAACATGCTGGACAAGGAGGAGTTCTACATTTCCATGAAGGGAAAAGAGCACAAGGAAATCATATCTTCCATACCTTCCACTAAGGTGATGTAACAATTGTCTATAAATGTGCAAGACAAAGAGGATCCAATCACAGAGATGCACTACCTTTTCTAGGAAATTCTGCTTAAAGATTTTCTTTTCGAAATTCCAATTTAGAGCAGCGGGTACACTCAAGTGATTCGAGCCATGCCCTATCGTATCTAGCTTTATTGGAGTTAGAACTAGAGTTGCCACAACTGGTCATGTTCATTCCCGAACATGAGGGTGAGCTTCACAGTATTAAGGATCAGCCACATCAATGGCAAGACCTCTAAGACTCTCATGCAATTCATTCCAAGGAGGTGTTTGTTTTATTTCAGGTTGATACCTTGATGATTTGGGTGAAGAACTAGTTCCTTATCAGTTTTTTACTCATTCATACAACCATGTCTAGTGTTAAATCATCTTCCCGGCTACGCATTATTAGAAAAGGAAGCTACTTTGCACTACCAGTGGCGGTATTTGTTTGAAATCTTTTATATTTCCGGTTAGTGTAGGGTAGGAGTAGTGTTGTTTTCAGTATAACAAGTGTTCTTGCACACTTTGTATGTCTATTTGGGCATGTATGATCTTCTATTTTGTACATATTTTTTTATTTGTGCTTGCTCTAAGCATAGTACATGGTATTTCAGTAGGCCTCTCACATGCGAGAAGAAGTTCATATTTGAGGGAAATAGTTGCAGATCTTAAAAGAAAACTAATGCAGAGCAACTAAAATCAATATTAAGGACAAGTTTTACTAAGTTTTAATTCTTCGGGTCTTTTGAGATCAATCATAGGAACTTCTAAGTGCCTCCGCCAAATCGAGGGTAGCCTTATGTAGCAGATCAAGTGGAAATTTTAGAAGAAAGAAGGAAATTAAGTTTAATAGAGTTCCATGATGTAAAAACATGAGAATTGTCTTATTCAAAAAATTGCAGCGTGCAATACATGCCAAAAAATCATCAATTGTGTGCTCCATAATTGGCAGAATCAAGTTTCGGGATAGTCATTTTAGTCTCACAAGACATGGTTGCAGAGAGGAACATGTGAAGATCTCAAGTCAAGACAATTTTCTACTCTCACAAATCTTATTTTTAAGATTTTCTTATGAAATTTGAGAGTACAAATAGTGGCGTAACAAGTTAAGTGATGTGCGATCGGTCTCTGGTTTTCAATTCAACAGGACACATCAGCTTGCAGGTATATATTTACTATGTGCCTAATGTATACTTCAAGGAAATTGATCTTTTACCTAGTAGACAGGTAACCCCGTGAGTCACCAAATTGTTATCTTATTTTTTCCCTTAGGAAAAATTGGATGAACATGACCTCGCACAAATATAAAATGGAAGGATCACTTTGGTCATGGGAGCTCGCATTGGCAAGTTGAGGCTTGGACCAATGGGATAATGACACAAAATGATCACATGGGGTTGGACTCGGGTCAATAATGACTCATTGAGCGAAGGCATGAGGATTCGACAGTGTAAAAATGGTCTAGCTATGGAGGAGAGCTCGAAAGGGACTCACCAAAGTTGGGGGGCTATGTCAGCCAAGCGAGGAAGGAAAGAAGGCCTAGGCTCAAGCTGAGAAAGAAATTCGAGAGAGCGGAAAGGCCTAAAGTCTGAAATTTTTGGACTTTGGGGATTGAACAATTTAGATTTTTCACCACAAAAAATGCAAAAAAATGAGCTGAAATCTCGAAACCTCGAAAGTTCGAAGTCCAAAGTCCGAAAGGGCTCAGGGGGTTTCGGTCAAAAATGTAGGAACTTGAGCTCGGCGTTGGAGAAGTCCAAAGCGAGCTCAAAAGGTCCAGAACATCAAATATGAAGTCTAAAATTTGTACTTTGGACATTTGGGAGTTTGGAGTTGGCAGCAGGGTCGAGTGGTGAATAGTGTCATGTAGGGAGAAAAAGACGTCTAAAAGCCAAAGTCTAAAATCCCGGGATTTCGGAGGTTTCATGTGTCAAGCGGATGAACAACCCCTAAAATTTGAAACCCAAACCTCTCAAACCTTGAACCCTTAAAAAGACAAAGGTTTGAAACCCAAAGTTTGAATTTTAGACTTCGAGGGTTTTGGCATTTTGGAACGTTGAAGCCCCAATGCACGCAAATCACGACTTGAAGTCCGAAACCCAAAGTCCAAATTTTAGACTTCGGGGTTTCAAAGATTTTAGAGGTTTCATGAACTCAGAAAGGTGAATAGTGACAATGACCTCAAAGTACATATGCTTGAAGCTCGAATCAAGGTTTGAAATTTCAGATTTTGGAGGGTGCGATGCAGGGTCGGAGTTTGAAAAAGTAGATCAACCATTTGCATTTATTGTAGTATGACACCCTCATCTTCAGATGGCCATAACTTTTGATTGAGAGCTCAAATTTGCACAAAATCAGACTTTTTGGAAATCTCTTAGTGTCCTCTACACAACCATGCTTATATTTATTAATTTTAGTAAGGTTAAATATTTCAAATGGGGAAATACAGTCCGCCATTTTAGAGGAGTGGTTTCAAATTTCTCACCTACCAAAATGATGAAGGTATGGGTTTCCTTTCTTCCCAACAAGAAAGGTACAATGGAGTATGGGTTTGGCAGACTTTCCCATCACTCCTACAAGGACAATGATGGATTTTGCAGGAGATTGGAGTGCATTTTTGGATTTTCTTCCCTCTCTCTCCTCATTTTCTTCCTCTATAAATTGTAAGGGGTTACATTGTGTAAAAAGGTTAATCATTTTCTCTCCCATGCACCCCATTCTTCTTGGGGCTTCAAGCCTTCCTCAAATATTGTAATGGATTCATGCCTCTTCTGCTATAGCATTATACTGTGTAAAATTCTATGGAGCAATAAAACATATATATGTTGCATCTTGTCCAACCTCTATGTTTTGTTGTTTGCATCTTACCTCTCATTGTGTTTGCAGGATCTGTGTGTATTTCTTGTCTATTATAGGTTTGGTGGTTGTGTTTACCATGAAATGGTGAATGTTTACATTTTGGGTTTGTGTTGCATTTGTCCAACCTCCCCAAGATTCATTCTTTCTCCATTTTTAGGGTTGGGGAAGTGATCAACACTCCTTTCTTTGTGTATCACTAGCTCGTAGTGTAGGTTTCTTCCACACAATCCTCGCTTTTCCCGTCCCTTGGAAGCATTATATTAGGATTAGTCAGTAGTTTTCTTGCATTAGGAGTAGTTAGTGGCAGGTAGGTTAGGAGTAGGAACCAACCTTCTCCAGAGATCTATCTCATTTCGCAATGTCCCACACTTAGGATAGCTCCATGTTATGCAATCACGTTGAATGCCCCATCTCAAACTAGGAAATTAAGGGGGTGTTGTGATTTCAATATAATAGTGACCGCTATTGTTGGTTAGGGATTAAATGAAAATGGATGGGATGAAAGGAAGACCAGTAGATGAAATAGAAGACTGCGATTACCAAGTAGAGTTACTGATGATAATTGAGCCTACACAAAATTTTAGTGGCGTATATGTATAATATTACAATAAAAACACAAGATATGCCAAGGTGAAAGAAGTCTCCCCAAATCTCCAAATTTTATGCACACAAAAAGCTCCAAGAAGACTCCAAGATTCTAAAATTACATCCCTTGATCCCCTTAAGAAGGAGGGGGTATGGGTGAATTTATAGGGTGAGTGGATGGATGTGGGGGGATAGGAAAGCATTTAATAAAGGTAGGTGGGAGGTAAAATTATTAAATAAAGGAAAATGGAGATGAAATTATTAAATGAAGGTGGGTGAGAACCTAGGGATGGATAAAAGGTTGTTGAGAGGAAGGAAAATATTAAATAAAGGCCAAGGGGAGATGAAATTATTAAATGAGGGCCTAGGGAGGATAAAATGGAGCATATAGGGAGGATAAACGATAGGAATAATAAATGAGATGATTAGGGATTAATTAAATGGGATTAAGGGTGAATTAAAATAAATTATGGGGAAATAAAATAAATGATGGGATAATATAGGAAAGTGGGAAATTTGAATAAATAGGATTTATGGAGGGAAAGGGAAATTTGAATAGGAAGAGAGATACATGTGAATAAAGATAATAAAAGGAGCAGATGCAGGGATGAGGGGTAGTGATACCAAAAGTTGGTGTTTAAATTTTCCCCCTTTTGTTGAGTGGTTTTTGTTGGGCAAGCCATGAGACAAAAAAAAGATATGATTGATAAGGTGTTCCCTCTTAAACTAGGGATCGAAAACAAAAAGGAAGTCGGTCATGAGTTTGAAAGAGATATATGAAGAAAGGATGGAAAAAAGGAGAAAAAGGATTCCCCAAGTTTGGGGAAGGAACAATGGACCATTGATAAGATAACAACACAAACAAAAATGAAAATATGGCGGTGATCCTAGAAACACATTGGTAGGGACATAACACAACTTGTGATGGAGGTGATGTTAATGGCCTATAGAACTTGTGAGTAAGAAAAGATCGCTGCAATATAGATAGAATCTAATGGGAATCCACTCGGATGGATGTATAAGTCGTGGGACCAACAGGTCAAATGAATACATCAAGAATATGCGCAAACAAATGTGAGGATGGTCAAAACAATGGTCCTGAAAAGTTCAGGGAAAAAGAGCATGTGATGTCCTTCAAACATGAGGAAGTGAAAAATATGGGTCTAGGTAGGACTAGGATGAAAAAGATGGCCACAATGGTGGACTTAAGATGAGATAGAGGTGCCCCGAAAGGGAACAAAAAGATGGAAAAATGGGTCATGCAAAACAAGGAAAGGTGTGATATGGATGTCACACCAATCTAAAGGATAGGAAAGATAGTTTGGATAAAAATATTGGATGATGGATAAGATAAGATAGATGGATAAGATGATGCAAGATGGATAAGACGAGAGAGGATGATAGATTGGATGAGATATAAGATTGATAAGATGAGATAAAATTGGATTGGATGTGAAAGATAAAATGCTACTTCGATAGGGTGACCCAAAATGTAGAAGCATACACTTCATCGTAGTAAGGAGTGGATGAGGAAACAATGCTTCGAACTGGATTAGAGGTAAACAAGAAATGGATCCACTTAAGGCAATGCACTTGTAGCCAATAAAAGGTGTTAACACATAACCAATGATAGTTAGTTATTCCAGGGATCATGTGGAAAATATGGAAAGTGGACTTATGAACCTAAGGTTGACACGAAAAAGGGGTTTAGGTGTGACTTGTATGTGGGAATATAGGTTCTTCATATGCTGGTTTCCCTAGGCCTATGCCCCAACTCTGGGTAGTGGGAGAAAACTGATCAAGGTGAAAATTTTTCTTTGGATGAGAAAGTTGATTGACGTGGAATATTTCTTAGGATGCTTGATTTTGAATTTTATGCTTTTCTGTATGATATAAAAGGTGATTAATGCGGGAAGCCTTTGCTACCATGATACAAGAGGGTATCCATCCTTCGAGGGAGTGGTCTACTTTTTGCTTTATGTTTTTGACTTTTGATTTTGTTTTTACAAATGGCATGGATAATATATGCATGATAGTTATCCTTCGAGGAGTAGTCTACATTTTTTTACTTTTTATGCTTTTATGAATAAGCTGTCCTTTAAGGGAGCAATATGTTTGATTTTGAATTTTTGATATGAGCATCCATGGAATTTTGAATTCTATATGGGGAAGATCTGGAGATAGTTAGGTAAACCACTTAGGAGAGGACAATGAATATACAAGTGAAATCCATGGACCCTTAATGTGGTTCCAATAGGTGAATAAGAGGGTAATGGATGTAATGATCACGAAATTTCTCACCAAGAAGAAAGAACCTATCAATAAGGAATATGTTATGAGTAGAGTCATGGTGTCCATATTCAAGGTCATATATAGGAAAGGGGTGGCAGACCACACAATTCCATATCATTACGCTAAAATATGGAAAAAGGCTAATGATGGATGGATGACTAGTGGGATGACTAAGTGCACATTGGTAAGTATGTTAATAGTAGAAAGGCCACAAATGTAATGCATTAAGAGGTTATGTTTCCAGTTTACCATCAATGGAAGCCAAATGATAATCCCAAACCCATTATGCATAATAATGTAAGGTCCAATCTAGTTGGGAGAAAACTTTCCACATTGGCTCCTTTCTAGAGTAGTGACGTTTTTATTTTCTTTAAGGACAAGGTCACCGATGTTAAAGTCATGTTTCCTTGAGATGATGATAGCTTGCGAGATAGATAAGAGGAGGTAAAATATTATGTGCTATCTTTCAAATAGTGAGAAAATATGTGTCTATGGTGAGATGAATATGGCCAAAAAAGTGGGCTTAGGATGAAGTATGTTTCCCAAAAAGGCACAAAGATAACCATATCGGTGCACTTAGAATGGGATGTGAACATATCGGATAATATGAGGGATAAGTAGATTTAGGTGGGATTGGGTGAGATTGAATGAGATGATGTTAGGATTAAGAAGAAGAGAACTAACTTAATAGCAAATCGGTCCTAGAGTGATTGTGGAGAAAAGAAGTCGGGAAGAGAGATACAGTGTCATCGATGTTCATGGGATGGTTTAATGGAGAAGGAGACGCGAGGGGACAAGAGAGAGGACTATATTCTCCCCCAATGAGATATGTTGTCTCACTTTAGGCCACTTGGATGTAGATATGGATAAGCTAGTGGATGTAAAGGGGGATTGGGTAGGATTGCTATAAGGAGAAACGATGATTCCTATAGGTTTTGATTGGATAGATGATTTTTTTTTGAGGATGATTATTAATGTGGATGGTGTCAATGAAGAGAGAGGGGCTCAGGTGTAGGAGAAATAGAGTTTGGGAGAGGGATTATGACGAATGATTTGGATAGAGAACCTAACTTAGATTCCTTAGGAGGTGAAGATTCGATTGGAGGATTAGATTTAGATGTGGATAAGATTGGAGGAAGAGGGTGATCTTCTTGGATGAGAAGGTTATCCTCTGCCATTAAATTATGGATGAGAGTTTGGAGGGCCCTATAATGTTTGGTGTCATGGCTCGAAGTGCGATGATAAGTACATATGACATAAGGATCGAACAATGATGGTTTTTTTCTGTGGTTCAAAAGGTTTGATGGGGGAAGAGTGATTGATCAGATTTGAAGTAGGCATTGGAATATTTTAGTGTAGGACCCAATGGGGGTAGTTGAAGAAGAGGTTATAGATGAAGTGGTTCTAGGAATGGTAGATGAAGGTAATAAGGATGATTCACTTCGATGAGGCTTCATGCGAGCCTTTGGTTCAAATTTAAAGTTGGAAGGAGAAGTGGGTATCTATGATTTAGTTTTGATGTCTTGGGATTTAGATGATGTTAAAGGGGATTAGATCTAGAAGGAGGGTTAGATTGCTTGGACTTGGGTTGATTGATGATGGGTGTCTTAGATGAAGGGCCTGGCCCTAAGATGGATGGTGATGCTCCTAAGAGTGATGATGTAACATTGGTTTTCTTAGGCTTGGGAGGAGGGAGCTCCAATTTTTTGTAAGGATGTGTAAGGGATTTTTGGATGGGTATGCCAAGGCTCTTAGATCTTGGTTGGGATGTTTTACTCTTGGCAGGAATTATTATGATTTCAACTAGGGGTTTGGATTAGATGATGTAGGTTGTGTTGTAGAGGCGTATATGGAGGATGGAGGGGAATTTTGGATGATACGCTTGATAAGATCAAAAGGGGGTGTAGATGGTATAGGTCTTGGACTGATTAGTGTGGGGGTGATCAATTTAGTAGATGGGACACGGATACCCTTTATGGTTGTCTTAAGTGGGGGTGTTTGTGTAATAAATTTTTCAAGGGGTATCATAGATATACGTGTAGATTGAGATGTAGATGTAGGTGTGGTTATGCTAGTAGATGTGATTGATGTGGAAGTGGGTATAGATGTAGGAATGGTAGGTGTTGATGAAGAATTGGATATGATAGATTGGGATGTAGTGGTAGTGGGTATGGATGAGATGGTTGTAGATATAGGTGGTGTAGATGTAGTAGTAGGTATATTTGATATAGATGTGGATGAAGGACTAGATGTGATAGGTTGGGATGTGGTAGGTGTAGATATAGGTGTGGATATTAATGAGGTTATTATTGTAGAAGAAGTGTCTAAAGTAAAGGTAGATGTGGTAGATAATGGGGTAGTGGATGTAGGAAATAATGTAGACTCTTGATTTAGGGTGTTAATTGTGTGAGCATTAGGTTCATAAGATGTGGGAGGTGGAACTTGATTTTTTTAGAGACATCAAGGGTTGATTAAGTGATGTGTTAGGATTGTCTACTTGGATATCCCCCTGATTTATAAGTTGTTGGACATGATCTTTGAAGGAACGACACTTCTCAATGTCTTGGCCTTGGACTTGATGATATCTACAATAATTGGACTTGATTGTTGAGATGGATGGATAGGCATACTAGTGATAGTGGTGGATGAAGTAGGGATAGTAGATAAAAATTTGTTTATGTAGTTTATTAACAAACAAATCAAACAACACATTTTATCATCATGATTATTAAAAGAGTGTGAGAAAAGAAAAGAAAAAGGCTCAAAGGGGAACCTAGGAAAATGTCCAATCTAAGGTTGGTTTCAAGATGTTTTTGGCTGTGGAGTCCTTGATATACCCGAAGGTATGTGAGGCCCAAATCTGTATAGATTTTATAATGTGGCTAGAACACCACAACAACTTTCCTATTAGGTGATGAAATCCCAATAGTTCCACCTAGTAAGGGATGTTTAGATGTGTGAATTGGTTTGTGTGTTTGGATGTGTGTGATGAAGTGTGTATGCAACGTGTTAAACTAGATTTCCAAGAAAGAATGAAAGGGTTATTTTTAGATCCAAAACAAAATATGGAGATTTGATGAGGACAACAAACAAGTGATGCAATGCAATAAAAAAAGAGACGGGGAGTAAAAACATGGAATACCTGGAATATGCTTTTCCTTTTATCGATCTTCGAGAGAAAGAAAGCAAGAAAAATCCAATCCAAGAAATCCACGATTTGACATAAAAAAGAAAGCAAGAATGAACCAATGCACATTCCTTCCCTACAAGGTTAGTAGGAAATGGAAGAAAGAAAATGGAAATGAAAAAAATAACTTGAGACTCATTTAGAAAGGGTGTGTCCCACTAAGCATGCTAGAATGTTGACCAAGTTTCATCATTCCTATTTCAAGTAAATGAAATAGTAATAAAGAAAAAAAGTAAATCTAAATATGCAAAAGTTTAAGGTACCTTGAGATGAGATGAATGGATACGGGCACAAAGATGAACTCCTCGTCGATGCAAGCTAGATAATCTGCACAACAAAGAAGACTAAGAATAAAAATGGATTAGTAGATAGGATGGAGTGTTTCTCGACATAAGCTAGTCCCGAGAAGTGTGATCTTCCTAGGATGGATATCAACTCTAGATAGGATAAAATCAATGGATAATAGATTTAATATAATGCAGAATCTTATACGACATAAATTGAAATGCTAGATGTAAGATAGAAAAAGTAGATCTAGCCTAAATGAATACACAAAGAAACCAAACTGGGTGGGTCGGTGGCAACTGAGGTCATGTAGAGGTCCGAGTTGATGGTGGTTGGGGCTAGATGAGAAGAAAATACACCAAAGTAGGACTGCAAGCTCTTACGTGGATGGATCTAGATTTAGTTACATAAACTGCAATACAAACCGGATCTAGATCTAGATGAAAGGATGCAAGAAAATTAGGCAAAGTGATGGTAAATGGTATGAAAATAGGGCTGGTCAACGGTGACCAGGGGGAATTGACGGAGACCGGGGCTGACGAGAATAGATTTGGGATGGTAGAGAAACAAAATGATGAGATCCTGAAGCTAGATGGATACAAAAGAAGAAAACTAATAACGAGAGGATATGAGTAATAGGGAGGCTGATATGGATGAGGTTGGGTCAATAGAGATTGGACAAGGTCAGCGATGACCGAGGCTGGTTAGGGCTTGAATGGAAATGGATGGGCTGAAATGAAGACTTGTAGATGAAACATAAGAATGAGATGGTCAAAGTAGAGTTCCTGATGATAGTTGAACCTGCACAAAATGTTAGTGGTAGATATGCATAATATTATGATAAAAACACAAGATATGTATAATATTACGATAAAAACAAAAGATATTTTAATGCCCTATATATATTTAAAAAATCTAAATTTAAATTATTTGTTGGTTCTTCCCCCCCGTGTATCCAACCTTGAATGAGTGGTCTGTGTGGAAGGAGAAATGTTTTGTGATGGCACCTTTTGAAGGGGTCTCAGTAGTTTTGTTGGAAGGGACTTCCTTTAATGTTGGAATTAATACTTTTTACCTAACCCGATGCACTGGTCTCCACGTAGAGTCTTTTAAACTGCTGAATTTATGATGATTTGGACTCTCCCCTCCCATCGAATCTGACATTCTTTGCCAACACTTATTAAACTTGTTTGGCATGTTTTTGGGGGATGTTGCGCATTATCTTGTAGCTAACCGTAGGGGTGGATGGATTTTTGCGAGGATCACAAGGTACGACATGCACATCAATGGACGTGCGAACGACAGCGTGAAGAGATCTCAAGAGGAGTGAGCATCAACCAAATGTGCATGCAAAGATTCAACAAATGGGCAGAACCTGGTTAAGCCATAAAACTCTCCTCTATCTCATAGATCAAAAGACGTGTACATATAGGAGGTGTTGAGTAACCCCCAGTGCTGCAATCATGACAACTCGAGTAGAGAGGGGGAGTTACATTCCCAGAATAGAAGTGTAACTCCCAATGATGCATATGACGCAGACGCACTGACACGTAAGGGAATCTCATAATGACCCCTAAATGACACATGGACCTACGATCTCACCTAAGTGAGATGACTCACCTAATGATGTGGAAAATACACACACCAACACCCCCCCTTCATCATAACTTAGGATGAGGTGGCAAGTTAGAAATGAGAAATGGGTCCCAGCACAAATCTTGATGAGGTACCCATGCACAAGAAAAAGGTCCCAAGCAGTGAAGGAAAACCCAATGGGAAAAACATCCACCACAAGAGAACAAAACACTCTCTAATCTAAGAAAGATGCCAAATATGGGTCCCAACTCTAGACGAGCCTGAAAAGGTACCCATGTACAAAGAGGCAATCTCTCGGAAAGAAGAAGAAGAGAGAAGAAGAGGGAGATGAGAGGAATGCAGAAGATGCCATGGACGGATTTGAACTATGCAACTGAAGTATCCCCCGAAGAATGTTGATGACGAGATCCTCTGCCTCTGGCCTGAAGAAGAGCCACCCGCAAAAAATTGTGTGCCTACCCTTAGGAAGGACAGAAATGACATGCTTTGAAAAGTCCGCCCACTCTGTAAAGGAAACCGAAGGCAGTAGCATGAAGAACTCTGAGTCTGGTCCACAAAAGTGTGACATAGGTCTAGCAAGTAAGTGCCAAGGAACCGAAGGTAATGCCACGTGCGTAGAACTATCGAGTGAAGAGGAAAACTCGTAGAAAGGATGTCCAAGTGATGTGAAGGGAAAAAAACATCCTCCATAATAGAAAAGGGACCCATAACTGAGGGTGGATCAATGAAGGTCTCTGGAAATGTGGAAGTGACATGATTCCCAGAAGAGGCACTCCCAACAACAAAGATGATGAACTCCTCTGAAACACCTGTAGATGGATGAGGGACCTATAGTGCATCACAAGTAGACTCTACGAAAAGACGACTAAGGTCAAGCAAATACTCATCCCAATGAGGGGGCTCAACAAATAGAAGAGCGATGTCAGATAGGTATGAGTCATCCAATGAAGGTAGAGGAGTGAAGTGGGCCTCGCACATTGGAAGTGGAAAGGAGGCTGGTGTAATGATGGTGTGAGACTGAGTATGAGACTGCTCGATATCTAATGAGATGTGGGGGGTGACAACAATGTTTGGAATAGTGAGAGAAAGAGGAGAAGAGTCCTCTGTAGTACTCTCGACATCAGAACTAGATGCACAATCCTCGTCATCAGAAGTAGAACCAAGCGAGCCTATGTCAGTGGAACTGTCATCACATGAAGAAATGGAGGAGACAACTGAATCAACAGCAACAACAATGGCGGCAGTATGTGAAGGGTCTCCATACAAGGACTGAAGAATGCTCCAGACACGGTGAGGTGGATCTGAATCTGCCATGTGAAACCAGAGAGAACGAGAGACATGCATCATCATATGACCAAAGACATGGTCACAAGTGTCGAGGAAGTCCTCTAGATGACGATGATCGGTGAGTGCGGCCCGACCCAAGCAAGAAGGGTAAAAGACCCTCGTGGGTGAAGTAACGTTCCATGGAAGCACGCCAAGCTAAATAGGTCTCTCTCCTGATGAGAAGTGGCGGAGGTGGTAAGGTGATCCTACGATGCTCATGTCTGGAAAGAGCACTCTCCATGATGAAAAAAATTCAAGATGCAAGGTGCAAGAAAGCAAGACGTCAGACTCGGCCGATAATGCGTCTGTGTGTGTAGGCCCCGAAGAGTATAAGCAACCCCACCAGAATGTGGAACTTTATAAAAGTAGTGCGTTTCCAAAACTAATAATCCTATCATGTAATGTGCAAAAATCATGCAAATTTGACCAAGGAATCGCTCGAAAAGCGAGCGTGAGTCAAAAGTTATGCGCATTGAAACGATTCCATAGCAACTGATGGAAAAATACACTAGATCTTTGCAAACGCATTAAAAAGTGCAAAATGGGTGCAAAGGGTATCGTGTGGGTAATCATTAGAAATGGCATGAAATTTTAGGTAGAGTTTGTTTTGAGTGCGAGGGGGTTAGCCTCCTGCCAACCCCAGACCTCGCCCTCCGTCTTCGACACGCGAATGAAGGACATAATACAAGCCAAAATAGAAGCCCAAAATTAATACAATGCCATGTAAATGTTTTTTAATCCTTAAAACATTAAAAACCAGTTTTTTTAACCTCCAAACAAGACTAAAAGGTAGTGATGGGGCCCACGTTGACTGCTATGTTGGAAGTGCACGTTGGAGAGCATGGAAAATGCCAAAAAGACCAGGTTTTAATGCAGCTGAGGCAAAAAACGTCCAAGCCTGAGTGAGAAACTACTGGAGAAACCACGTGTTGCTTTGGATGTGTTCATGAGCCACGTGCCAAGGCCAATGCAGAATTCAAAAACGTTTTTTTAATGCAGAATTCAAAAAACATTTTTTTTTAATGTGCACAACAAATTTCAAACGCAGGGTGCAGGAAAAACGTGCTGAGGTCCTGAAAAAATGTGCCAAAAAAAGGAGAAAATGGTGGAAGAGTTCTTTGTGTGTGCTGAGCATGCAGAATAATGGCCCTTCGTTCGAGCGGGGCAGCCCAGAGAGACAATGAGTAGCCGGAGAAATGGTAGAAGGTAAAAACGTTCCCCAATGCAAAGGAGGGCACGAACCAGCCACAAGGAGACTCGAAACTCTGAGTAAAGAAGATGCGAGAACAACATATAACACAAAAAAACATGGCAACAGGTGCAAGTTGTAATTTGAAGACCCCAAAGCCAACGTGTAGGTTGGGTGGAGGTGCTCGTGGTGGTTTGACTGGAGTTGGAGCAGGAGGACACAGAGGTGCTTTGGAGGCAGCGAACAGTGAGAACCAAGAATGCACAACAATAAGGACATCACATTCAACATGGCACAAAGGACTTGCTGAGAGTAATGCAAGGGCACCCAAGCCAAAAAACACGTGCAGTCCAAACAATGCAACACCAAGAAGGAGCACGAGCCCACATTAGATTGGGGCAAAACGGACCATGCAGGGGCAGCGAGAAGACCAATGCTCTCACGTTCAATCCAAAACACGAGATGCCGAGAATGAGCAAGCAGAAGTTTTTAAATGAACACAACACGAGCTGGGATAGCAAGGGAAGATAGTACCGAACTGGTCGAAGATGGGTTCAAAAAAATTGGAACTGCAATAGACCTCAGGAAAACACCTCCAAACGTGCATGCAAACCCAGAGAATCGAGTGGTCAAGGACACTAAACTCGAAAAACACTAGAAACTCGAACACGACCACCTCAAACACATGAACAACCCAAGGAGAGGTATAAACGCCCCAAAATCAGTGCAAGTAGAGCACGGTCGGAATAACCATTACGACACACGCATGAAATCTGTATATCACGCCGGAAGCCGGAAAACACGCACAGAAATGCCAATGAGTGCATGGATCCACAAGATCCACTCTGATACCATGAAAGAGGGTTTGAAAACCCACAAGCGAGGATCACGAGGGATGACGTGCACATCAACGGACGTGTGAACAGCAGCGTGAAGAGATCTCGAGAGGAGCGAGCATCAACCGAATGTGCATGCAAAGATTCGACAAATGGGCAGAACTTGGTTAAGCCATAAAACTCTCCTCTATCTCATAGATCAAAAGACATGTACATATAGGAGGTGCTGAGTAACCCCCAGTGCTGCAATCATGACAACTCGAGTAGAGAGGGGGAGTTACATTCCCAGAATAGAAGTGTAACTCCCAATGACGCATATGACGCACTGACGTGTTGACGCGTAAGGGAATCTCATAATGACCCCTAAATGACACATGGACCTACGATCTCAAATAAGTGAGATGACTCACCTAATGATGTGGAAAATACACACACCAACAATGGAGAGGGCACAAAAATATCAGGATTTTTTTAAGCATTCCGTGTTCCCTGTTGTGCTTCCACATTTTACATACTTATCTACCAGAGCTCTTGCAACTACAACTTGTGACAGAAGTCTCCCCCTACCTGTGTCAAAGCTCATTTTTAGCATTGGTTGCGTGCATGTTGGTAAAGGGAAGTTGAACAGATTTGACACCTGTTTGGTTACTTTTGGTAATGTTGGGTTGTGTCTAAGACCCTCATGCACAAATCCAACATTTGTGGTATTCTGAAACCCCATCGCTTTGATTCATTTTGGTCAATTGTGGCTTCCTCGTGGATGCTTTGACACATTTCATACGTGGATTTGGAGGCACCTGCTTCTACATTTGGAAAAAATTGGTTTTCTATTATGCTTCGTTGGATGTTATTACCCTTTTCCTAAGCCGTTATTTTGGCTTTTTGCATACATCTTTGGCAGAGGAGAACTGATGTGGTTGGACACTGTTGGTTACATGTGGGTTTATAAGCCGTGTTTTTCTTATTTTTTGTTCCTCATGTGTAAACCCTGTAGTTGTGGCATTCCTGCGACCTCACCCCTTTGAGGTTTTTTTTTGTGTCTAACAGTTTCCCTGCCTCGTGTACACCTCCATGTTTGCATACAGAGATTATAGGGCTATGAGGATGTTGCAAGGTTATGGATTTTGGCTTTATCCCTGTCATTCACTTGTGTCCTGGGTCTTTTCAATAAACCCATTTTGTGTATACCACAGTCATGGCAGTCCATGAGACCACTTGTTCTTTCTGTTCAATGTTACTTCTATAATGGAGCTCTCTTATGCTAAACATGGATAGGAATGGATTTGGAGCACCTAGCCAATAGAAGAAGGAGATTCGACCTGAAGATTATTGTTGCTAGTCTATGTGGTGTCCATGTGACTGGTAGAAGCTAGAAACCAGGAAAGATAACTCTAACCTTTGCTACAATTGCTAAAATTTAAAAATATCAAGAAATAGAACTTTTTTCCCCAAATTTTGGTTTTGTCTATCTTTGCTTTGTGGTGGGTTTGTTCACCTTGTGAGAAATCTCCCTTTCCCTTGTAATTTTCTTATTTTGGCTTTAATCGTTGTCAGTGTTAAAGTGAATAACATAGATATATTTTCTTTCTTCCTCCTACGTTGGTTGTTGTGTTTTCATGCTGAAGTAAATGACCTCCTACCATCATTAACTACATTTATGTGTTTGAGTAACAAGGTTATTAAGCTGGTTATAGCTAGTAAATGTTGTGGTGAAAGAAAACCTGATGTATCCTTAAACCTCTTACTCTTCATATGAGCTTACTATCTAGATTTTATTTTTTCTTCCGGGTATGTTGAGCACAATTCCCATGGGTTATGACAACCTAGCTTTAATGAACAACCACTAGATTGAACCCGATCTAGGTCGATTATAGTTTTATGGGCACTTAGTCACCCTTTTGAGTTATGGCAACAAATTTTCATAATGTTAGTTGTTTCCTTTGGTGTTTCCCAACCATGGTGAGGTGTGGTTGTCGAGGTCTATTGGACCTCCATGTTCTCCTTTCTTGGACTAGGTAGGTGGCCCCTTCGATATCCAATCAATCCCAGGTTTACAAAACTTTACGTGTGGTTGACTGATGTTACAATTATGTATGAAGGGGGTATCGTGGCTAAGGTACCCGATTTAATTAGTATTTTTGCACCTTGGTTATTCCTTTAGAATTGATTAGAATACTAGAAATTTACCCAATTGCTTGATGATCATCGGTGTAGGTCCAGATGTTTAAGTTTTCCTTAAGGGGCACTTTGACCATCCCTTATGAAGTTTTTACATGCAACTTAATTCTTGGCACCGAGATTTGAAGTTACATATGTAGAAATTTTGATAGTACTCTTTTATTATTAAAATACCTTGGCCTAGTTTTATTGCATGATGACTATTGGTGGTATACATATTTTTCATCTCACTTGATTTTGTTGGAAATTGATAATAAATTTTATTGACAATTGGATGATTCATGTATAGTGAAATCTGGTTGACTTATGATAGAACTGTTAAGATTATTAGAGACATTTGGGGGTAATTATATTTATAGATGTGTTGTTGATGTTATGATGGAAACTATTGTTGAGATAATGTATTTGGTGATTCATGAAAATGTGTTTTCTTTTATTAAAAGAGTGGTATGATTATGGTAATGAGGGTTGTTTTAAAAGGAACTTGTGATGGGAAGGAGTGATCCACTTTTTTTAAACCAAAACTATAGGCTTATAGAGAAGGTTTGGAAATCCCTAGTGTGGTAAAACTTGGGTTGATGTTTAAAATGTTAACTTGTATGATGGAACCCTCTTTACTCTCGCTTTTCATTACTTTCCTATAAGGACAGTGGCCTCTTCTTGAATGATTGTGAAATTCCTTGGAGTCAATGGCCGAAACTAGTATTATCTTGCTTTCCCTTTTAAACAATGTTGAGTGGTGGTCATGTATTATTTTCCATCATATAACCTATATGATTACATGATTAAAATTTTAATACACTCGACCTTTCATGTTAACCTTGAAATCCATGCTTCCTCCTATTTAATTGTTTTTCCTTTTATGTTTCAAAATAAGTATCATAGCTTGTGCTTTTGGTACCTTTTTTTATGAATGTAGATTGTTGGTTTGAATATCAGTTCTCAATATTTTAACCTAATTGTTTATTCAATGGAAATCCCATTACACTAGACTATTGTTTCTAACTTATCAGGCCATGGCCCCTTCTCAAATGATTGTTTAATTTTTGTTGCTTTTGAGACAATGTTCAAAATTGAAGTATAAGGTTTTCTTCTTAGATTGGCATGGTGGAAATTTTATTTATCTTAAGGGGTTGTTAGTATTTAGATTTTTGATCCAATTCTTGGAATAGAATGTTTTCCTTTCTTGATATTGTTAGATAGTAGCTTATTGTTGCTTTTGTGTAGTCTTATTTGCTTAGTTCTCTGAAAATACTTTAATAATTGTTGTAATGGCTTATGCGAGTAGATAGAAAAGACTTGTAGAATATTGCATCAAACTTGGTTGTGAAGTTCTTTTGTACAAATAATTTTATGTTGTAAAACTCTAGATATGGGTTATGGGGAATTTAGAAGAAAACTAGTGCCTTAGTATTATGTGTTGTGGAGTAATGTTGTCGTGACTATTGAAACTTTGGCTTGTTTTGTTATCATGGAAAATATAAAAGTTGATTACCACATGGTTATGGGTGATTCTAATGTATTATATAAATTCTAAGAATAGTAGCATGGCATGACCAATGTTATTACTCTCTTGTTCCCTAGTCATGGTTCCATAGAGTTGGTTTGTCCCTTTGGGTTGTGTGTCGTGTTGGAAAGAATTGATGTAACCATGTATAGTTTTCACAAATGAGTAATGGTAAAATTTTCTCTTGAGATAAAATGTTGAGTTGTAAACCCTTCTAAGACATAGTAACAATGTATTTCTAAGCATAATAAAATGGTTGGATGATCCTTATAAAAGTTAAAATAAAATATATATATATAAATAAATTAATGTAGATGTGATCTACTTGATAACATTTGAGCCCTTAAGTGATCAAAGAGGAAACTATATTTTGTAATAAAAATATATATACCTTGTTTTTTTCCCCAAGCTAAACTAATCAACATTATCCTTTTATGGTGAATTCTTAAATGATCTTATGGTGAAATCAATGATTAGTTTTGGAAGATAATAAGGTTATATAAGTAGGAGGAAAATTTATTAAGAAACCCTTCAATCTCTCTCAATCGTTTGAAATGTAAATTGTTTTCCTTTGTCAAACTTAATCAAGAAAAGTCTAAATGAAACTTTTAACCAATCTTGATAAATTCTTAGCCTCAATAAAAGATTGGTTAATAAGCAATGAGACCCTGAAGCTGAATTCTTTTTGACATGTTTCCCTTAACCCTTGCCTTGGTTCATTGTAATCTTTCTTAAGTAATGTTAAATTTTTGATCCTTGCACAAAGAAGATTATTGTTCCAAACCTAAAATGGTACTTTCCCTCAATCGGAGCTTGTGCTTGTCACCTGTGCAATAGAGGTGTGGAACAAGTTTTAGTGGCTTGAGTAAGATTAATTAACCTTGTGAGAAATGGAAAATGTTCTTAAATCAAAAATTAAGCAAGTTATTGACATATTATAGAATGATTCTCCTTCAGAAAACTTGGTCTTAAGCTAATTAGTCAATAGTATAAAAGAAAGAAGTTCACCTTTGTAAAAGAATGGTGTGAATCAAAACATGAATCTTCTAGATCATAAAGTCAAGTTTGAAAGACATTTTTTAGTAAATACATAACCTTAAAATATTTTACACCATGGGATGTCCTTAACTATAACTGTGTAATGTGTTTGGACTTTTATGTTGTGCCTTGTCGAAGAGAAAATTGAATTGTTCATGTTGGGTGTTGTATGTTTCCTTGTTGCCTATGTGGTCAACATTGTGTCAAGCTTATTGAGAGTTGGTCATAGCCCTTCTAGGTCACCTGTGTTGATGTGTAAACTCCAAGTAAGTCAAAAAAAAAATTTATCCGAGTTTTTAGTGTTTTTTGTGTGTGTTTTTAAGTGGGTGTTACACTTGGTATCAGAGTAGAGGTTCATGCTCTCGAACCTCTAGGGGACAGATTGGAGTTGTGATGGTGTTACATGGTGTTGCATGTGGTGGTGGTGATATTGGAAGAGTAATGTGATATAAGCATGATGTGAACTATGTCATAATTGTGATATTGTGAGCACACATGTTGTGTATGTCACTTAGTGCGTAACTGTTGGCATGTTGATGTGTTGGAGATGAGAGTATTCTTCCTCCTTTTCATGAATTCTATGAGAATTTGAGTGTGAAACATTGTCTTGTTGTGTGTGTGAAAGAAATGTGATTGTTGATTTTGAGTGTTGGATCCTTTTGGGCATTTGTGATGTGTGGGTGTGTTGATATGTTGTATGACCAAGGTTGGTTGTAGTGAACTATTTTCTTAATGATGTCATTATCATTTGTGTAGAAATGTGTGTATTCCCATGTTATATGGTAGTTGATTGTATGTTGTAATTGTGCTCATCATAATTATAATTCATGTAATATGTAATGATTCATGTCATGATTTAGGGACATATGGTGGGTATATGATCCCTATCGTATAATGATTGCACTTTGGGTGCAACATGTGGTGATGTGGTGTGTTGTAAACCATGAATGTAATGTATGTGATATACCTTATATTGGTACCATGTGTAAGACACTATAGTTAATGTGTGTGAACCACCATTGTGTTAGTGATGTAGTTGCATGTTATGTTGTGAACCTTACGCTAACCGACCTTGAGGGAAATTGGTAAAAGTGTATGTTTGGAGTGAGGGAATGTGTACCATGGGCTAGTAACTCAAGAGCTGACCTTACCTTAGGCTCAGTAGATGATGACATGTGCTCCTCTTTCTCTCTCTCCTTATGGTTGTTGTATGGATGCAACCTAAGTGTAGCTATGACTATGTTTAGCCTTGTCAAAGTGGTGGCGGGATGATTCAGATAGAGATGATGATAGTTGTATTATTGATATGTTATTTTAGAGTTGAGGCTCGATGTTCCAAGTGCCAACAACTCATTGAGTACCCCCTTGGTGGCTAGATAAGGCCACATAGTCATCATAATGTGTTATTCTTATATGTGTATTTTATTTGTAAATTGAACTTTTTATTTTATTTTTGTAAGGACCAACAGTTTTCTTGATTGTATTGTTTTATATTTTTGGCATTTCCTTGGTTTGTGGTACTAACATGTGGATTTTTTTTTGCACTAACTATGGCTATTTGGCCATTTTTTTGCTTGGATTTGGATCTTCTTTTAAAATTTTAAATTTTACCACCTTTCCCAAGGCTTGTACTTTTCCACTTGGCATTTGAATCGATTGCTATGTTGGTTCTATTGTCATGATGTGTGGAATAGGGTCATGGGATGCACCATGGAATGGTTGGACCTATGGACCCACTTCATTGTATGGGGTACACCCCAAGGAGTTACAGATAACTAGTGGGTTTTCAAACCATGAGTTATTATGTCACTTGGGTTAGGGGTGTCTGGACTCTATGTGCCTAGGGCCATAGGGAAACCGACCTCTTTGGGGAGTGAAAAGGAAAATTTATTTTATTTATTACTACTTGAGGGAGGCATAAGAGATTGAGGGAGGCATAAGAGACTTGAGGGAGGCATAAGAGACTTGAGGGAGGCATAAGAGATTGAGGGAGACATAAGAGACTTGAGGGAGGCATAAGAGATTGAGGGAGGCATAAGAGACTTGAGGGAGGCATAAGAGATTGATAAGAGATTTGTGTGTGATGTGTTGTGTGTGTGTGATTGATGCTTTGGAGGTATGTTGAGTTGTTGTGATGTCTTGGGAGTGGTCCTATGATGTATGTGTTACTCATGTTAGTTGGATATGTTTTGTGATGTTGTGGATATGGATTTGATGCCCTTGTTGACACTATGTACCTATAGCTATTGTTTTTGAGTTATGTGAAATCTTCATCTATGTGGAATTGTGGAAATTTCTAGTTGTTGTAGTACACTTTTTTTTCGAGTATTATATGTCAGTCATAGATGTGTGACAAGTACTATGTTATGTGGACCATGCATGTTTCTTCTTCCATAATTTGGTTAAGCTCTTGTGGTGTGGTACCATCATGAAAGTATGTAAAATTATGCTTGTGAATCATTAGTGTTGTGTATGACCCTTGGTAGGGTGTTGTGATAGTGCATTCATGTTGGGCACCCACAAGAATGAATAAACTAAAACTCTAACAATGAAATTTTAAAGAACTTGAATTAGGAATAATGTAAATGGAAAGAGAGATTAATTAAATAATGAATAAGAGGGAACTACCAATCTTCATAGAACTTTGAAAGTTAAAATTATGCCAAAATTTTCTAAAGGCTACCCCATGGCCGTGCTTTAATGATTAAATTTTAACCATAGGGTGTACTTTCATCTTTATTTTTTCCTTGTTTCTTGCCCCCTTTCCTTCCTTCAATGTTATGTCACATCGAGGACGATGCTTTCTTAAGGGGAGAAGAATGTAATGCCCCATGCCCCATTCTTACCTATATATAATTTTGATAAGCATGTGAAGGTTTTGTGTGTGTATTGTGATGCCCAAGTTTTTGAGTTATTTTTTTATCTTGCACGGAATAATTTATCATAATTTCCCTATATTTTTTTGTGTGTGGAGGATATTTTTTTATTTTTAGGTAATTTTGAAATTTTTAATTATCATGTGAAGGATATGTTCTTCTCAAGCCTATTAGCAGGGATGGATTGAATTGAATTTGGTGTTGTTAGTTTTTAAAAATGTTTTGCCATGGATGTTGGAAAATAATTTTAATATTAATAATATAATAATAATTATTAAATTTAATTATTTGATCTTGATATGACCTTTATGATTTAATTTTAATTAATTTTTTTACTAACATTAAAATAATTTTATATTAATTTAATTTTTTTTTATTTTTTATTATTCGTGGATTTTTTATTATTATTTTAATATCGATTGTTTCAATATCATCTTTTAGTTTTTAACTATTTATTGTTTTGGTTCACTTTACCATTGACTTGAGCTTTTTTGCTTTTTTTTTGGCAAGGCATGATTTTGTTTTTGAGGGCACCATGGATTCTTTTTTGTTTTTTTTGTGTTCATTTTAATTTTTTTCTTCCTTGCACCTTTTTGCCACCTTGTTCCATGGCTTTTCATGCTTTATTTTTTGAAAAGTCTTTAAATTTTTTGTGGATTTAATGGAATCTTACCAACTTTCTTTTTTTTTGATCATTTTTTGTAATTTTTGTACCATTGCTGCATGATTATTGGGATGAAATCTTAACTTGATTTTTTGACACCTTTTTTTGATTTTTGGTTTGATGGCTGTGTCCTTGTTGTTGAATTTATTTTGTGCTACACTACTAATGGTATGTATTTGGACATTCTTGTTGGTAGTCATTTTTTCATTTGTTTTTTGTTCTTTTGTTCCTGTTCATGATTTGCATTTTTACATGACCTTCTTGTTGGCTCATATGTTCACCCAATCTTTCTTGTTTATTTGTAGATCTTTTGAAGGATTTGCTTAGGGTGAAGGTCATTGATTCTAGACTTTGAAACTTTTTTTATGTTGGGCATATTACATACAGGTTTTTTTTAATTAAAATTTGACTTTGTGTTATAACCTTTTCACCATTTTTGGGTTTTGGTGTGATTTGAAAATTTTTTGGTTGAATGCACCTTTCCTTTTTTGTGTTAGATTCATTTTTTTTGGGATTCTTTGTTTTTTACCATTGTTTTTTTTGCATGTTTTGATGTTTTGAATAAGTCTCCCCTCTCTCCATCATTGTCCCCTTTAGCAGCATGTTTTTGTGTTTGCTCGATTCCAAAGATGTTTGTCATTAGAAACCTTTTTGGTTGTCATTTTGTGATGGTTGTGTATTCCTCCTAGATCCTTGTTCACAGATGCCTCATGTCATTGAAGATTTTCTCCTTGGTTTTTTAACCCATTTTGTGTATATACATTGTGTCATGGCAGTCTCATGAGACTCATTCCTTTTTTTCAATTGATGATGCTCTTGGTTTGGGAGCTCCTTCCCTATGCTTCTAAATGGGATTGATGGATGTTTTTGTTTTTCCCAAACATGTTGTGTTGATGGAGATTCCATTGAGACCCCCATGTTTGTCTCAGTGATTTCTGGTGTCCATGTGACTTGTGAGTGGATGTCTACTTGAAAAAGAAAGATAACTCTACCTTTTTACTTTACACTTGCTAAAATTTAAAAATATCATGAAATAGAACTTTCTTTTCCCCAATTTTGTTTTTTTGCTTTCCTTGTTTGGGTGGGTTTGTTCATTCCCCTATGAAAATCTCCCCTTTCCCTTTAATTTTCTTGTTTTGGCTTTAATTTATTGGTCAATGTTAAAGTGAATAGATATATTTTTTTTCTTTTTTTCCTCCTACCTTGTTCTTGTTCTTTTTTCATGCTGAAGTAAATGACCTCTACCATCATTATTAAATTTTTTTTTTCATTGTGTTTTTAGTAATAAGGTTATTAAGTTTAGTTTTATAAAGTAAATGTTGTGGTGAAAGAAAAAATCTTGTATCCTTTTCCTCTTACTCTTCATACAAGCTTACTATCTAGATTTGATTTTCTTCTTATAATCTCTCCTTTCCTATGTTGAGCATACATTTTATTAGGGTTATGACAACCTTGATTTAACAACAACCACTAGATTGAACCCTTCAGATCTAGGTTGATTATAGTTTTATGGGCACTTAGTCACCCTTTTGAGTTATGGAAACAAATTTCATTCCTTAATGTTAGTTGTTCCTTTGTGTTTCCCAACCATGGTGATGTGTGGTTGTTGAGGTCTATTGGACCTCCATGTTCTCCTTTCTTGACTAGGTAGGTGGCCCTTCGATTCGATATCAATCAATCCCATAGGTTTACAAAACTTTACATGTGGTTTTTGATCACTAGTGGTTATGTTACTTATTATGTATGAAGGGGGTATCTTGGCTAAGGTACCCATTTTTTAGTTATTGCACCTTGGTTATTCCTTTAGAATTGATTAGAATACTAGATTTTTACCCAATTTACCCGATTTTTGATCATCATTGGTGTAGTTCAAAATGTTTTAAGTTTTCCTTAAGGGGCACTTTGACCATCCCTTATGAAGCTTGAACCACAACTTAATTCTTGGCATCGAGATTTGAAGTTACATATGTGCATTTATGGATAGTACTCTTTTATTATTAAACTACCTTGGCCTAGTTTTATTCTGTGATGACTATTGTGGTATATATTTGTTCATCTCGCTGATTTTGTTGGAAATTGATAATAATTTTATTGACAATTGGATGATTCATGTATATTGAAATCTGGTTGACTTATGATAGAACTATTAAGATTATTAGAGACATTTGGGGGTAATTATATTTATAGATGTGTTGTTGATTTATGATGGAAATTGTTGTTGAGATAATGGTATTTGGTGATTCATGAAAATGTGTTTTTTTTTATTAAAGAGTGGTTGATTATGGTAACGAGGGTTGTTTTAAAAAGGAACTTGTGATGGAAAGGAGTGATCCACTTGTTTTTTTAAAAACCGAAACTATAGGATTATAAAGAAGGTTTGGAAATTCCTAGTGTGGTAAAACTTGGATTGATGTTTAAATGTTAACTTGTATGATGAAAAACTCCTCTTTTACTCTCGCTTGTTGTTTACTAGCCTATAAGGGCAAGTGGCCTCTTCTTGAATGATTGTGAAATTCCTTGGAGTCAATGGCCGAAACTAGTATTATCTACCTTCCCTTTTTAAACAATGTTGAGTGGTGGTCATGTATTATTTTTCCATCATATAACCTATATGATTACATGATTAAAATTTTAATACACTCGACCTTTCGTGTTAACCTTTGAAATCCATGTGCTTCCTCCTAGATTAATTGTTCAATTTTGTCATTTCAAAAATTTAGTATCATAGCTTGTGCTTTTGGTACCTTTTTTGAATGTAGATTGTTGGTTTGAATATCAGTTCTCAATATTTTAACCTAATTGTTTATTCGATGGAAATCCCGTTACACTAGACTATTGTTTCTAACTTATCAGGCCAATGGCCCCTTCTCAAATGATTGTTTAATTTTTGTTGCTTTGAGACAATGTTCATAATTGAAGTATAAGGCTTTCTTCTTAGATTGGCATGGTGGAAATTTTATTTATCTTAAGGGGTTGTTAGTATTTAGAGCTTTGAGCCAATTCTTGGAATAGAATGTTTTCCTTTCTTGATATTGTTAGATAGTAGCTTATTGTTGCTTTGTGTAGTCTTATCTTGCTTAGTTCTCAAACTGACTCAGGTTAATAATTGTTGCAGATGGCTTATGCAGTAGATGAGGGAAAGAATTGTAGAATATTGCATCAAACTTGGTTGTGAAGTTATTTTGTATGAATACTTTTATGTTGTAAAACTCTGGATGGGTTATGTGGGGATTTTAAAGAAAACCAATGCCTTAGTATTATGTGTTGTGGAGTAATGTTGTCATGTGACTATTGAAACTTTGGCTTGTTTTGTTATCATGGAAAATATAAAAGTTGATTACCGCATGGTTATGGGTGATTCTAATGTATTATATAAATTCTAAGAATAGTATAGTGTGGCGTGACCAATGTTATTACTCTCTTGTTCCCTAGTCATGGTTCCATAGAGTTGGTTTGTCCCTTTGGGTTGTGCATCATGTTGGAAAGAATTGATGTAACCATGTATAGTTTTCACAAATGAGTAATGGTAAAATTTTTCTCTTGAGATAAAATGTTGAGTTGTAAACCCTTCTAAGACATAGTAACAATGTATTTATAAGCATAATAAAATGGGTTGGATAATCCTTATAAAAGTTAAACTAAAATATATATATAAATAAATTAATGTAGATGTGATCTACTTGATAACATTTGAGCCCTAAGTGATCAAAGAGGAAACTATATTTGGTAATAAAAATATATATATACCTTGTTTTTCCCCAAGCTAAACTAATCAACATTATCCTTTTATGGTGAATTCTTAAATGATCTTATGGTGAAATCATTGATTAGTTTTGGAAGATAATAAGGTTATATAAGTAGGAGGAAATTTATTAAGAAACCCTTCAATCTCTCTCAATCATTTGAAATGTAAATTGTTTTCCTTTGTCAAACTTAATCAAGAAAAGTCTAAATGAAACTTTTAACCAATCTTGATAAATTCTTAGCCTCAATAAAAGACTGGTTAATAAGTAATGAGACCTTACTGAAGCTGAATTATTTTTGACCTGTTTCCCTTAACCCTTGCCTTGGTTCATTGTGATCTTTCTTAAGTAATGTTAAAATTTTTTATCCTTAAACAAAGAAGATTATTGTTTTGAACCTAAAATGGTACTTTCCCTCAATCGGAGCTTGTGCTTGTCACCTTGTGCAATAGAGGTGTGGAAACAAGTTTCAGTGGCTTGAGTAAGATTAATTAACCTTGTGAGAAATGGAAAATGTTCTTAAATCAATGAATTAAGCAAGTTATTGACATATTATAGAATGATTCTCCTTCAAAAAAACTTGGTCTTAAGCTAATTAGTCAATAGTATAAAAGAAAGAAGTTCACCTTTGTAAAATAATGGTGCGAATCAAAACATGAATCTTCTAGATCGTAAAGTCAAGTTTGAAAGACATTTTTGTAAATACATAACCTTAAATACTTGTTTAAAAATATTTATGTAAGTGTTTTTTGGAAGTGAAGCACATAAATTTTCTTTTTAAATTTTCAAGACATTTCAAAATTCAATTTTGTTATATAACCAAAACATTTTTTTGATTGGTTGTGTCGAAAGTTAATTTCCCTTACAATATGATGAATGTAATTATGCGCACCCAAAATTACAAGTGCTACATTGTCAAAAATGGTTATAAAATTCCCCAATGATGATTCATATACTTTGAGAAGATGTTTGAGCTCTAAAACCCATTCGATATATATTTGTATCTTAAACATCCCTACTTAGCCCTCACATGTTTTTCCTAGCTTCCCATTTACATTTCGAGTATTTTTGACCTTTATTGTCAAAACCACCACCCATGCATGGCAACGGTTTACTGACCACCGCCTTGAGTAGGGTGGCAGATCCTGAAAATCACCGCCTGCATAGGGCGGTGGTCTGTGTGAATTTTTCGATATTTCACTCGCATTTTGACATAAAATTCTGTCACTTAAATTTCATTTTTATACGCGTTGCTTGTCTGTTTTAGATGATCCCAAGGCCTAACGCCTTGTGGCAATCTATTCTTGCACTTCTATTTGTGATTGATAGTTGTTAATATTTTGAGCTCCTCTTTAATTTTTTGATGTCCTCTTTTGGCTACCAAATGGCTTCACCATTGAGCAGCTAAATTCCTATAAATACCATGCTTGTGTGCAAGAAAAAACCTAGAGAAAATTTGTATTCTTTATATTAAATCTCCTTCCTTTCTTGTTGGAAATTTCAAAAGCCAATCTTAGTTCAATTGTTCTTGCATTCTTCCACTTGCATTACTTCCTAGTCTACCAATCTAATTTTTGTTACTCCCGCATCCTTCTCTCTCTGTTTTTGTTGCATTCCCATCCGTTGGACCCACATGGACACAAAGATCAAGAGGATAAACTGAGGGGGAAAATATTCACACAACCAGATTTGCCATTGTTCTTGCATATCCAGGTTGGAGGTGTTGTTTGTTTGCTTCATTTATTTAAATTTTTGTTTTTGAATCATATTCATTCAAATAATTCATATCAAATAGAGTAGAAAACAATTCTCTTTCATTTGCAAATTGTTAGTTAATTTCCAAGAGGATTTACATATTTCATAGTAGCTCCCGGTGACGGATCTTCTTCTTCCTATCCCTGTGGATTTGAAGGAGAAAATATCTGTAGGAAGTTGTCTACATATCATAGATTATTTGGAAAATTTATTGTTTTATGTTAACATTATTTAGAATACACTCATCACATGTGAATAACCACACCAGGTTATTTTACTTGTTTAGTTTTAGTGTAGAAGTATATTTGATTATTTAGAATAAAAGCAAATTGTTGTTTAGTGATTGTAATATTTTAGTTTTGTGATTTGCTTAGATTAGTTTCCTTCGGTATTAGCTTAGATTGTTAATTTCATTTAGTTTACATTGACGCTTCAAACCCATTTTACACTTGGATACCATTAGTCAAACAAGCCATAGGGAATTTACGCTACCCGTTCATAGCCTCTAAATCTCCCCTTTGCGATTCTCTCTCTTGGGAAATCACACTACCCGTTCTTAGTCACCGATTATCTCATAGCTTGATCATCCACACACTCCACACTTCGGTTGTCCCAAAGACGATCTTGGGAGGTCGGGTGCGAGAGAAAGTCACGTGTCGATTTTATTTTGTACAAAAACCTATATTTTATTAATAATATTTGAAGTTATCGAATTTTCTAAGACCCTTATAATGTGTCAAGAACTATTCTTAATATATTATACATTTTTGCTCTTAATTTTTCTATTTTCATTACATCTAAGATTTTCCTTTTGTATTAATTTAACACTTATATTATTAAAATACATAATAATGCAATTACAATAATCTAAAATTTACAAAGACATTAGAAAATAAGGCTTTCTAAAGTCACAAATGTCGAAATATTGTAATTATATTATTATGTATTTCAATAAATAAGCATTGAATTAAAACAAAAAAATTTAGAAATAAGAAATATTATTGAATGGGTTATGCTCTAATAGTGCGTATGATGGTGTAAAAGGTGTTGCCTAGTCATCCACCAAAGTTCCACTCCCAAGAGATACCAATAAATAAGGGATGAGGTCAGATTTTCCCAAGTAAATTTGGAAAAATGGAAACATCTCAATCCTTAACAATTAAGCTTAATAATTTTGTGCAGCTAATCCTTGCAATTTTGAATTCAATAAAAAACTTAAACAAATAAAAAATATGATATATCAAGAATAATTTTGACACATTGTAAGGGTCATAGCAATTTCGATACTTAAACTATTATTAATAAAACATAAATCGCATACACTTTGATTGTAAGATAAACTCCGGCACAACTAATAAAAAAATTGGTCTCCTGTTGCAAAAGAAAAAATCCCAAAACCATATTTACAAAGAAATTAAAAAGTAAGACTTTGTAAGTTGGAAACAATCAAGACAAATTTAATATTAATTATTAATATATATGATACAAGTATCGATGCTTATATACTTTTCTAATAATATTATATGTTTGTAATTGTTAAAACTCGTGCCTACAAGCTATTTACATAAAAATAATATTTAAATTTAATGTAAGAATTATGGTTTGATTGATTTTTTATTATTGATTTGTTAACATACGAGATAATATTATCAATAAATTTGAAGTTCCATATTTTCTACTTTTAAAATTGCTTAACATGAGACACTGGGTTCTCTCTATGTCTGTATCTCTATAATTTTCCACGACTAACACTTACTAATTCTCATCAAAATGACATGATCTCTAACAATCCACAAACACAAGATCATCCATATGTGACTTACTCGAAAAAAATGATTGCCTAAACTTCTAATTTAGTCTTCTCACCCCAAAAACCCTCCTCCCTCAATCGATTTTTTCATCTCCCCATTCCGTCTTACAATGTTTCTCATTAACTCTTTTGATTTGTACTTCTTCAATAACTCATTATCAATGTCTTCATTACACTTGTTCAAACACACTTTACAAAATAACTACATAAATATATTACCAAGTTAAAATAATTATGCAAATAAAAGTTGTGATATATCAAGTTGAATACATAACCATTTTTACTTCTAAATTTCAAAAATATAAAGAATTTGGTATAATAATGTGTAGACACAAAATCTATGCACTTAGGTACATTTCTAGGTCCTAAAGCATACTAATGTATACATGATTCCTAAGCAAGAAAACTAGTGGTTGACAACTCCTTTTGGCCTTTTGATTGCTTTATCTCTTGGACCTTACTGCTTTTGAGCTTGATTGAGCATCATTTTAGCTTTACACATCTTACACTTTTGTCGGCACTTGATTGATTTACCTTTTAATGGCCTCAGACACTAGTGCCTAGTTAGGAAAGAAGCATCTAGCGCTCTTGTCCCTCATGGGTGCTCATGTCCCTCTCTTTCTTCTTCTTACTCTTTTGGGTCCTTTTCACTTCTTTGTCACCTTTTAATACTTTAGGTCGGCCTTTCAGTTGTCAATTATGAAATTCAAACAAGGGAATCATATATATATATATATATATATATATATATATATATTATATACTTAGTTACTTCTTCTAAATAAGGGGCCAAACATTATAAACATTATTTATCATCACCTAAGCTTGCAAAAAGGCACAAGAGCACTACAAAGCATACATCTAGCACATTCATACAAGGGAAAAGGGTTGCATTGGTTTATATACACAACATAAGATGGGAGTTCATTCTATTCCATCACACACATTTTGCATACTTGGGACAATATAGATCTAGCCCATTATCATCATGCAACTTGCACAAGGGAAACCTAAGGCACGGGACACACACACACACACACAAAGAACTACATGGAGTCTGAGATGTAGTGCAGCGCCTAGTAATAAGTTCACTCTTTGGGTGACCATTGGGTTTAGTTCGACTCCCCATTCTGCATATTTTCTATTAGATTTGATGTGGTTTTTCAGGAATATGCAGCTAGTAATTTTTTTTACAGGTTACATGTGTGATTGGAACCATAAAAGTGAAGTTAGAGTGACAAAATCACTATTGGAGAGAAGACCTTCCGACCCAGAAAAAATCAAAACTTGAGCATCTAAGTGGACACTAGCACCTAGATCGGTCACTAGCGCCTTGGACTCTCCTGTCCTCCCATGGGCACTTTTGTCCTGTATATTTTTGTACTTTTGAATCTTCATTGAGTCATTACGACATTGTTCCCAATTTGTTCCAACACTCATACAATCCCAATCATTCCCATGTTGCAAAAAAGATGCTAAGTCATTTTTCTCTTCTCATTTGCTTAGGGTTTTAGATTGTTGAATTATTAATGCTTGCACAATATTGTACTTAATTAGGTCTTAATATCATTTAATACAATAGTTACTCAAACTTATATTTAATTCAAATTATATTAAATCATTTGTGAATCCCAAATCATGATCGAACACTCGGATCCTTATTCAAACACTAGATCTCGGTCTTGCATATTACCTTTAAATATTCTGAAATTTCTTCTCAATTTGTTTTAGAGTATGATACACCCCTTTGTATTCAATTTTGCATCTATACTATAGGGGTTACACAAGTTTTATTTGATAATGAATCCAGTCTTAACATTTTTACTTTATCATTCCTTTAGCAAATTGGTCTTCTTGAAGCCTCCTCAACTCCATCATCTATTTGTATTTGTAGCTTTGATAATCTTCCTCAAAAGGTCGTAGGTACAATCATACTTCCAATTACTTGTTGGGCCATGTACTTTTCCCATCCCATGCCATGTAATGCCTAATAATATGAATTATAATATTCTTCTCGGACGGCCTTGGATCCCTATCATGCATGGTGTCCCTTCAACCCTTCATGCACGTCTTAAATTCCTATACAAGGGTGTGTTCTATGAGGCCTTAGTAGATCCCTCCCCATTTTCCTTTTGCAACACTATTGATCATTCACTTGAAGCCCCTACTTCTGCTACATCTCCTCCTAATTTCACAAAGTATGGTCTTGGGTATCAATATATGCTTCATTATTTTACTAGCACCGGATAAGGTAAATATGGAAAGGGAGTCACGAGATACGAGTTTCCATTCCCGAGCAATCCACCAAACTTGGCATCGTATATCTCCCTCTCTGTCTTCTCTTTTTTCCCGACATCTTCTTCTCGAGGTTTACACTACTTCACATACTCATAAGCTATTATACCCTCGATTTATTGGTGATCCCGCTTCTCCCACTTGGATTGAATTAGATACATTCCTTATTGATGATGTTCTATTATAATACATGGGAATTACAACCATTTCCCCCCTTACCTTCACAAAAGTTTTCCCATCCGTTTTCAATGCTACTGACTTGCTTTGGAGAATCGATCCTCCGCACATTGCCATATTTTCCACCATGGCATGGTCTCTCTCCCATCATCGATAAATCTCCAAAGACCTTTGGAACACTTGGGGGCATCAAACTTCCTCCCATAGTCACATGTTCTAAGCAGTAGTTTCCTATCCATACTACTCACATAAACAACAATACCTTATTTTTTTTTTTGTGCACTTCAATTCAATCTTTCTAGCAGCACTTTCTCTTATCTATAGTATGGGCAAACCTTGTTATATCTATTTATGCTTATGGCTTCCCTTTACACTCCTATTCCACTCCATACACGATTTTCTCATCATTCTTACTTATGGATCCTTCTATTCATGATACACATATTACTTTATATATATGGTATACATCCTTTCGTTCACTATACATACTCTGGCTATTCTTGCTCACAATGATCACATCTATTTACCAACAACTCCTAATATACACACTTAGGGGGAATCATACTTCCCCCTCCTCACTTCTTATACAATTACTTCTTATCTATACAACACAATATTGCTACTACATACTCTACCTTGTAACCCGATGACGCACTTGTGTTCTCAAGTTTCATAAATGACTGTTGAGGGAATTAAATGAAACTTACTTGCACACTTGGGGGCATCATACTTTCTCCCACCCATCACTCTTGGCCATCTCTGCCATTTAATCATATATTCTCTACTACACTTCACTCTCCGTGCTTCATGGTAAATATTTCCTAACATCTAATCTCAATCAAATACAATACCTTTTCCACCGATGACACACTCATGTTCTCAAGGTTCATACATGATTGTTGATGGAATTAAATGAACCTTACTCGCACACTTAGGGGGCATCGCACTTTCTCCCCATCCATCACTTTTGGGTATCTCTATCATTTACTCATAACTTCTCGACTACACTTCATGCTCCATGCTTTATGGTAAATCTTTCTAGCATATAAGCTCAATCACATACAATACCTTTGCTACCCAATAACGCACTCTTGTTCTATGGTTCATACTTGATTTTTGAGGGCACAATTCCTAAATGAACCTCACATCACACACATCCGGGGGCAACATGGATCCCCTCATCTTCACATATTACACATCGTAGCACACTGTCACTTTCACACAACATCTACACATATTGGTTGCATTTACTCTTATTAGCGTATATTATATACATGTTACAATTTGTTTCCTATGCTAGACGGATACTTATTATGTCACTATCTTTTCTATACACACATGCGCGTTCACTTGGTATCTTGAGGTGAATGTAGGCCCTATACATATTATTACATGATGTATGATGCTTGACATTGCTCTTTATCAATCTCGCTTGAGACTATGGGGGAATATACCTTTGTTACTCTCACGAACATGTTTTATTGTTACAATATCTATAACTTCTTATCATTTATTCTTTACTTCTCTATACATGATTTGACATACTATATATCTTTTTAACATGCTAATGGGTGCTTCATGTGTAACATTTTCCTTGTAGGATTCTATACAACCATGGTTATTTGACACTTCTTGTTTTCTATTGTTTGTGGGCTATGCCCTATGTCATGCTTGATCATTGTTTTCTTATGGCTGATTTGGCCCTGATTTTATTGTGACATTGTGAGTGATGTCCCATGTATGCAACCTACTTTTCGTAGTCCCTATTTTATTCATAGTTTCTTAATATATTGTATTCTATTACATGCTAGTTATTCTACACTAACACTTGTTTCTAGCCTATCTTGTTTGCATGTTCCTTAGTTTCTACCATGTACATCCCCTACCCCTGTAGATAAACAATCTACGATATGCATATCGTTTCAGGTCCTCTCATTTGGGCCGCATCCTCCTACATTCATCACATACACCCAAAACAAGGGGGAACTATTGGGTGAACAAATAACCCTTCTAAGAACATAGAGTTCCGAATAGAACAACACAAGATAGAATTGACACATCCACATAGTTACAGATTGGTCCGAATCGACTTGGACCAAAAAAATAGAGCATACACTAGCACCCGATCAAAAATAATGATGAGCGTTTGTATCCCACCCGGGCACTTGTGTCATGGGGAAAAAAATAGATAGTTTCTCAGTTCAACATAGTTTCCAGTAGGTTACAATATGGATCTACAAAGATCAAACACTTGCCTTCGCCATGAAAATTCATTCATTTGGTTACAATTCGCTACAAATCGGGATGTGCCAATCTGCAGTGGCACACATCATTTGAGAAGCATCATGGAAGGAGAGAAAAGCAAACCTCTCTCTTGAAAACTATTCTCTTGGCATGATATCACCCAAAAACTCTTCCTTGGCATGAGATCTCCCAAAGTACGAGATTCCTTGGTGTGAGATCACCCAAAAACTTTCTCTTAACATGAGATTGCCTAAAAACTCATCCTTGGTGGTAGGACACTCAAATTCATGTCTCGACACATTCTTGGTTAGGAATTGATCACTCCCAACCCCATCTAACAACATCTTCAAGACAAAAGGAAAATTTTCTATCATATACTCTCTCATACATCAGGTCCACTCTTTTCTTAGTCATTACTTTTACATACTTATATATATATATATATACACGTTGCTATGATTTTTCACATACGTGACTTTGACTACTCTTTTTCTCTTCTTTTGTAGGTCCTTCCTTACAAGCAAACAAGAAACAACTCACATCTACAAGAACAAGCTCTAACAACACGTTACTACGTATACAATTCACCCCTAGGGTCTACCTCCTTTTCCTAGTTGTCATGCTTCACATTACGACTACTTCACACTTCACATGACTACTTGTCCACTCAATGACGCTATCGGCTACACTCCTCTCTAGATTACAAGGTACGCATCTTCTATCTACTTTATGCTATCGAGTATTCACTTAACAACATAAAGTGGGGGAAAATGTAGACACAAAATTCACTTGGGTACATTTCTAGGTCCTAAAGCATTTAATGTACACATGATTCCTAAGAAAGAAAACTAGTGGTTAAAAACTCCGTTTGGCCTTTTGATTGTTTTATCTCTTTCACCTTAGTGTTTCGAGCTTGATTGAGCATACTTTTAGCTTTACACATATTATAGTTTTGTTGGCACTTGATTGATTTACCTTTTAATGGCCTCGAAACTAGTGCCTAGTTAGGATAGAAGCGTCCCAAGTGCTCTTGTCCCTCTCTATCTTCTTCTCACTCTTTTTGCTCCTTTTCACTTCTTAATCACCTTTTAACACTTTGGGTCAACATTTCAATTGTCAATTATGAAATTCAAACAAGGGAATCATATATATACTTAGTTACTTCTTCTAAATAAGGGGCCAAACATCATAAGCATTATCTATCATCACCTAAGATTGCACAAAGGCACAAGAGCACTACAAAGCATACATCTAGCACATTCATACAAGGGACAAGGGTTGCATTGGTCTACATACACAACATAGGAGGGGAGTTCATTTTATTCCATCACACACATTTTGCATACTCAATACAAATCTAGATCTATCACATTATCATCGTGTAACTTGCACAAGGGAAACCTAGGACACGGGAAAGAGATAAACACACACAAAGAACTACGGTGAGTCCGATATGTGTAGTGTAGTGCTAGGTCATACGTTCACTCTTTAGGTGACCGTCGGGGTTAGTCCGACTCCCCATTCTACATATTTTCTATTAGATTTGATGTGTTTTGTGAGCATGTGTACTTAGTCATCTATTTTGTAGGTTATAGGTAAGATCGAAACCCTAATAAAAAATTTGGAGCGGAAAAGCGAATATTAGAGTGAAGACCTTCCGACCCCAGAATAATTCGAACCCGATCATCTAAGCGGACACTAGCGCCCAGATCGTCACTAGCACTCCGAGACACTCCTTTCCTCCAATGGACACTTCTTCATGCATATTTTTGTACTTTTGAATCTTCATTAAACCATTATGACATTGTTCCCAGCCTTTCCCAGCACTCAAACAATCCTAATCATTCCCGGGTTGCCCATAGGTAGCCAAGTCATCTTTCTCCTCTCATTCTCTTAGGTTTTTACATTGTTGAATACTTAGTGCTTGCACATTACTTTACTTAATCACCCTGAATATCATTTATTATAGTGGTTACTCTAAACTTATATTTAATTCAAATTATATTAAATTATAATGATGCCCAAAAGTTGTCATATTAGAAGAGTGACTAAAACATTTAAATAAATTTTATTTATATAAATATTACGAGTAAATAAATAATTAGTGATTATTTAAAAAGAATGATTGTTTTGATGGAAAATAACTAATTGGTCCTTGAAAAAGGACCATAAAACAATCTATTGATTGCCTATTTTCTTAACATGTTATGTCAAATTCCAAGCAAATTAAGTAAATACAAAATGTTAAATTTAGTAACATGACACCGATGTTGATAAGATGGCAATTCTATGGAGCAACTAATGCGGACAACACCAATATTGATAAAATGACACTAATGTGGAATAACTACGTCACAAAATTAATACCGAATTATAAAAATAAATGTTTTATGCAAACAAAAATAAAATCTTTGTAAGCTTTTGTTGATCAAATCACCAATAATAATAATAAATATATAATCCAGCCCATTCATGTTAAGAGAAATAAGAAGCATTTTACAAATCAAGATTATTGTAGACACTTCAACATTTATGTATCTCGTGAATAATGGTCGTAGTATATATAGTGCGATCCGCTTATTTTAAGAGCAATATGAAACATTTACAAATCACGATCATTGTAGACACTTTGACATCCTGTCTCAATAATGTTTAGAGTACACACACACATTACTAGCATACATATCTTAAATAAATCTATGTAAAATATGCCGAGAGATATCATTCTTGAGGTGCCTATTCCACATATATCTTATATTTAATATAGGAAGCTCGAGAATGACACCTCTCGGCATATTTTACATATATTTATTTAAGATAGGTTTTCTAGTAGCACTTGTGCATTTCACATTTTCCTTTATTAAATGATATGAAACACTTCATAAAATTTAAATGTGCAATATAATATATGAGACTTAGTGAGAGTAAGAGAAGTATTTGAAAATCAAAATGTGACATTCACATCACTTAAAATGATGTTTTACAATATAGATAACATTATGTTTCTTCTAAGGACTTCAATCTCTCTTCCTCAACCTTTCGTTTGGAAAGTTCCTTTCCATTTTTCATCTTTTCATAGTGGTCATATGTGAATGGAGGTAATATTTTGAGACCTTCCAATGACTTGACATGAGAGATAGCCACAAATGTTAATCTCATTATTTCCTTTTGTTCTATATCAATTATAGCTTTTGAAAGAGTCAAACCTTGTGATTTGTGTATTGTCAATGCCCATGCCAACTGTAAGGGTAATTGGTGCGTGCGTATTATTTTTATTGGTGTATTTGGAAATGTACATGGATTTTCATCTTCAAATGGTATTCCAAAGTAACTATCAAATTAAACGGTAACATATAGTGTGGTTCCGATGGGCCACTCCATGGTTTATATATTATTTTTTTAATATAACCTAGAGCCCCATTTACAAGACTTGCTTCTATCCATATATTTGTGGTTAACATGAACCTTGCATCATTGGTAATTAATAATTCAACATCAATCTCATAATTTGGATCTCTTGTTGATGTATTAGTAGTACCTATTTTGGTTGTAATGCAACATGAGCTGGGTTGTTTCAATGAGTGCAATTTTCTTCTATTATGGTTATCCACGTTATTATTTATAGAAAATAGATGAATATTATCATCAAATTCTTCATTTGTAACTCTATCTAGTCCAACATTAGTTCTTGTCATCAATAACTTCCAATCATCAATTGTTGGATTTGCATCTCTCAAATTTGTGAGAAGTTTTCAAAATCTTTGTTGATTCTAGTTTTCTCCTCCTTGTCTGAATACCTCATCCAAAGTAATAATTGTTTTTAATTCTTCCCATAATAGCTTTGTCCATCTATTACCATCATATGGTGATTTATCACTAACATGATTCAACTGCCCCAAATCTCCCACCAAAATCATAGAAATAACTCTACAACTAATGTTTTCTTTATGAAGAAATGTTTGACGATTGAGAGCCTATGTTTTCCAGCAAATGTTGTCCAATGAGGATCATTTCATCAATCAATACATATCTTACATGGTAGATCTCTTCTTGGAAAGTTGTAAGCCTTGTTCCTTCTAATTTTGTAAAATCTTTGATAAGGATTCGAAGTTGCGAATGGATAGTTGATGCACAAATATTGAATGCTCCAACTCTTGTTGGTGCTAGTAATAGAAGAGGAGAATGATCTAGGAATGTTGTTTTTAGAAATTCTTAACGAATGGCTCCAATCAGATATGATTTTTCCATTCCTTTTGTTCCTTGAATTATCATGCATAATGGTGAGACATTTTGACCTTGATGATAATGTTTCATAATTATATCTAGTGCTCATTTCTGTTTAGAACCCAAGTTTCCATAATTCATATTTGGAGCTAAATCATCATCTATCACCAACCCATTATCTCTCATGGTGCTTATGAATTTCATTGCTTTATTTATGTATTCTTCACCTCAATATTCATTACTCCATAGCGCATATCTATATAAATCCCTTTTCCCCAATATATCTATTTTGGTGAATTGGATCATTACCCTCATCTTTAGAATTACTGAGTTTCAACATTTTTGGAAATCCTCCATTCAATATGCAAAAGATTATAATTGGAAGACTCTTATTTGATTTTATTACGTCATCATTAAGTCCAATGTTTTTTTCTATATCACAAAATGGCTTGTAAAGTAATAAATCGACCAACAAAAATCAACCCATTTATGACATTCATGTACATGTATGAAAGAAAAGCATGGGAATACTCTCACAATAGATGACATGCTCCTTGGTACCCACTTATTATCCTTTATTCTTCATGGATTATATATCCACAATCTAACTGCATCAATAAGAGTAACACTTTCCATAAAAAGTGGTATGTTCGTATACCCATCAATGAAAGGTTTAATGTGGGTGAGCCATACCTAAATATACAAACAAAACAATTATAAATATTTGTAAGTTTCCCATTATAAACAATTTCAAATCCTTAATAAATAATAAAATTAGGTATTTTTAACTATTATTAATTAAATATTAAGTATATTGACATTAAATAATTTTACATATATTATATTAATTATATTTAAGATATATATTTCAATATATATATATATATATATATATATATATATATATATATATATATATATATATCTTATTTTTCTTAATTGATACGTATATTTTTATTTTTATTATAGTTAATATATATTATTTATAATTTATAATATATAGGTATTAAATTAGTATAATAATATTTAAGTTAGTATATTTTTAATTATACATAAACATTTATAAGCATAAATAAATAACATCACATTTATAATGAGTGTTTTCCTAAACTAGCAATCGTACGTGAAATGTACGATGGAAATGCCAAAGGGGATCTTTTAAAGGAGTCAAATTAGAGGTAGAGAAACAATGGGAGGGGAAGAGGGTGAAGAAGAAGGGGTTAAAGTGTGGAGAAGTGCGAGGGTGGCGAAAAAGGAAAGGGAAATAATGTGAATCTCATGGAAAGGAAAAACAATGTGAAACTCAATCGTGCAATAACCCCAACGTTGTGTGAAAATTGTTCGATTTTGTTGCATGCCTCGATGATCCCATCCACAAGTACATTCTGATTCACCAAATCATCAACGATTGCTAATCTAAATGGAGCTTTGGCACATGATATGATAGTGTTCAAAAGGACTTTATGTTTTCATAAAAAGATGAGCCTTAACATTTCCATTCCACGTCTCTCACGACAGTAAACTTGATAGAGATGCGCCAAAATCAATTCAAAGAGAAATGGTGGGATTGGAATTACATGACAAAATGGGGTGCAAAATAAGTTCCTATGAATCGAAAAAATTCCTTGTTATAATAACCAATAATTAACATAAAAGTTAAAAATAAACTAAGAAACTTTAGTTTAATATGTTTGCCACCATAATTTGTAACTCATGTGCAATTGCTAATTAGTTTAATATGTCTTCATGTACGTAATTGTGTTGGCAAAAGGCAAAGTTGAGCATTACTTATCCATGCTCAAGATTTATTTAAACATATATCTCTAAATGTTTCAAAACAGAGGCCAACCAAATTAGTACACCTCACTATGGGATGGACGTATTACTATTAATATATATTCAATTACTATAAATATAATTGATTACTCAGACTGAAGATTCAATGGCGGAACTATATATGGTATTTTGGTCATAGAACTTGGAGCACAACATGAATCCTGCATAAATGGAGGCGGCGGACCAATTTTGAGGTAGGAAAGGGGTCGGGCCTTCATCGCCTATGTATATCTATGCTTGTCCCCTCTTCCCTTCTCTTCCCCATGCCCAGTCAAACCTCCTCCCTTCCTTCTTTCCTCCCTCTCTTCTCTCCTCCCTTCCCTTCTTGTTGGGGGTAATTGCAGCACCCCTATCGGGAATGTCAAGAATGAAACCGTCGTTGGTTACTGACATCGGATGAAGACGAAGGCCCAAGAAGAAACCATGCGCTTGAGCGGTTGTTTCAAAATCCGTCCTCTATTTCCATGCATTCAAGATATTGGAAGCACCCTCATTCGTGTATTCACATTGCGTGTTACATTGTTAAACCGGATCCATATGTAATCGAACAACCCCGTATGCAAGGACGGTCCTCAAGAGTTATGTGGGTAAGGGCACTACAAAGTGGTGCTTTGAGATACACTTTTATGAAGGAGTAGAGAGTGGAGACAACTTTGATGACATTGGCGTAGTGTTCCGCCATCAATTTGTTATCGAAATCTATGCCATAAAGAATGACGTCTCGTATAGACTTGGAACCCGATTGCCCTCCAAGGAAATTATTCGACATATAGGTTGTCATGCTAGGTGAGTCATCTACGGAGGAAATGAAATAGTTGCCCTTACCTCCTCCCAGGAAAAAAACACTTTCGCGCCTTCTTCGACACGAAAGTGCAATTTATGTCTCAAATTCATATTCACTCAAATTTTGCATTTTAGAAACATTAGAGATCTAATAGTAGACATAAATGACATGATGTGGACGATGAATCGCAGTCTGGATCCATACGTAGTCGAACAACCCCGTATGCAAGGTCGGCACACAAGAGTTATGTGGGTAAGGGCACTACGAGTGGTGCTTTGATATACACTTTTGGAGGAGTAGAGTGGAGACGACCTTGCGAGATTGGTGTAGTGCTCAAAATCGTCGATTTGAAAAGACCGATAAATGATGTAAATGTAAATGTCAAGGTACAATATAGTGCATCAGTGCCAACCAAATAATGTGAGTGGCAATGAAAAAACCTTATTTCGTTGCTCTCAAACGTACCCAAGCTTGATCCATTATATTCTCATTGGGAAAATGCCTTTGGCGTAAAAATATTTGAGAGGCACATGTGACTGTCATATTTAAATCTACCACGATGGCATGGTCATAATTAGTGGAAAGAGTTTCTCATATCACTAATTGGAAATTGTCGCTAGCCTTTTTTTGTATACGACAACATATGACCACAAAAATTCCGAGAAGCCATAAATGATTACAGTGGGAAAAAGAAATTAAGTTTAGTAATGGATTCCCATTTTGTAATTTTTTTAAAATAATGTGTAGAATGTGCCCAACAGTCCACTAACAAATAAAATGTGGGCAACTTACATATTTTTAAAGCTGCAAGTGAAAAGATGAATTTAATTTAGGAAAAAAACAAAATATATTTTTTTAATTTATTCCATACTAATCTAGTGAGGAACAAGTTATGTTGCCACTAATTCTAATGTATTCTCTCTCTTTTGATTTACAAGATAATGTAGATAAGCAAAATGAAAATAAAAAATTCTTCCATGCCTTAGAGAAAGGTGACCTTATCTGCGAACCGTATTATGGCGCCCATAACATCGTCAACCTTCATGTGACCATGGGCCCAAACAGCATAGGCCTGGAAATCGAACCCTTCTCAAATGGCTACTGATGAACATTGGCATTCATTTTTACCATACAATATTCTCTGCAACTCTTTCAAATTTAGAGGCTTTTCTGTAGCAGGATCATTCCCGCTAAATAAGCCGAGAATGTTATAAAATAGAAGCTCATCGCAGGATATGGCCAAACTTTTCTTCAGCCGCTTCCAGCAATGTACAAAATACACGACGGTTCAAATACATAGTTATGATCACAAAACTTGTACACCGGTTTCCTCCGTATACCGCCAGGTGGCTGGTGGGCACATCAGCAGGGACGCCACATCTCGGGTTCGAATCCCTCCCCGCGCCATTTTCTGCTCAAATAATCTGCCAAACTGACTGAGATGCCCATGTATGCCATTCTCTCGGCAATTTCATTTCCAAAAATGAAAGCTGCAACAGTCCAGCCACCAGTCCTGGACAAGTCAGTGATAGGAGCGTCATTTAAGTTAATCGGCAAGGTTTTGATGTCTAGTTTGTTTCCTCCTTTCTCAACTCCCGGACTCATGTCTATGCAGAGTTGCGGAGATCTAGAAACTGGAGATCTAGTAACAGAAGAATCCATTTTATTCATGTTGTAAAACTTTCAAGCTAGATGCAGACAGTGTTGCAAAAGTATTTTCTTCTTCAGCTACAATTTATTTTCTCTTCATTTTCCGGATTTCCCTGAACCATTTTCATGGTGAAAGATATTTAGAAGAAAACCAGCACGAAAGAGTAGAGATTTTAAGGCTCCCCGCACTCAAGAGATTCCTCCCTTTTTTTTAAATCCGTGTGAGCCTCAGCCATTGGACAATGAGTGTGGCAGAAAGTGACTTTATGTAGAACAGTTTCCACCCTTAGATATCAACGTATTTATCTCAACCGGCTCTCCTCCGTCGATTTTCTGAAATGTATCAGTTTTAGCTAACCTCAACTCAAGTGTATATGCCATTGAAATACAATGAGGTAAGGAAGAACTTATAATTGAAATACAACTAGCAATCACATATGTACAATACAATGTGAACGTCGAATGGTGTAAGTTATTTGATTTAGAGGGATAGTTATTACTTTTGTAGTTGATGTTGATAAGGGGTGTGATTGATTTTGGTTGTGTAGAAATATAGATGAACCACTTCATTTAAAGGTATCATCTCTTCATTTCAAACTTGTTACAAATTCGTACATATACAATTGTAAATCTTATATCATGAGTGGTAGCATTTTGCGGACTATTTTATTTGAACTTAACATGAATACATGAAGACTTCCATGCATGTGCAAATTTTATTTCATGAGTGGTAGACATTTGTTGGCAATTTTATTTTTGCTCTAAACATGAATACATTTGATACTATTTTGGATAGTTAATTACTTTTGTAGCTGATGTGGTTTGTATTTATTTCGGGTAATTGTGTTAGTATTGCATCGGTTGTTTGGTTGGTCTTTTGTTAAAAAAAAAAATTTGTACACTCGATAAGGTGTGTGATTGATAGTGGTAGTGTAGGAATATAGATGAAACATTACATTGAAAGGTTGTATGTGTACATTTAAATTTGTTACAAATTCATACATATGCAGTTGCAAATCTTATATCATGACATTTGAACTAAACATGTATACATGAAGACCTTTGTACATTTGCAGAATTGATATCATGAATGGTAGCCTTTTGTGGGAAATTTTATTTTCAGTAAACATGAATACATTTGATACCCCTTGAACGACAATGCCGCTTTGGATACAAGAAGTGTTGAGTAAAGTAGTAGTGGAGGTGTTATCAAAGTAGAGGGTAGTATTTACGAAGGGTTGAGGGATAGTAGTCTTGACTCCTCCTTTCTTCTTGCTCCAAGTGTTGTTACATGTGCCATTTTTGAGTACCTTTTGAATGAAAAAGGAGGTGAAATGCGCAGATTTGCAAGCGAGGGAACTTTGGAGAAAGTTGTGAATGTCAAACCCTGCCTTTCAGTGGTTCCAATGTCGACAGTTGCTCTATGCAAAGTAAGTCCCTAGGACTTGTGGATAGTTAATCCCAAGACATTTTAATCGATAATTGTCTTCGATTCCCTCTTGAAACAGGGGGTATGGGAATTTATAATGGGTTGGAGGGATCCCACATGAGTAGTTGTATCTATCAAATTTAAAAACAAATAAAGGTAATGTTGGTGGTGGGATTGATGTGTAAGTAGACAATATCGTGATTGTTCATGTAGCACCATTTATGAGGCTGCGTTAAGCCATAAATTTGCAATAAACCTGATTTTTCTTTGTTTACACAACAAAACTTTATGTTCAAACTAATCATCATTAGGATATCTTAGTCCAAATTTTTTGCACATTACTTTCAACAATGGATTATGCGATTAGAACATTCAATTCCTTCACCATCTGAAGGTTGTGGAAGTCCACGAGATTGTTTTTTGCAAACAAATGTGGTGTGTCATTAAAAATGTTGAGCTCCTGCTGAGTTAGGTGTCAGTCGGTGCGAGACATTAGGAGTTCCCAGTCCTCAATAAGAGGAGTTGTATCTCGCATGTGGAGCAGTGAATTCCAGAATGAAACTTGTGATGTTGTTGTTCCTTGTTGCTGAAATATTGTTTGCAATGTAATGGAAGAATGGAATCCCTTCAAAAGGATGACTCCATGGGAATTACTTGCATAAAGAGGACTATCCAAAAGCAGTGGTAATTGGCCGAGGTCGCTTAGGAGGATGACCAATCTGTTCCCAAATTCAAATGTTTTTCAGTGTGGAAAACTTCACATAGCCTAATGTAAATTTTTCTTAGCAACTTTGGGCCGATGAAACTCATTTCATCAATAAGAACATATTCTATATGTTTTAGCGACTCTTGAAAAGACGATAATGCATGGCCTTCAGGGGTTTTAGTTCTTTGAAGAGAGGACTTGTGTTGTATGCAATACAAGGGCAGTTGAAATAGAGGAGCATTTCATCCTTGAATGTTGAAGGTACACAAACATCAGAGACATGTATGAGAAAATTCTAAGAGTTGATTCCATGATATAGTTATTTGAGAAAAGTGAAATAAAAGGGTCAATGGAGATGTTATCTCAATTCAACAAGAGGGGAAACATTCTAAAAAATACCATTAATCCCACAAATCTTTAAGCAGTTGGAATTTGCAGTGGTCCCATAAACCCTCAACCTTGTGGATGTGATTAAGACCATTTCATTTCATTTCTCTTTGTAGAAAAAGGTTGGAAAAGTTTTGAAATTGTGCACCTACAAAATTTGGACCTCTTAATGGACCATGCATTTGATGGAAGTCATTTCCCACTCATTTAATAAGTTTGAAGAGCAAGATGCCAATTGCCACATAATTAAAAAAACAAAACAAAGGATTGCACTAATTATTCTTTAAATGACACTCTTACGAGGGGAACAACATGAATTGGAGATGTCATCAAGACAACTTCAAGACCTTAGAGGCTCAAACAAATCCACAAAATGTTGTGGATAGAGAAGCCAATGGAAATGATACAACAATTTGGCCACCTACAAGTGAACGATGGAAAGGCCAAGACCTTCCTGGGGTTTTGATCTACGAAAATCCCTCAAGCATATGCCATTGACCGCCACTAAAATATGGCCCGAAAGTAGAAGCTTTTGTGATGAAGGACTCGAACCTATTCCCCCTAGATGGAAGTGTGTGTGTGAAAGTTGAGTGATGTTCAATTATTCATGATGTGATAAGAAAATAATTGGAGCTTGTTATTTCTTTAAAAGCTACAAACCAAGGTATGATAGTCTTGATAAAATTGTGGACAAATTAGCGAGTGATGGCATGGGGCACAATACACACATTGCTTCACTATTGTTGGGTCCCCTATGGCGAGAGTGAGTTTCTCTGGGTTTTCCAATGGACAGGCCACAAGGATGGCTCCCCACGCCGATTGGTGTGGAAGGATGATGAGGAGGCAAATCCTATAGAAGTCATGTTGATGGTGCCATCTCCTGGAGATCCGTCTTCGGAATTGAACACCGAGTTGACGGTCGTTGGAGTTTGCATTGAAATCCAATGTATAGAGCTCATTTTGCTTATTAACGAATGCGTAATGCTCCTTATCGAACGATTTTTCTTCACAGACTGCACATTAGGGGAAATCAAGGTTATTCATTAAAATTGGAAATGACGAGCTGCTAAATACGTTAAGTTTCAAGTAAGAGCTCCAACTTTACGAAAATTTGTAAATGACCGTTTGCTAAATGCATAAATGCTTAAATACGAGCTATAAATTTACGGCTTATTTGGATTATCACTTAGCACTTTGTTTTACAAAGATTCTGCATAAAGACTAAAACATATGTAGTTTCCAAAATAAGTTGAATGCAAAGGAGGGTTTACATGACCTTTGAAATCTGCATAAATTCCAAAACGAACAGTCTCTTCCTCTACAGCCTCGCGAGCCGCAACGCAGACGACATGTAAAACAGAGATGCCAAAAACCCGCATATAGAAAAAACAAATGATTTGAAACCACCATAAGTGACCCCCTATCAAACCGTCAAATTTAACATAGTTCTGAAACGCGACCAAAAGGGCCTTTCCTATAGAGGCAACGCCTTCACATAATAAGGTAAATAAACTTAATCTAGTAATCTAACAAATTATTTATTACACTTCTTTTCATTATTATTACAATCGGCTAGATGTGTATACACTAAACACTTAGAAATGCTAGGTTTGAGAGTGATTGATATCTCTTGGTGTCTTTTAAATAGATGTATTTAAGATATCTATGCTAGTCTTTAATTTTTAATGTTTGTTAGGAACTAAATTTATTTACACTTATTATTTATTTGGCAATAATTATCTTTCACAAATAGTTACATGTAAAAGAAAAAAATACATTTTAAAGTAAAAATTTAAAAACTAAAAATAATATACATCAATATAATAATATTATAGTTGCTTACCCATTCACACTATTCACACTTATTATTTATTCCGCACTAATTAAAAAATTAACATCCCCTCGTTAATTATCTTGAATTTCCTTTGGTATATAAATACATAATCAAACATTGAGTTGACATTAAAAAAATTATTTTAACCATTTAATTATTTTTTCAGTCATCGCATGACATTACACTCCTTACTTGCCATGTAGGAACACTTATGGGTGTAATAAATAGAGAAGTAATTTTAAGCACATGCATATATAAAATATATTTTTTATAAGTAATAATCAAATTCATCTTTTCACAATGACTTGGAAACCTAACAAATCTCAAATATCGTTTTCCCAAATGACTTGCAACCCTAACAAATATCAAAATGCATAAATATTTTTACTCCTTGCTATCTTCTTCCCATATATGTACATATATTTTTTATTTAATGTTTATTTTTATAAGCCAGCAATTTTTTTAAAAAATTTAACGTTTTATAAATCAAGGCATAAAAATGAACAACTCACACCATTATACTTATCTTTATCACTGTAATATGCCTCTTGAATAATTATATATATGGCCCAGTCAGCTTATTTTACTATTAAAAAAACAGAAGAAACATTTCACAAATCAAGATCATTGTAGACACTTCGACATATCTGTGAATAATGGTCCATGATCTGCTTATTTTACAAGGAATATGAAACATTTTGACATTTCCCACCTGTTTGAATAATGTTCAGAGTATATATATTATATATAACCCAGTCAGCTTATTTTACGAAAAATAAGAAGCATTTTACAAATCAAGATCATTGTAAACACTTACAGCCAACGCATACTAATAGATATCAATGCCACCAAAATATCTCACCACATAGAATCCCCCCACCTTTAAGCCGCCTTAAAACCCTCTGCATTGTCGATAACAAATCGATATTTGACATCACCCTTCTCCAGCCTCTCCATTGCTGTGTTCACATAATCTATTGGAATCTTCTCTATCGTGCATGAGATCTTATGTTCTGCACAGAAGTCCACCATCATGTCCTGGGTCTCCTTAATCCCGCCAATATTACTGCCTCCAACAAATTTTCGACCTAAAATCACCAGAACAATTTTCAGCAGAAACCATTTTAAAATATACATTAAAAAGGTCAGGCAGATGAAATCACAACAGAGCAATACCGAAAAATTCCTGGGCTAACTCATCACAGGGTAGTTATTAGAAAATCCCAATCACAACAGAGCAATTATAACAGCAATAAGACACTTATAGATGTTAGATTGAAACCCAATGGAGCCAAATCTAGTGGTAGAGAATGGTGGCTCACAAAGAACCTATCAAAAGTTTCAATTCTCTAGAAGTGCCAAATAGAGAGAAAAAAATAGATGAGAAGAACTGGTTCGTATTTAAGGCAAGAAATCAACCTTAGATTGGCAATGATAAAATTTAACATCACTGCTGAAGGTTTTTAAGCAGTTGTTAAAATTCAAATGATGCATGAGAGCATTGCAAATAAAATAATAGAAGCTGGTGATCAGCAAGATAATGGGATGGGTGAGATCTTATTTCTGATAAGGCTCACCCCTCTGCTTCGGCACCTCTTACTTCTTTTAGATTCGATGTGACTTTTTGTATGAATGGAGTTGTATATATTGTTCTATTAAAATGCGCTTTTTAATAAAAAAAAAAGAAGAAGAAGAAGCAGCTGTTGCCCCCTGGAGTGGACCCTAACTAGATGAACTCAACAATTTTAGTCTAAAAGTGTGACAGAGGGTCATAATAAAACTCTTACCAAATATGACGCTTCCGGCTGGAAATTGTAAAGGCTTAGGAGGTAAGCCAACTACAACCAGCTTTCCATTGACTTTGAGCAAATTGAGCAAAGGGGGCAGAGGGTGATCAGCTGAAACCGTATCAATTATGTAATCCAACGACTTGGCTGCCTCCTTCATCTGGTTCTCATCCTTGCTGATAAGAAAATGATCTGCCCCCAAAACCTCTTTCGCTTCCTTTTCTTTCTTTGGGGATGTACTACTGATCACAGTCACATGCAGGCCAAAGGCTTTGCCAAATTTAATTGCCATATGACCAAGACCGCCAAGCCCCACCACACCGAGGCGGTTTCCTGGCTCTGTCATTCCAAAGTGCATCATGGGGCTGTAAACCGTTATTCCAGCACATAACAATGGGGCAGCCTCATCAAATGGCAGGCTTTCAGGCACCTTAATTACAAACCTGAGTGCATATCATACATATAGTTAATAGGAGTTTCAGCAGCCACCATTATTGTTAAGAGGTTCTGTATTAAAATCAAGTTAATAACAGACCTGAGTTCAACTCATATCTTAAATGCACTTAGACACCATTTATATTCACTGCATGTCTATTAAGAAACAGGTAAGTTGGTTGGCAAAAGCACTCACTTCTCGTCACAAACCATTAAAGATGAGTAGCCTCCGTATGTGGTGGAACCATCTATATCAGTGTTATTATAGGTCAAGACGACATTATCACAGTACTGTTCAAGCCCCTTTTCACAGGCATCACAGCTATGGCAGCTTCTTACCATACATCCCACACCAACACGATCATCCACACTGAATTTCTTAACTTCGGATCCCACTTCTATCACAGTTCCAACAATTTCATGCCTGCAAAAGGTTTTTTGAAGTTATTTCTCAGCGTGTTAAGGAAAAAACTGTTAAAAGTAGATAATAACAAGTAAAGAGGCTTTACCCTGGAACTAATGGATACTTGGAATTGTGCCATTCATTGCGAAGCATGTGCAAATCAGAGTGACAGACCCCACAGTAAACAACTCTGAATGTTACGTCACTGGGTCCAGTCTTCCTGGAAGGGAAGAATGAAATCAGAATTAATTACAAGTAGACCCAATACCCAAACAGATCCACTGCTGAATGGGAAATAGGTGTTCATTCTATCCCAGAATCCAAATTAGATCATTGTTACCGTGGCAGACCATCATACCAAACATGTCCACAAAATAGGCATACTAAGGTAACATTCCCATGGATGGGGTGAGCCACAAATTTTTATGTGGGTAAGGCTTTGAAATTTTGGGAGTTTTTTTCATAAAATTGGTCTCATGCTTTGTAAAAATTCAAACAAATATAATAATATTTTTTTGTGAAATACAATTAAAAATTAACTTTTGCTAAAAAAGCCCATATAATCTCCAAAGAAAAACCCATATAATCTCCCTCCAGCTGCTGTAAATTCTCAGCCCCCACAACTAGCTGGGGGCTCATACTATTTCTAAGCAGCCCCTGCTCCAAAAAATTGAGGAGAAAATTATACTGTTTGCAGTTTTGCAATAATTTTTTTTTGCATGAGACCACCTGCAACAAAAATATAGAAGCAACAGCCCACTGCTACCTAAGCTGCAGTAAAAATGATGGGGCCAACTAGCTCCATTCTTTTTGCAGCAACAAGTTCCATTATTAATTTCAAGCTTGCTACAGGAACACCGGAAAATAAGAGTCCCAAATTTGAGCCGCTGCTGCTAAGATAAATCATGGCAGATTTGCAGAGGTGTGATCCCATGGACACAAAAAAAAAAAAATTGTTGGAAAAAGTCATGGGTATGGATTACAAAAAAATTGATTTACATTTATTGATTAATTCTTAATAGATTCTTAGAACAACCAAATGAACAAATATCTGATGTCTAAACTAAAATATTGGGACAGAATCACTAAACCGAAAATACAATACAGATCTAATTATGATATAAGAACATACATAGTTTATACAAAATAAGAATCTTCATATTTTAAAACAAGCCCAAACATACAGGTCAAAAGAACTCGACGAAAATTTAGATCATTACGAAATTTACGGGCCATAACATTTTCAACAAGAATATAAAATGATAAAATATTTAATCATCAAAAGCACGAAATCACGCTTGCTTTAGGAAGGAAGCCCCTGCGTCAACACAGGCATATAAAAACTTTCTTACATCACATTAAAAACAACCCGAAAAAACACACAGTTGATATAAGCTCTTTGAAATGAACGTAACTCTCAAATTACACCCCAAAACACAAATAAATAAACTGTCCGCAGGTAAGAAAAAAAGAAAAAAAGTCTGCCATGCAACTGTTTAGATGCAAAACCCTAAAACTCGGAAGAACGAAAAGGGGAACAAACAAAAACCCAAAAGGAAGAGTTAGGCACCCGAGAGACTCGGTGCCAGTTAACTGAATGAACTTATTTTGACGGATAGAAAAAAACAGAGACGTGCACAGATATTTATAAAATTAACTGAAAAAATATTTGGGTGTTTTTTGACGCACCTGCGGGTGAAGTTTAAAGGCGACAGAACGCCGGATTGGTCCTCGGCAGCCCATCCTTCAACGTCAAATCGATTTTCTTCCATCTTTTTAACAGTAAAAACAGCGCAAAAACGACTTCAAAGAAAATGTAAGAGCGTCAGAGCACAACAGACAGACAATTCAAGGAGCAGAGGGTCGGAGGATTGTGTGTACTTATCCCGGCGATTTCCGTGATTTGACGCCGTTTTGGCTGGTTTTTTAAAAAGCGTCATGCCTGCGCATCTGTAAACCTATCGTTGACATGTGTCCCATAGGGATCGGTGCATGTGTACAATTCGCTCAATTAATGTTTAGTGGTCCACAAAAACATTATTTATTTATTATTCTCCATTTGCTTGGCGGTTCGACATTTTAGTGCCGATTGTGTTGCCATGAAGGGTGAGCTAATTGTTTGGGGCGCTGTCCTCGTCAACTTAAAATTAAAATAATGGGTGCTTGCGAATGGTCATTAGATTCTTGTATTTTTAGATATAAATATTGACATCAATAATTATTTATTGTTTTCTTAAATTTTTAATTTAAAATAGGGTAATTGACAAATAATTTAAATATCTCATTTATATTTAATATTAAGAAAGACATTCATACACTCCAAAGGAAGGTGTTATTTTCCGTAAATAATAGATTCCATTTCACAAATGTGGTTTTTTTTTTGTTTGGACAATGACTTTCTAATATTTGGAACTTTAACATGACACATTTAATTACTCGAACACTTTTAAATGTACTTGTTATTAGTACCTGCCGTGCCACGACAGGGTATTATTGTTTTCACTTGTCACTGATTAAATGCAAATCGGTGGGGCTATGGCTTTCTAGGGAGAGGAGCCAGTGATGGTGCATTACCCAATAGTGGTGAGGGTAGTTGACATCTTTGACTCCAGTTTTTACACAGTAAAATATTAATAATTGAATGAATACTATCCTATAAATGTACAAACACTCTTCAAAACTGATGTGTCTGTCACTTTTCATGTACAACCATGAATCTATCAACAATAGAATACTTGATATCATTTTTAAACATAAAATAACATATATTATACTTCCATGTTTGCCAAATTTAAAGTCAACATGTATTTAATACAAGGATATATAATTGTATTTCATCCCTATACAAAATTGATACCACATCATCATATCAATTTGATGTCACTTTTCATATAATTTAAGTTCCCATTTTACAGTGTTAAAGGTCTTGTCATACACAAACTTTGGGGCAGGTTCTCACAAAAATAAGTCCAAAGTGCACCATTTTCAAATACAAGTTGTCTTTTAAGCATTAACTTTCTCACCATTTTCTATACCAACTACTCCCATAAATGATGTACTTGCATATTTTCAACAAATGTGAGGCTCAAGAAACAAAGATTGAATTGAAATGAGAAATCAAATCAAATTGAACTTCAAATATGAGTATTGAAATAAAATATCATAAATCTTGATCCACCCCTATCAGTTTCACCCAATCAAAAACAAGCACAAGGATCAACCAATTTTACCCAATCAAAAAAAAGCACAAGGATCAATCAACTACAACACTTTTCATATCTCCTATAAATCCAGTTCCTCAACTGCTCTGAAATTTTATTCAGTTAGTATTATTTTGCTAGTGCATGACAATTACAGTTCCAAGCTGCCGTAATCAATTATTATTCCACATCATAGTGCCACATAGTAAGTTCTTAACTCTGTTGTTATATTGATGCACATTCATTTAATTTTAATTTTTTTGTCAATCTATATATGGGAGGGGAGCCAAAAAACCTGGTAATCCCAAAATCTGCATCAAAAGAAGCACTTGAGAATTCTCTCACGTGATCTACTTTGCAAACAAATTTGACATGTAACCCACCGTGCATACTTGCTGGTGCATATTTTATGCCTTTTCATGAAGATGTATATTAACAAGTAATTCTAGGATAAATTAATGAAATTTGTAGATGTATATTTACAAGTAATTCTAGGCTAAATTAATGAAATGTGTAGGTGTATATTTACAAGTAATTATAGGCTAAATTAATGAAATCTGTAATGTATATTTACAAGTAATTCCAGGCTAAATTAATGAAATCTGTAATTCATATTTACAAGTAGATGTATGTTCTGTAGACGTATATTTACAAGTAATTCCAGGCTAAATTAATGAAAGGCTCTATATTTACAAATAGATATATATGAAATATACATCTACTTGTAAAAATACATCTACAGAATACACATCTGAATGTAAATATACATCTACAGAATATACAACGACATGAAAAGGCAACATATAAATATACAGCTACATGAAAATGAAGCATAAAATATACAACTACATGAAAAGGCAGCATAAAATATACATCTAACATGTAATTACTTGTAAGTATACATATACATATTTCTTCAATTTATCCTGGAATTACTTGTAAATATAAATCTACATGTACACATACATCTACAAGTTTCATTAATTTAGCTCAGAATTACTTGTGAATATTCATCTACATTAAAAGGAAGCATACAACTATATTGCATGCTACCTTTTTCATGTAGATGTATATTTGGTCATAAATTCAAATTTGTATTTGTTTCAATAACATTGCCTTCCTCTGTACTAGACCCATTTTCACCTTTGATCTTTGAAGTATCCATTGCTCAGAACATAGGCACTCACATCAAATGGCTGCACTTCCTTTTACGTTAGTTGATTCAATATTCTAAAAATCTCATTGTTGTAAGTTACATCGGTTTGGTAAATTTATCTATCTTAGTAGGTTTTATTGACATCATGAGGAGAAGGCAACTTCAAAAAGAGTAAGACCTGCATGTGCCAAAATTAGGGGAGCAAGATTTCCGCCAAGTGAAGAACATGAAGAAGAGGCTATCAATACCCCACCTCAAGATGCCAATGACACACCACATGAAGAAGTAAATGTCCAAGCAATAAGAGTGATCCCTTCAACACAAAAAGTGTCAAAGCTAAGATCTGATTGGAACAAGTCTGATATGAATAATGCCATGAAAGATGTAGAAGATTATGAATACTCTACACGTGCTGCTGCAAAAAATGGGGTATACTAACGACCACCCTTACTTCTTGGCTGATGGGCATTACCACCACTAAAAGAAAGGGTCCACCAACAATTCTAACAGATGAAGAAGAGATGGAGATAGTGAGTTGGTGTCATGAAATGGCTGACATGGGACATGGGTTAGAAATTATACAACTTAAGACATGTGTGGCACAAATCTGCGAAACAAGGTCTAACCCATTCACGGATGGTTTTCCGTAAGTCATGGTGGGCAGGTTTTAAAAAAAGACACCCGGATCTAACATTAAGGACAGCTGAAGGCCTTGATAAGGATCGAGCAGTGTGTTTGAGGCCATCAATTGTCAGTTCCTTCTACATTAATTTGTCTAAAGCTTATGAGGCCAACCCATATGGACCAAACTGAATATGGAATTGTGATGAAACTGGATTACAAGTTGGAAGGAACTGCGGTATGAGAGTGCTTGCTAAAAGGGGTAGTAGGAGTGTGCCATATATCATCCCAAAAAGCAGAGAATGGATTACCATATTGTGTTGTGTAAATGTTGTTGGACAAAGCATTCCAAGATTCTATCTTTTTAAGGGGAAGAGCCATTTAGAAAATTATATTGTAGGTTGTGAGCCTGGAGCTTGCATGGCAACACAATCACATGCATGGATGACAAAAGATTTATTCATGAACTGGTTACATCACTTTGCATCATCTATACATGGTGGAGTGTCTCCTACCAATAGGCATTTACTAATTTTTGATGGCCATGGTTCACATGTTGCTTTGGGGACAATTCAAGAAGCTAGGAGTTTGGGGATTGATTTGTTAACATTGCCTACACACACCTCTCATAAATTACAGCCATTGGATGTGAGTGTCTTTGCTCCATTCAAAACATACTTCAAGGAGGAGAGACACAAATGGATAGTTGCAAACCATGGGATAGATGTGAAAAGGGCTGAATTAGCTGAGTTAGGGAGCAAAGCATTCAAAATGGCTCTTACACCTAGCAACATTAAATCAGGATTCAAAAGAACAGGGATATGGCCTCTTAATCCCAATGCCTTGGATGAAGACATGGGACCAAGCAGAACATTTGACACATCTTTTCAAGATGATGTTGGTGCAGCAGAAAATATGCTTCATCTATCTAGGGTTGATTTAGAGCAAAGTGAAGATGTTCAGATGGTTCCTAACACACAATTGGAGAAAGAATCAGAACCTCAACAAGAGATAAATATAAATGAATGTGTTGCTCAACAATTGGAAACTCCAAATGAATTAATCAAATTGATGAATCACTATCTATGCCCACAGAAGATAGCCCTCTCGATTGGATGAAAGAAGCAACTCTTAATCTTGGTGTAAACTTGAACTTCAATAATGAAGAGGTCAGCCTCTCTTTACCCTCTCATCCAACACTACTTCATGACTCAGATTTGGTGCACTACTATGTTGGCAGTCAAGCTGAAGAAAATGATGCAGATTCACAGTTAGAGGCAGCAGGGGTATTAGGGGTAGATTCAAACCAAACTTGTGAGGCAAACCAAGGACAAAAACTCTTGGTAGATTCTTGAAACTCCCTGTGGAAAAGGTTAGAGAATCATCAAGGTCAAATAGTGCTTCTGGTATAAGATTGAGTAGGGAATCTCTACTAATCACCGCAGATCAGTACATGGAGCTTCTGGTTGAGAAAGAGAACAAAAAAAAGAAATAGATGAATTGAAGCAAAGAAAAAAGGAACAAATCCAGGAGAAGAAGGTTGAATGAATTGTTGAAAGGGAAAGGAAGGAGCAGGAAAAGATTGAAAAAGAATATAGAAGGAAAACAAAGGAGCACCAAAAGTTGATTCAAAGGCAAGAAAGGGAATAGAGAAAGGAACAGGAAAGGATTCAAAGGGATCAAGAGATAAAGGAGAAGGAGTTTGAGAAGGCAAGAAGAGAGTTAGAAAGGAAAATGAGATTGAGTAGTCCAATTAATCTTTTTCCTGATCAACACCCAATGTTAAGAGAATTAATGGGCATACATTGCCCTTTATCAGTTTCAACACATAATTTTGCAGTTGGAGTGAATGCTTCTCCAAGTTTTGATCCATTCCCAACTATGCCTATGAGGGATGTCAACATGGGGAGGCAATTACAAAGTAACACCCCAGCTTCAACCTCAACTGTAGATTCAACACCGCCCTTCCTCGGATTTTGGAAATGATATTATCAAAAGTAAATATTTATTTTTGAGGGCTGAATTTTTGATGTGTGGAATTGGCCTTTCGATTTAAAAACTACAATATAGTAATAGTAGTTATATGGCCCAAGTATATTGTATGGCCATGTTTTTGTAATGGACAATGGAAATGTTTACTGAATGAATATATGTCTTCCAAGTTATGTGATACCTTTTTTCAAAGATTTAAACTCCTATTGTTTCTGAAAATTACATTGAGTAACAGAAAATAGTAAATGACATTAATGTAACAGCCAGAAGCCAATAACACAATCTACCAGTAGAAAAGAAAAATATGTAATAGTTTCTATCACTGCCTCAATAAGGGTAAAAACCTCACCTATTAGAACCGTATGGATTGTAGATATTCAAAGAGAATCAAACAATTTCCAAACTAAAAAATGTGTTGATAACAACAAGCATCTGCACTTCCATTCTGAGTCACTCCAACAAGCATAACAACACCACTGCAAGACATGTACAAAAATTACTATCATTTTTTAATATGTAAAATCACCAAATTATACAAATTAGTTATTAATAATAGGGGTTACTGTATGATGGAAAAGTGACAAACGAGCGTGGGAATCTACAAGTAACTCTTCCTCACACCCGACCTCTCGAGGTCGTGCAAGACAAAATGGGTGGGGATGGATTATGCGTAGGGTATGGGTAAACTAGTTAGGCAATCTTATATCTTTGACATGCACTAATGGAATATGCAAATCTAAGGCAAAGAAGGCCCTCCTAACATGAACCGGCATGATAGATCGGTTAGCAAGGATGACTCGCTCAAAGGCTCTAATCAATATCGAGCTCGCGTGATCCGATCTACAAGTTGTGGGATACGTGGAAAATGACCGGATGGTTTCGTGTATGTCTCAGATGGGTCATATGATGGATGATGGATATATAGCGGATTCTATGGTCGATTCTCTGGTCTAGTCCGTAAAATCTTTAGCTTTGTTAGTGTTATGTCTAACAAGGATAATTGTGTGATGATGATAGGTGGAAGTGGAGTGGACCTAAATATTAATGTGCGTAAGCCGCGTCAATGTTAGATTGACTCAGTAGGCTCGTTGGGTCGTGGATTTGTGGGTCACAACCGTAGATTCGTGGTTGTTGTGGACTCTATGGTCATGTGCGGAATCAGTCCCTAATCCCTAGTATCCAATAGTCGTATGCCTTTTCGGCCTCTACATTCGAATTAACAGCTTGTGCAATCTTTTACGAGTATCTTATAGGCAATCTTGCAATTTGAATCCTTAAGATGGTATCTATGTCTCGTGAGAGTGTCTCCTGTGTCCTGGTCATGGGGGACCAAATGGTCACAACCAAATGTTTTCTCTCTTTCAAGTCCTTCTACTACCATGCGGATATTTATCTAGAGTAATATGTAGTTTGGTTGATTTGACCAAAACGTGTGTGCTTGGTCGTCTTCTATATTTAACCCACTTAACTGTGAGCTGATCTGTTGTAGGTTTCTTGTTGTTCGGAAGACTTGGATTCTAAGGTTCGATCTATATCAGTTATTTCCATAATAAGATTGGGTTGAGGCACGATTGGCTCGAATACGTATTCTCCGGGCTCTCTAGGTCCCGTGATTGTCATACAAAAAGAAAATGATACAAATCTAACTAATAACAGAATAATTAAACTTCATAAGATATGTCTATGTATATTCCTAAATCTGATAGTTATTGATAAGCTACTGAACATAATTTAAAGAGCAATTATCTAATATATCTAAAATTGACAACTAAACTAATAACGCATTTAAAACAAACAAAGCAACCGAGTATAGCTACTTGTGCTGCAATTTTAGATCTATTCTAAATAACCCGATAACCGATCTACTCTATTTGAAAGACTCTCGATCCTACCTCGTAAGTGAGGAGTGAATCATAGTTTCTCGAAACTATCAATCCCCACACCTCCCCGCAATATCGAAAGTAAAATTTAATTGAAATGAAATGATTAGCTACTCTATTTGATATGCTTTTAATCTAGAACTTTGAAAGCTAGAACCTGGATTCGGCGGAAAGTGGCGAATCCGATGGTGTGTGACCTTGTCCCCTCAGTGTGATCTCCTCGTTCTTTCGTGCTCATGCCGATCCATAAAAGCATGTAATGCTAGCATCAACAAGAGTAGATATTGGCACAAAGGCAGCTTAGGATGCAGACTCAATACAATGCGAGTAGGAGAGGGATAGCGCAAGAGTACAGAGCTTGACTTACGCAATTCCTAACAGATTTATCATGAGTCATACAACATAAAACGCCCAAAGACTAAACTATCATGTTTGATGAACAAAACCTGCAACTTTAATGGCTTCCTATTGAGATGAAACTATCCTACTCCAATTGATTTGGATGAAAAGACAACAACACTTTGCATAAGGAGAATATGTGGCTTTCTCGACAACTAAACAATGCTAAATATGCATCTAACAAATGAAACTAAGAATCCTAAACAAAATGAAAGGCTAAACTATTGAAATGAGAAATTCAGAGAAATTTTGAGGGGCCATTTGCTTGAGCACAAGCCAACTATTTATAGCATTTCCAATTACCAAAGGTAAAAACCAAATTGATCTCTTAAACCATAAACAATGCCAAAACACTATTCCAGGGAACCAGAATCATTAATGCAAGCCAAAGGCAGTGAAAAAAAGATGGTAAACGTTGAAATTTACATGAGTCATGCTAAAAGAGAATTTTGGAAAACGCGTGAAGGACCGCTGCCCTGAGAAGGGTGGCGGTTACAGGACCACCGCCTGCCCAGTGGCAGTGTAGTTATGAGACCACCACCTAGGGCGGGCGGCGGTTTTGTAAATCAAGAACAAAACACAAAGGAAAAGAGGGGAAAAGAGAACAAAAAAGCACGTAAGGGCTAAGCGGGGCATGCGGGATGTTAACGCATACTTGGGGAGCTTTTCTGAATCCCAAACACCTTGCATGAGGAGACCTGTATCATCATTGGGGCACGTGTTATGTTATTCCGTGCGGTGCGCAAGACTTACAATTTTGGGTACGTACATATTGCCCCCTCGGAGAAGCATTTTAGCCATGAAGAGGCATAAAACGGTGGGTTCGAGTATGGTGGTCCCGAAATGGGAAGTTAGAAGTCATACTTGACATGTCCGTGTGTCGAATGATGCCATCCAAAATTCCCGCTACTTGCAAAATGAAAAGAGAACTCAAGTGCAGATAGACAAAAAGATCGAAAAATAAATACTAAAATATCATGAAATGAGGACGTACCATTTGTGTGGGGATAAGAACTTACCTCCGTCGGTGCTCCAAACCCACGAAAAGGGGCATTCAAAACAAGTCAGGTTGCTATATATGTAAAAGTGGGCCCATTTTCCTATTCATTTGCGCGTGTTGATTTGGTTGATTTTGAGCTCTGGGACCCACGGTGATGGTTTCTCACGAGAGTATAGTCAAAACGTCCGGACGAGATCGTGATCATGCCTCCACGAGCGGAACACCGACCCGCGAGATCACAAGTTAGTTTTTCTCAATTTTCTGTTTTTATCCCCAAAATATTAAAATGTTGAAAACTTTGTCATGGGGGGATAATTTTTGAAAATGTTAGTTTTAATAGGTTCATCTAGGGGGGGCGCCTACTGGGTAGGCTTCTTTTTAGTCAAAATAGTCTTTATTTAGTGTTTTTAGGCCTTTTTAGGGCATATGACCCGTGTGGGTTTTCGGGACACGACCGCCACCCCCACAACAGGCGGCGGTTACACAACCGCCACCCTGTTCAGGGCGGCGGTTACAAGACCACCTCCTTTAAGGTGGCGATTACGGCCTGCCGCCTGCTGGCGACGGTCCTTCACAGAATGCACAAACAACACCTTTTTGAAGTTAATTTGGCATTTTTAGCATTCTTATGTGTTTTTATGATTTTTCTAACATTATTTAGATACTAACTTGTTCTGTTTTGTGTGTTTTTGGGTGTATGCAGGCGAGGAGGAGTATATTCGATGGAGCCGAGAGAGAGAGTGTGATTGGCTCCCAGCAGTATTAGATGCCCTTTCTCAGGATGAGTAGGACACTCTTCAGAGGGCTGGTATACTGCGTATATCATGGGTTCCACATGTTACACTATCCAGTCACATACTTTGTGACTTATTTTCATATTGGGATGTCGATCGGAACACTTTTCGATTACCAGGGGTCTAAGGTGAGTGGACCATTACTTTGGAGGATGTCTACCATATCTTGGGGGTCCCGAACATCGGGAGATGACTTACTCTTGAGACAACAGGTTCACGGGCTTAGATAACACAGTGGGCCTCATACATGGGAGATGTAGTTATCTCCACTGGTTCGAAGAAGGGGGTGAGGGTCCGATCTATTCCTAGCCTGCCTATCCCCTTGATTCGCCAGGCCATTATGGGGATCCTTGCCTCGAGATTGATCGGGGACAAGGGAGGAGACACTCTACTCTATTGCTAGTCCCCCATCATTACACAGATTGAGGGACATGGCCGGATTTACGCCTAGGGAGCCGACATACTTGGGACTACCTATCATGATCTGTACAGGGTGGTTCGTTTACAGGGGCAGTCTTTGAGCCATCCGACCCTGGTTATGAGTTGGGTCTATGAGCGCTTCATCCCCTATGGTAGAGGTGTAGAGGTGGCGAGATCCCGAGTTGTGAGGGCAACCAGATGGACGAGACATGTCGGTGCTCGAGAGAACCTCACTAGCCTGCCGCTTGCTTCCCCGACCACCGATGACACATGGAGGCCACACCATATCATGCCATGGCAGGTTTATGGGGCGAGGAGGCTCTTACTTTGATTTCCTACTCCACCACAGGCAGCTTGTTGACAAGGTAGGGAGGGTGGAGATACATCCCTTTCGTCGAGTGCCTCAAAGGCTTGGCTTGCCTTACGTGGGTATGCTTCCCTCGGTGGTACCAGGTATACGAGATTAGTTTGAGAGGCCGGGGAGGTCCTGGAGGCCGGGGTTGATAGTTGTTACTCATGGAGTCCCGATTGTAGCTAAGCGAGTAGTACGAGCTTGAGGAGAGCCGGTGCTCCTCGTGCACCCTTACTTCAGATTGCGCGGTCCCGCTCACAGCAGCAATGACCCTATTGACATAGACTCCGAGTATGAGGAGTTCACAGGGGGAGAGACAGAGGAGGAGACCGAGGCCGAGGCTAGTGAGTCATGTGGAGAGGAGGACAATGATCCTGAGTGGCATGACACTCGGGATATTTTACAAGCAGAGAGGGCGGAGTAGAGTGCGGAGAGGGTGACTCTAGTTTCAGAGGAGCCACTCTCTCAGGGCCTTGGCGGAGAGGATGAGTCCGTAGCAGGATGCTATGTTTCCCTGGCCAAAGGAGGAGCGCACCAGTCGGTGGCGGCATCATGGCAGTGCCGATCCTAGAGATCCACCTTGGAGGCCCGGTGATCCGAGTGAGTTATCATTCTTTCTTCTTAACGTTTGTTTTTAGTTGTGATTGCCTTAGTTGTTACCTCTCCTTTTGTTTATGTTTGGTTTTATCTTTTGATCATTTCTAATTGGCTTTTCACCTTTGCTTGCAGAGACTGCCGATGAGTGGCGAGACCTGATTCGCCGGGTATGCACCGATACACTGATGATTCCTATGGAGAAGACCCATGCAGAGCTATCTATGGATGCAGGGGAGCCTTCAGTAGTTGGTAGGGACACCGACATCTTTGCCCTCTGGCATGTGGCTAGGATGGTGTCTACCCTCCGTGTATTCTCAGAGCGTCGGCATATCCGCAGAGTCCTGAGACATGGGCGTGCACCCTCAGAGGTATCTCATAGGGGTTGAGAAGCCACTTGGCTCTCTTGGACTATTTTCATGATGTATTTTGTATCTCCCGAGATCTTTGAGCATTTTGACCATGCTTAGCGCATGATGGCATTGTATAGAAAACTTGTTTGTTTATATATATATTATTTTCTTGGATCAGATGCTTGGTATTAATGTTCTTATGATTCAATTACGCATGTAAATTATAATGTTGTTTTTATATGCTTCTCGGAATGTATGTAATGGAGAAAAAATGACACAAATGTTTACTTTCTTTTTGTGTTTCGTGATGCTTTGATATATGATAATGTAGGCACAATGTGACTTTGAATTCTAGCTTCTTATAAGCAACTTTTCAAGATACTTCATATTTTTTTCGACAAGATGTGATGATAAATCGGTATGATGAGTAGATAAACTTGCCCCACTCCTAACTCCACGCAACTAGTAAGATACGAGGGCTCATCACCGAGAGCTAGAAAGGGAACAAGTTATGAAATGTGTTGAAATGATAGTGATGAGAGATGACAAAGCTTTAGTGGAACCAAATTAGGATGCTACAAGCCTACTCTACTTGAGTGACTCCATAGCTTGGGATGCAACTTGCTTTGCGGTTTATCTAGACTTAGATCCGTAGATGGCCTCATGGTAGACAAAATCGGGTTTCATGGCTTTGAATTCTCTTGGAATTTTGGACATCTGATTCATTTGTCTTTGACTCAAAATTTCAAAGGTTTATTTGAATTTGATTGCTGACTACCTTCAATGTTTATTTGTCAAGAGGACTCCCTACACCTTGCCCCATGCTACTAGTAAGAAGCGTGGGCTTATCACCATGGACAAGGTGTAGGCGAGTAAGGGCATTCCCATCCTTTCCCAACCCTACGTCACCAGTAAGAGATGTAAGCTCATCACCAAAGGTTGGTGGGGCAAGGAAATGTGTAAAATTAAAATTTTCTGTTTGATCTATATTTGACTTGTTTATTTGAGCAAAATGTCAGTGTATTCTTATTTCCAAAGAGATATACATAGGGGATAGATGTGACATGATGAAGCTTCTAGAACAGACCATAGGCAAGGCACCTATCCTAGGAAGAAACCAAAGATGAGAACAAGCATGCAGATCTTGGTATGGTTACCATTAAGGCTTTGTCATATCTAGCTTTATTTGATGAAATGATTCCGAAACAGGTGACGACGTTATAAAATGAAGAAGTATGATTAGAGTGTTTATGCCAATACCATCAGAAGTTTGTAATGAATTGCTTTGAGAATGAGTTCCTTGATCACAAAATTGTATGAAACAAGCGGACAAAATGAACCTAACTATATGAAGATGCAATGTAGATATATTTATATAAATAGTTCTGGCCGCTTATGCGTAGAATCATTTAAGGTGTAGGGAATTGATTGTTTTGCCAAATTCCTCACCCTCTAGTGTACACAAGAGATATGCACCATTTCCATAGTCCTTCGTGACTTGGTATGGGTCCAACCATTTGGGCCAGAACTTCCTTCCTTCGTCGGTCTTTTTATCGATTCGGTGCCTAGCCTTAGAACTAGATCACCTTCATATATGTCTCATTCATAGACCTTCTTCTTATACCGCCAAGACATCCGGCGCATAGACTCTATGCTTGTTCAACATCTAACCTTGGCCTCATCTAGGCTTTCTAGCCGGGAGAGACATGCTTCTCTGTAAGCATCTTCATCCGTAATCCTTGTAATGAGACACGAGACTCGGGTATTTCAACCTCAAGCGGAGAACTGCCGCCTCTAAATACCAATGAAAAAGGCGTTGCTCTATTGGTGTTCTTATTGAGGTTTGGTGGGCCCACAAGGCCGGATATAACTTCAAATGCCAATCTCACTTGTTTTCTTTCACAGTTTTAAGAAGAATGACTTTTAGTGTTTTGTTTGTCGCTTCAGCCTGTCCGTTGGCTTGAGGGTAATATAGGGAGGCTGTATGATGGCTTATTTTAAATTTATTGCACAATTCGTGAACTACGTCATTCTTAAAAGAAGTCCCATTATCTGAGATAATGATTTGTGGGACACCGTACCTGCAAATGATTTGGTTCAAAATGAACTTGGGGATTACGTAACCCTAAGATAGTAGTAAGAGGCATAGCCTCTACCCATTTGGTAAAATACTCGGTGGCCATGATTATAAAGTTATGGCCATCTCGTAGATGAGGAGAGAACTTCCCTATCAAATCTAGGCCCCACATAGAAAAGGGCCATGGAGTACGATTGGTTGTAGAGCTTGTCTTTGGCATGTGAATCTCGTGGGAGAATTCTTGGCACTTACGACACCTTCGTACAAACTCTCTTGCCGCATCGTGTTCTAGAGTGGGCCGAAATAGCCCATCCGATGTATTCTGCGAGTAGTGGCATGACCACCGAAGTGGCCTCCACATATCCCACTGTGAGATTCATGGAGAATCTTCTTGGATTTTTTGTGTCGACACATCTTAGAAGCATTCCATCGAACGCTTTACGATAGAGCACCTACTCTATAATGATGTATTTAGCTACGATAATGCGTAACCGCCTTCTTTGTTGTGGTGTAGCACCTTCTGGATACGTATGGTCCATGATATAATTAATAATATCAGTATACCAAGGACACTCAGAGATAGGAGGTCTAGTTTCGATGTAGTATATGCATTCATTAGGAAAGTCCAGATCTACTAGATCACCCCGTCTAGTGGGTTATCAGCTAACCAATCCATAATGATTTGTCCTTTAATGGACTTCTGATTTACAAATGTTAATTTGAATTCCCCCATTAAGGTTATAAAGCGTCCAACCTTTTTAGACAAGGACCCTTGTGTGAGGAAAGTCCATAAATGGTCTATTTTTACAATGACCCTTGTTTCTTGATTTAGCATGTAATGCCTTAAGCGCTTGGTTGCAAAGATTATGGCAAGGCATTCTCGTTCTGCTTGCGTGTAACGTGTTTCATAGTTGAGCAACATTCGACTAATAAAATAGATCGCACATTCTCATTTGTCATCATCTTCTTGGGCTAGCATGCAAGCTAGCGAGACATTGGTAGCTCATGAGTATAAGATTAAAGGGCGGTCTGGCTTAGGTGGCATTAGCATGGTGGTGACAACAGAAACGCTTAACTGCGTTGAAATCGCTGCGTTGCGATCTTCATCCAATCAATACTATAATCTTTTTTTGAGTAGATTGTTGATTGGATGAATGACAAAACTTAAGTCCAGGATGAATCTTTGGATTGCACTGAGTTTTCCAAGAAATGACACGATTCCGATTCATCCAAGGTGGGATCATTTCGAGAACAGCTTGGATTTTGGCTGGGTCTACATCGATCCCTCGTGATGATATAATGTAACCTAGGAGCTTCCCTCCTGTCACATCAAAGACGCATTTTTCTGGATTTAGCGTGACTCCGTATTCTATTAGACGTGAAAGAATGATGCGGAGTACTTCTGGGTGATCACAACGCTTCTTGGCTTTGGCCAACAAGTCATCTACGTAGGTTTCTACAATTTTATGAATAAGATCATGAAATATATATGTCATAGCCCGTTGGTATGTAGCGCAACCGTTCTTGAGACCAAATGGCATAACAATGTAGCAATAGGTTCCCCAAGGAGTTATAAACGTGGTTTTAGCTTGGTCTTGTTCGGATATTCTGATCTGATTGTATCCTGAGAATCCATCCATGAGAGAAAAAAGCTCAAATCCAGCTTTTGCGTCAATAATGACGCCTCTATGGATGGTAACGGAAGTCATCTTTAGGACACGCTTTGTTAATGTCCCGTAAGTCTATGCAGATGCGTATCTTCCCATTCTTTTTGAGAACGGGAATGATATTAGATACCGATTGAGAGTAATCGATTGGTTTGATGAATCCTACTTGGAGGAGTTTCATTACTTCTTCTTTCACCATGAGAGCCACTTGGGTTTCATTGGTCTCGATTTTTGTTTAATCGGCTTTGCGTCTGATTTAGTGACGAGGTTATGTACCGCAATGTGTGGTGCAACCCCTGTCATTTCTTTATAATTAAATGCAAAAGCCTTCTGATGTTTTTTGAGGATTCGAGTGTGTATTTCTACTTCTGATGGAGTTAATGAGGATCCTAATTTCAATATCCTTGGTTCATCCTCCGTTCCAATGTTAATGTCAATTGTTTCTTCGATTAAAGAAGTGTTACCTTCTTCAAACTCAGGTGGGGCCGGAGGTAATTCCAGATCATCTCCGTTCTCTACCATGTATATGCTGAGCTCCTTTTGTGGGGGAAGCTCTATCATGGGATTTCCAAAGTAAGAAGACGAATGTGGGATTAAGGATGAATCTATCATGTGATGGGTGAGATGTAACGCTGCATAGGCATTTAAGTAATCTAGAGTGGCTCTATCACTATCAATGTGATCTAGGATAGTAGATTTGTTCTCATCTCTTTTTGTTAAAAGAGGGTTTGACATTTTTTAACCAATGGTTCAAGATTTAAGGATACTATGAAACGAGCATCTTCTAACTCACTTTGTTTGGGGTGAAGCGTGACACCAAGGTTGCTTTATAGAATCTGCGAGAAGATTTTGTTTTCATGGGATTTCTTTAATTGATATGAAGTCAAACTCTTTGCTCAAATCCAATACAATGCTATTTTTAGAGTGTAAATGCTCACTGGTTTCATACACCTCGGATACTTGGTTTGCTACCAATCAGTGAGTCTCCTAATACTTTGATGTTATTAACACCGATCCTCTTAGCTAAGATGAGACCAAGGAGGAGGGCTTCATACTCAGCACCATTGTTTGTACATTCGAAATTTAGTTTAAAGGCGAATGGTAGGATTTTTCCTGGGAGAAGTAAAGATTACACCGCCTTGGTTCCCCATAATGACATCTAGCTCCATCGAAATGGAGAGTCCAAAGATTTAGTGGGAATATAGACGTTGGGATATTTGTTGTGTTAACATCTTCTACTTCTACCATGCAGAGATCCTCTGCTGGAAGAGAACCAACACCTAGGGTATATCCCATGCCTACAGAATCAAATGGTAGGAACATCGGTAGATCCTATTCTAACAACTTGACAATCTTTGCACAAAGGTAATTCCTAACGATACTTTTTTACGATGTTAGCCTCATCTTTGAGGGCTGGGATAGTCTTGATTAGGCTCATAGTCTCAAGATCTGTTGTAGGTACCAACTTCTCCTCTGGTTTTGCGTCGGTGGGTTTATTAAGTTGGTTTGTCAGGAGTTCAAACTCCAAGTGAACACTTGGCCTTTTCTTTAAGTCAGCTAGGTGTATATCGAATGGCTTTGGATCCCCCTTAGCTATGAACACTTTTCCTAAATGCAAGAATATTACTTCTTGAAATAATGTAGAGGGGATTGCCTTCATACGGTGTATCCATGGTCGGCCAAGGATCATATTATAGTTGGTTTCCCAATCTATAATGTAAAACTCAGTCAGGATTGTTTTGGGTCCTAAGGTGACCGGTAGTATTATAGTTCTAATCGATGTGGCTTTAAGGCTATCATAGCCTCTTAATGTATTTTGAGTCGAGGAACAATTTGTTTCTCCATACCCTAGATTTTGAAGGAAAGAGAAGGGGACTATGTTAACTGTTGCCCCATCGTCAACCATTGCGTGTTTAACATAATTGTTATAAACCCAGACTTGCAAATATAAGGCTAGATCACCTCTGTGTGCAATCTCAGCGTCTGTTGGCATTTTGTTTATTTCGAATATAAACTCGATATCCCTATCCGACTGTCCCAGAGGGTGAATATCAAAGTCTATATGGTTCACTTGTGTTTCGGGAGGTGGAGTGATGTTAATTAAATGACCTAAACCTAATGCCTCCAAAAGAGCAGCCCTATGGGCAGGAGAATTCTTCAGTAAGTCTAAAAAAGAAATGTGCAAGAAGGTTTTTGTTAGATCATTAATTAAATCATACGTACTCACGGGTTTTACTAACATTTGTTGGATGTTATCTGTCTCTCGTAGGTAACTTGGACTTGGGCCGAGAGGAATACTTTCATGTCCTCATACAACTTCCACGGGTAGTTCAGCATCTAATTCCACTAAACCGACTATCTTGGGTCGCGGCTGACTTCCTAATTGTGGCGCAACTAATGGATTTAGTGAAGTCGAGGCTTCATGATCATTGTTTCCTGTCATTATGCCCTTATTTGTCCCATTTGGATTTAACCTATTGTTATTGTGATTTGGGAGGGGGTCATTAAAGATCTTGAGGGGAGCATTTTGAGGGGAAACTGCCCCTGTAAAAGTATTTGGTGCCGGTGACGCAGGATCTGCCAAGAACATATCTATGAAAAGTTTTCTTTGTTCCTCTAGCAAACGTTGCATGAATTTATTGTAGTCATGGCATGTTCTAGTGTCATGGCCTCGGATTTTGTGAAAACCACAATACGAGTTAGGATTGTAATTCCTAGTTTGCTGGTTTGGTGTATATTGTGGCCCAAAACTCTGATCAAACCATTGCCTATTAAGATTAAAGTTTTGCATTTGTTGTTTTTGGTTTTGATATCCAGGTTGAGTTTTGGCCCTTGGACCCTTTGTAAGGTTTTTCCGTTGTTGTTGTTGTTGTTGTGGATGATTAAAATCCACTGCATTGATTGTTGGGGTAAAGTTGTTGTTTCATTGGTTGTTCATTAGTGGTGGAGTATTCACAATATTTACCCTTTTGGCCTGATCAGTTACTCCATCTATTGTCACTCTGTGATTTTTATTAAGGACTTTAGGTCCTTGATTGACATTTGTGGTAGTGGGGTAAGTCGTAACATTCTGGTTGGAGGTGATTAACCTCCCGTTTGTTCCATATGTCTTGCGACCGCTATCTATTGCAGCTTGATCTATTCGGAGAGCGCTCTCAAGTACTTCATCGTAAGTCCTTAGTGGGAACTTTTGGACTTCTTCCTTCACCTCTCTGAGGGAATGAAGGAATAAATCGCATAGTTCCATCTGATCCATATTTGGAGCACTTGCCGAAGAATAGAGGACTGTATGCCATCTTTGAATGAAATGAGCAACAAATTCATTGTGTTCCTGCTTAATGTGCAAGAATTCCCTGATTCCTGTTCTCAACAGTTTGTTCATATCAAATGCCTTGATGAACTCAGAAACGAGCTATTTAAATGAATGGATGGAAGCCTCAGGTATTCTATAATACCAATCGAGGGCGATGCCTTCCAAGGTTTTGGGAATATTTTGGCAACAACCCCATCCTAAGGGAGCAGCTTCTCGAATGGCTATGGCGTAAGCCTTGATATGTGCATTCGGATCTCCCTCACCTTTGTATTTGGGAAAATCGGGAAGAGGTCTTGGAAGCATAACGCTTCATATGGTGAAGTCTAAGGGTTCTTTCAAATATTCTGAATAAGTCCCTATCACGTAGGTTTTGACCATTGATGGTGCCTGCTGAGGGGGTGGCGGTGGAATGGGTTGTTGATACAGTGTAGCGTATGCATTGGTAGGGGCATAAGGAAACCCCTGTGGTTGAGTAAAAATGTCAAGAGAGGAGAACATATCCCCTTGTGGTGATTTGGAGTACATGTTTAAGTATGAAGGGGGATTGTCTAGGAATGGATTATTTTGTACTAGACCGGGAGGTATCGGAACGGTGTTAGAAATGGCGGTTCTTGTTGGCGTTTGTTGTGAATACTGAGGAGTCATGCCTAACATGCCTATTCCTGTGAGGAGGTCTACTTGGCTAGGATGGTGTGGAGGATTAGAATTTCCTGCCTGTATGAATTGAGAATGGTGATTTGCCTGAGCAATTTCTAACCCCCTAACTTTTTCTACTAAAGTTGAAATGACTTCATTTGGTAAAGTCACGGTATTTTGCCTTAGTGGCGTTTGTTGTATATCCTGGTGTTGTATAGGCATGTGATACCCTGCTATGAACTAATCGTTGCCCTGCCAAGTTTCCCCGAGGGAATTTCCTACATGTAGTGGTATGGAGGTATTTTCTTGAAAAGAGACCTCGGGCCGTGCTTGCTTGTAAACTTCCTATGGGTGGGTACATACTTTGTGAGAGCGTTGTTCATTTCTGGCATGATGTACTGAATTTTCATCATCTAAAACTAGGTATGGATCTGATTGTCTACTAATTTTTGGTCTAAGCAACACCTGAGGAGATGAACCAGATTCTCCTGTGAACGTCATATTGTTCGAACCTGAAGGCTCTGTGTGTTACGTTTGAGCGAGCTGATCCAACTCCTCTGTTTGGAAAGATGAGCTATATCTAGTTTTTGGAGGTGGATTTTGTGTTGATAATTGGTTATTTGAATAGTTGTCACCCCATACTGAGAGCGAGGGTGATGACTATCTATTCAGTTGAGCGTAGTATGCTTCAAGACCTAGGAGAGGTCTACCATATGCATCAAATCCCGACATATTCGGGGGGTATATGAATACCCGCAGAATAATGGGTAAGAGCGAAGGTGGAAGGAAGAAGTGAAAATAAAAGAGGAAGAACTGTTTCGTTCACGTTGGGTTCACCAATTTTGTATGATGGAAAAGTGACAAGCAAGCGTGGGAATCTACAAGTAACTCTTCCTCGCACCCGACCTCTCGAGGTCGTGCCGAGACAGTGGTGGGGATGGATTATGCATAGGGTATGGGTAAACTAGTTAGGAAATCTTATATCTTCGACACGCACTAATGGAATCTGTGAATCTAAGGCACAGAAGGCCCTCCTAACCTGAACTGGCGTGATAGAGCAGTCGGCAAGGATGATTGCTCGAAGGCTCCAATCAATATCGAGCTCTGGCGTGATCCGATCTATAGGTTGTGGGATACGTGGAAAATGACCTGGGATGGTTTCGTGTATGTCTCCAGACAGGGTCATATGATGGATGATGGATATATAGCGGATTCTATGGTCGATTCTCTAGTCTAGTCCGAAAATCTTTAGCTTTGTTAGATCTTATGTCTAATAAGGATAATTATGTGATGATGATAGGTGGAAGTGGAGTGGACCTAAATATTAATGTGCGTAAGCCAACGTCAACGTTAGATTGACTTGTAGGCTCGTTGGGTCGTGGGATTTGTGGGTCACAACCATAGATTCGTGGTTGTTGTGGACTGTTATGGTCATGTGCGTAATCAATCCCTAATCCCTAGTATCCAATAGTCGTATGCCTTTTCAGCCTCTACGTTCGAATTAACAGGTTGTGTAATCTTTTACGAGTATCTTATAGGCAATCTTGTAATCAATCCTTAAGTTGGTATCTATGTCGTGAGAGTGTCTCCTGTGTTTGGGTCATGTGGGACCAAAGGGTCACAACCAAATGTTTTCTCTCTTTCAAGTCCTTCTACATTCATGCAGATATTTATCTAGAGTAATGTGGTTTGGTTGATTTGACCAAAACGTATGCGCTTGTCATTTCTATATTTAACCCACTTAACCGTGAGCTGATCTCATTGTAAGTCTGTTGTTGTTCGGAAGACTTGGATTCTAAGGTTCTGATCTATATCAGTTATTGCCGTAATAAGATTGGGTTGAGGAATGATTGGCTCGAATACGTATTCTCTGGGCTCTCTAGGTCCCGTGATTGTCATACAAAGGAAATGATACAAATCTAACTAATGACAAATAATTTAACTTTGTAAGATATGTGTATGTATATTCCTAAATCGATAGTTATTGATAAGCTCTTGAATAGAATTTAAAGAGAAATTATTTAATATATCTAAAGTTGACAACTAAACTAATAACGCATTTAAAACAAACAAAGCAACCGAGTATAGCTACTTTGTCTCAGGCAATTTTTAGATCTATTCTAAATAACCCGATAACCCGATCTACTCTATTTGAAAGAATCTCGATCCTACCTCGAAGTGAGGAGTGAATCATAGTTTCTCGAAACTTTCAATCCCCACACCTCCCCGCAATATCGAAATTAAAATTTAAGCGAAATGAAATGATTAGGTACTCTATTTGATATGCTTTTAATCTAGAACTGGATTCGTAAAACAAAGTGGCGAATCCGATGGTGTGTGACCTTGTCCCCTTAGTGTGATCTCCTCGCTCTTTCGTGCTCACACGGATCCGAGAAAAGCATGTAATGCTAGCATCATCACAAGAGTAGATATTGGCACAAAGGCATCTTAGGATGTAGACCTAATACAATGCGAGTAGGAGAGGGATAGTGCAAGAGTACATAGCTTGGCTTATGCAATTCTAGCGGGATTTATCGCGAGTCATGCAACATAAAAACGTCCAACAGGTTGAAACTATCTGTTTGATGAACAAAACTTGCAACTTTAATGGCTTCCTATTGAGATGAAACTATCCTACTCCAATTGATTTGGATGAAAAGATAATAGCACTTTGCACAAGGAGAATATGTTGCTTTCTGATAGCTAAACAATGCTAACTTTGCATCCAACAAATAAAACTAAGAATCCTAAACAAAATGAAAGGCTAAACTATTGAAATGAGAAATTCAGAGGCAAATTTGAGGGGCCATTTGCTTGAGCACAAGCCAACTATTTATAGCATTTCCAATTACCCAAAGGTAAAAACCAAATTGATCTCTTAAACCATAAATAATGCCAAAACACTATTCCAGGGAACCAGAATCATTAATGCAAGCCAAAGGTGGTGAAAAAAATCTGGTAAACGTTGAAATTTATGTGAGTCGCATTAAAAGAGCATTCTGGAAAACGTGTGAAGGACCGCCGCCCTGAGAAGGGTGGTGGTTACACGACCGCCACCTGCTGGGCATCGGTCACGAGACCGCCACCCGAGCAAGGCGGCGATTTCAGTAATCAAGAACAAAACACAAAGGAAAAGAGGGGAAATGAGAACAACAAAGCACACAAGGACTAAGTGGGGCATGCGGGATGTTAACGCATACTTGGGGAGCTTTTCTGAATCCCGAACACCTTGTGAGGAGACTCAGTATCATCATTGGGGCACATGTTATGTTATTCCGGCGGTGCAGTACCTTACAATTTTGGGTACGTGACAATTACCACGTCTTTTGACAAATTAGCCTCTTGGACTTTCTTGTAACATACGAAGGCTTTCATCACCTATGATTGAAATATATTCATTTACAAATCCTATCCGATTATAAATCGATCTCATACTAGTGTTGTTTGAATCTATCACCTCCATTTCATTTATTGCTCAAGGAGCCTAAACCCTTGATTAACTTCAAATATGAACAATTTTCCAAACTTCACATTTAAATGACTAAATTTTTGTTACCATATTAGAACCAAAATGCTCTACCTCCTCGATTACATACGATTAATGCACGAACGAACTTTCTTTTATAGCATCTATGGCAAGATTCAAATGATTCTTTCTAGTTTAGAAGGAAGCAATGCTAAAATATCACTTAAACTAGATATTATTGCTGAAGAAAGAAATCAGAAGTACCTTCCAGTCTCTGCATCTGCACTTATAACGAATAGCCAGGCAATACACTTATAACTATGACTAGCTCCCAACGCAGAGGTGGTCGGTATAAACAATCGAGAATAAAATTATCGGGCCAAACAAGATGCGAAGTGGAGTTAAATTTTCCAAAGCATACGAGTAAGGTTAAGCACATACCGAGATTCAACGTAAGGTTAAGGAGACGTACAAAACGAACTTTCTTTTAAAGCATCTATGGCAAGATTCAAATGATTCTTTCTAGTTTAGAAGGAAGCAATGTTAAAATAGGTGGGGTGTTCTAGTAACATGTATTGGTCCGCACCATGAAAACTTGAAAATTGTGACACCTCACACTCCAGCAAGTATGTACGGTGGGTTACGTGTCAAATTTGTTGGCAAAGGAGATGGGGCTGTAGAGAATTCTCATGCGCTTCTTTTGACAGATTTTTGTGATTACCTGGTTTTTTTTAATGTTCAGTATAGTGTCCCAAAGTTTGGGTGCACCATGACTGGCTCCCCTCCCATACAATGGACACTAACCTTATTCTCTAGGCAATAAACAAAAATATATATAAATACTTATGTGGCCGGGCTGACGTTACGTTGGATCTCAGTACGTCCTTAACCTTACATAGATACAAGAATGGAAACGTCCATGTACAAGGAAATATTATAAAGCAGGACGTCTGGTCCTTTCAATTATTTGGGGGATTTTATTGTTGCTCATGTAAGTATCCCCATATGAGAGTAAAAATCACACTTTGAGCACGCTCACTTGAGCACAATCGAATGCGCCCTTCAATAGAAAGTATTGTTGCCTAGGTGTTTTTAGTGTGTTTGACAGTGTTTACTAATTTTTGGTATTTTGCTTTTATGAATGAGATCTTATATTAATTCAACAAGTAAAATGATACAATTCTCACGTGCTTCTTTTGACAGATTTTTGGGATTACCTGGTTTTTTTAATGTTCAGTATAATGTAATTTTCAGAAACAATAGGAGTTTAAATCTTTGAAAAAAGGAATCACATAACTTGGAAGACATATAACACAATCTACCAGTAGAAAAGAAAAATATGTAATAGTTTCTATCACTGCCTCAATGAGGGTAAAAACCTCACCTATTAGAACCGTATGGACTGTAGATATTCAAAGAGAATCAAACAATTTCCAAACTTATTTGATGTGTTGATAAACACAATTGAAATCATGCTCTGCATCTGCACTTCCAATCTGAGTCACTCCAACAAGCATAACAACACCACTGCAAGACATGTACAAAAAATACTATCAGTTTTTAATATGTAAAATCACCAAATTATACAAATCAGTTTTTAAACCCTTGATTAGATTCAAATATGAACAATTTTCCAAACTTCACATTTAAATGACTAAATTTTCGTTACCATATTAGAACTAAAATGCTCTACCTCCTCAGTGTACAGTGTACAGAACAAACTTTCTTTTAAAGCATCTATGGCAAGATTCAAATGATTCTTTCTAGTTTAGAAGGAAGCAATGTTAAAATATCACTTAAACTAGATATTATTGCTAAAGAAAGAAATCAGAAGTACCTTCCACTCTCTGCATCTGCACTTATAACGAATAGCCAGGCAATACACTGCTAACTATGACTAGCTCCCAACGCAGAGGTGGTCAGTATAAACAATTGAGAACAAAATTATCAGGCCAAAATAGTAAGCAGAAGTGTAACAATTCAGAGAATCGCTTTCCTTCTACATTCGCAATGAACAAGAGAATGGAGTCATTTAAATAACTGTTGCTTGTAAACTCCACCAAATCCGTTTTGTTCCTTCCTTCACTGCATGCGTTTTGCTCCACGAATTCACTGCATTCCGCGGAGGTTCAAGTGGGAAACATTTCACAAGAGCTGGATGGCGGTGAGGGAGTTGTTGGTGCATTCAATAACATTAAATCAATACGCATGCCAAACATTACCAACTGCTTTGCTACCACGACATGACATAGAGGATTTTAATTAATACCATATCCCTATGCGTAGATTTCACCGTCCTCGAAAATAGCGGAGTATTTACTAACATGTGGCAGCGAAAATAGTAATAGGTGGGGTGTTCTAGTAACATGTATTGGTCCACACCATGAAAACGTGAAAATTGTGACACCTCACACTCCAGCTAGTATGTACGGTGGGTTACATGTCAAGTTTGTTGGCAAAGGAGATGGGGCTGTAGAGAATTCTCACACGCTTCTTTTGACAGATTTTTGGGATTATCTGGTTTTTTTTAATGTTCAGTATAGTGTCCCAAAGTTTGGGTGCACCATGACCGCTCCCCCCATAGTGGCTGTTTTTTTTTTAATGTCGGTGGATTGTAATGTCTCAAACAAATATTTCAAAAAATTATTTTGTTTGGAGCTATGGTTTTTTGTAAAATTTATTTTCCAATCATTCTGATTGGTCTTCACTAATGCCTTCATTGCCAGAATAGAATCCGGTATTTTCTGCAGATAGCACCTCTTTTGTTAAAGTTTTTAGTACCTGTCAAAAATAGCCACGTTCATTTCTTCCTGTTGCCGGGTGGAGGGCCGTGCATGTGGTCGAGACAGGTGCGCGGTTGAGCTGATTACAAATCCGTGACAAAAGGATTGTTGAGGGCTTCACATTGCTGCAGAACTGAATAAATCCGATTCTCATAGTCAGACATTTCGATCAGATAATCTGCTCATGTATGGTGTTTTCTATCGAAGATCCAATTATGACTGTAGATACTGAAAGATCTAAATATGCATTATAAAATGGCTAATAAAACTTGAAATTGCAAAAAACCTGAACTCCAGAACTATGATGAAAAAAATGACACGATCTAGGTTTAATGCCATTGAAAAGCGGATGAATTTGACATGCCCTATATATTAAAGTGGAAAACAGTAGATCCATCAATTAATACATATAGCTAATTATTGACACTAGATCTATGTATTTCGTGTGTAGCTCCTTTCTTGCCTCAACGGAGGGATTTGCGTTATGTAAAATTCACAGAGACCTTGCACCTAGGCTCATCATTTAGGATATTTACTCAGTTTTCAATGCTTTATGGCGTTTCCTGGAGACACGAGGCTTTAAGAAAACTACAGTAGTTTTCCCATGTTGATTGCCAAGGATTATTGGTTTAAAAAATTGGGGATTGCATTTATTTGAAATTTCTACAGTATTAAATCAGTCAAAAATCAATCATATTCATTCAAAAGTTGATAAAAAATCAGCTCTCCATGCAGCAACTTTTTTATTCTTTTGGGGGCGCAACAAAATGGAAATTTAAATTTCGAAATGAAGGAAACTAGGGCAGTTTTGCAGCTTTCATAATTTTTCTTCGTTTTTATTTATAGTCTTTTAATTAAATACCCGATTCTCTAGGGTATTTTTTGTAATTTATAGTTTTCCTTTGTGATGTAATTTTATTCTTTACATGTTTGCAATTCATTTAGCTTTACCGTAAATTTTTACAGCCAATAGAAATCCGAATTTTAATTAATAAGAGCATGGCTCTCCTCTGATTTTCAGTCATAACATTAAAATCAAAAAATTGCGTGAAAGGTCTATTGCAATAAACTATCTATCGGAATATCCAATGTAATTTACAGATTAAAAGTCTCAGCACAAAGTACAGCTACATACATTTTAGTATTTTACATATAGATATGCATATGTTTATGAATCAAGGGTCCTCTGACACAGTCTACCTTTCTTAGTAATATAGGAGAATATAGGGTAGTGCCCAATAAACACAACATCAATTAAAATGACCGAAATAATGTACCCGCTCCCTTTAAGGGCATTCCCAAAATTAAATATGCCTCACATCAATCAAGTATAGCTGCTCACACTCTACAGAGTTGTATAGTGTTCAAGATTGTTACTACCAATTGATAGGGTTCAAGAGAGTAATTCACACATGGGGGCCAATATAAGAGCATGCAACAAAAGGGGTGAAGAGAATTAAATATAATATTTTCTACAAAAGCCTAGTATGTTTTCGTGATGTATTCTCCCACCACTTTCCCTGTTAAGCATAGCTCATTGCCATTTGGGGTCAATAGAGACTATCCCTTATGTAATCCCACAACATCGCAATTGTTCAGGGAAACATCACCTCCGACGTTGTTGGTTGTTGGTGGTCGGAATACAAGGAGTGACAGGAGTAAAAAATATACCCAAGCTTTGATACCATAGGGAAACGAGCTCAGAATGTTGATTTTGGAGGACGACCACGCTTTCTATGTAGGTAAACCTGGTGGTGAGAGAACCCACTACCGAGTCACTCGTTCAAGATATTGCACACTTTGTTAGACGCAATCGTAATTTTATGTTTTGTTGAGGGGTAACTAATTAGCATCTGAGATGATTTTTAGTTGAATTTCTTTTCTTCACATTCGGTTTATAGTATTATGGATCTCCCTCATTCTGGATCTTTTACAGAGGAAAGGCAGGGTATTAGGCCAGGTTTCCAATTCCCATGTCAAATGAAAATTTTTAAATTATAGTTCACGAAATTGATACTGTGTTTTTATGCACTTTCCAATTTAAAAGTATCTACAACCCTCATCCCCTAAACCTGCATGGTTGCATGCTAATAAAACAGAAATGAAGCTTAAATGGTCAGGTCATGTTCTAAAGTGTTTTAGTACGTCAAAGAGTGGGAGCATCCCTGCAAAATCCATCTAGTACATATACTTTGCAATCATGGCAATGGCTGATACCACATCTTTTTCAGGCATTCTTTCAAACAGTTCATGTGCATTAGGTATGCTTCGACATTTTGTATAGATGTCTACTAGAGCACTTGCAACTACATCTAACAAACCATTAGGCAGTTCCTGATACCACATCTTTTTCAGGCATTCTTTCAAACAGTTCATATAGATGTCTACTAGGGTACTTGCAACTACATCTAAGAAATCATTATGCTTTGATGGTTGTAAATGCACATTCTGCTTACTACACACAACCCCTCTGAAGATTACATATCTTCAATTATTGCAGACCTGTATTTTCACGAGCATGGTTTCACAAGGAAAAACAATCCACTCTTTCATTGCTCACAGGTGATTAAATGGCATTTGCTACACACAACTTTTCATAAAAACATATTTAAATGTATGTCAAGTGCAGAGTTTTGATAGATGCCGGTAAAGAGTTTGAGCAAGTGAAAGAACGAGACAATTTCTCATGGAATACAATTATTGCAGCATACAGAAGACATGGTTATCCTCACAAGGCAGTCACATTATTTCACCATATGCAACAAACAGGTCTTCAACCCGATCAATTTACATTTGCCAACATACTCCCAGCCTGTGCCAAAATCGGAGCTTTGGAACAGGGTATGGACATCCATCAAAGCATAGACATGTATGAAAAATGTGGAATCGTAGACAAGGCATGTGAACTGTTCGACAGAATGCCTCAAAAAATGTGGTATCGTGGACAGTAATGATTGCAGGATATGCCCAAAATGGATTTGTTGAAAATGCGTTATAATTACTTAGAAACATTCACAGGGTATGGACATCCATCAAAGCATAATGGATAGAGGAATTTTGACTGATGTAGTTACAACTACCTGGTAGACATGTATGCAAAATGTGGAAGCATAGACAAGGCACGTGAATTGTTTGATAAAATGCCTCAAAGAAATGTGGGCTCATGGAATGTCATGATTGCAGGATATGCACAATATGAATTTGTTGAAAATGCACGTGAACTGTTTGATAGAATGCCTCGAACGAAGATGTAAAAACATATTTCTATTGAAAAAGGAAAAAGAAAACAAACAGATTTCAAAATACGTTGCCATATGTTAGCGGGTAAAGACAATGTCTTTTCTAAAAGATGTCGAAGTTTTCATGTACCTTTCAAATGCCACATATTGGGACATTCCCCAGAACCCTTTAATCTATGTAGGCAATCAAACAATTGATTAAAAGTTAGGAAAAGCATGATAGGTAGCATAAGTGATGGTTGGTCGTGAGCAACACCCAATTGATCCCCTGGGTCTTAAAATACAAGACCTACAAGCCTAGAGATATTGTGATCATGAGGGAGTCAATTTTCTATAGAATTTAGCTTCCTTTACCATTGGTTCCGCCATAAGCAGCATATTGTCAACTAACTAGAGATGTTTCATCCTGAATTCCAACATGATCTTTATGCCCTTTATAGCATATAGATTATTAACTTATAGCATAGAGATAAACATCAAATAGAGAAACTCAAAGGCAAACACAACTAGATATAACTATAAATGGAATTCATAGTTATATGGGAATTTAATTAGTCCAAGGATTTAAACCATCATGGAGTGGATAGTGAGAACTAAGTGATTATCCCATTATCTAATTAAAAATGTTTATAAATGTGTAGTCAATTAATAATCTTCTCTCAACTTGTCTTTGAAAACCTTCAAAGTTGTCACCACATGGCTGCCACATAAGATTTGATATTCAATTTGATGTCTCAATGGAAAACCCTATTGGTAGATTTTTTTCCACGTGGGCTGCATTGTCTTTTTTCGTAGTTTTTAGTGCGTTTATTTCCATTTGTAATTGTACACAGTCAATCTTCCATTCTCTGTCTTGAATTCACATCTTGACATATGCATTAGTTGCTCTCTAATCTGAGGCCAATTTCAACTACTCGTGTGTGATTCATTTGCTATAATGTTTACCCGACTAATTTTGAGATGTGTGTGATGTTACCCTGTCTTGCACCCAGAAATCGGTCTCTTTGGCTTTGAATGAAGTTCCAGTAATTTATGTTAGTTTGCATTGTTACTAGTGTGTAGCTCATTCTAACTCATTCGCTGCAATATTTATTCAGAGGACAATGAAACCATGGCCATAAAACAAGCCAAATATTGTGAATTCTCAAGAAGCAGTAATGATTTTTTAAAGCCAGAGAGTTGTGTATTTTGTCCGCTCAAAAATATTTGATTTAATATTCTAACTCTTTTTATTTACCATGTAGGATGATAAAGATGGTAATCAAGATGGATGGGAAGGTGTCCTAGATCTAGAATTATTTGGAGTTGGCAAGGAGTGGCATACCATACATCTCCCCATTGCCTCCACCACTAGATTCCATATTTATCATTACAACTTAATGTGTTGTCTTTAGTACTCTTTGTTTACTTCTCTTTTTTTAATGAACAATCGGTGGTAATTCGTTTTAATTTTTAATAGTTTTGCTCACATGTCAACCTTAACTCGCAATTTTTTTCTCAATATGAAATCTGAAGTGTATTGTCATACCACCATTTTTTATGATTAACTAATTACATTAATTACTTATTAAAAAGATTTGTTTTTCAATCAAATATTTAAGAAAAATTTATTATTGAAGGTGCTTATTTTGTGGGGTTAAGATAGGTGAATTCTTAGCATCAAACATTTAGTTTAGATGGATTATGAAATGAAAATTAATGTCATAAATTATATAAAACAATGTATTGTCCACATATTTGGCAATGTCATGCTTTTGTTAGATAAATATGATGTATGGAAGGCTATCATACAACATCTTGGAGACAATGGTTATGTATCAAATGTAATAACACAATTCTATTTAACGGATCAAGAAGCATACTCCAAAATCTATTGTTTTCATTATTAAACAACTACATGATTGTCAATATACAGGGGGCATGACATAGTTAGGCCTAACATTTCCTATTAGATATGCACTTTTGTATTCCAACTTTCTTTTTATCTAAATTGCAATTGTTTTGGTTTCATTTATTTTCTTTGGCAATGCTTCTTGTGCCCGGTTGAAATCAACAGGCACATTAATAAGTGTTCCACTAAGACCAAATTGCAGTCTTTTGTATCCAAGTTGCCTTATTTGTGCAAATGGCATATGTAAAGCAACAAGTCTTTCTTCTAAAAGGCTTAATCTATGAACTGAAGTTATTTTCCCATTTCTTCTTATGTTGAAAGGAGCAACAAATTTAGGAAGCAATTGATGTTGAATGGCATTATTGCATTGCTTACATATCTTGTCCCCCAATGTAAGCTTTTTATTGATATGTCACTAGATACAGACAAAAAAGCATTGATAGTATTGTTGGTAATCGTGGTTACGTCTTTTCAAAATGGAAACGTTCACAAAGAGCACATGCATGTGTTGGCGTATCTCTATAGCATAAAGGTATAGTGTAATTGTTTTAATCTATTTGTTTATTTTGTTGTTGCATTGCATGTTCCTGGCCTTTCGTTTTCCTTATGTGGGCTTTTAAATGGTGCAATTTTATAATGAGCACTTTGCATTTGCATTTATAGTAGGAAATGGTAATGTTGTATGTTGACTACACTTGTTTGACCCATTTCCATTGCTTGGGGTCAGTTGCATTTGATTGGTCATTGCATTTTATATTTTTTTTTCTCATTTCTTAGAAGGAAAGACTTTTCCTTGATTTTCCACCAGCTAAAACTTCGAGTTCTATTTGTAGTGGCTACAAGATTCCATTCTACAGAAGTTCTAGACTGAGTTTCTATATAAAAATCCAAACTTTCAGGCCTGGCTATTGAATTTCAGTATTACTATAGTTTTTAATAGAGGTTCATAACAAACACAAAATGCATTTTCCAACATGACAAACACTACAATAATTCATGTTACTAGGAGATGCAATGCACCATGACTGCATTTATTATTAACAAATGAGGACATACCAACCAGAGAGGAATCTCACAAAAAATCAATATTGAAATTATATTTCTTGGTTGAATTACGAATTTTGGATGAATAGAACACAAGCACAATCCCAAAAATAACAAAGTAGACATTCATGAAATCTATTTCAGTTATGAGTTCCTTACCAATTTCTTGCTTTGCATATAAACAATTTGCTTTTATGCTTTTACTAGAAATCTATTTGTTCGCAATGAACAAACCCTTGTTTGTTCATGTAATTTACTAGTTTCCCATTATAAACTTGGAATATTGTTCTTTTTATAATTTACTCAAAATTTAACCTAAAATATATATATCATTTATTAATTTTGATTGTTACATTTTTTCCACTTATTAATTTTGATCACTTATTAGTTCATAAAAATAAACTATATTTGTTTCTATTGGTTATAATCAATAGAAATTGATGTAGTTTATTTTTACAAATTAATTAGTGATCAAAGTTAATAAGTGGAAAAAATGACGATCAATATTAATAAATAAATGTCATATTAGGCCAATATATATGGATTTTTGTCCCAAAATTAAACAATGGTTACCTAATCATTTATTACGCCAAGGCGTTTCCTATGGGAAAGGCCCTTCGGATGTTTCCGCAATCGTCCTAAATTTGACGGTCTCTGTCATGGATGTTTGTTCATTTTCACCTATTTTTAATAGTTGTTTTTGGTTGAATGTTGAATGCGGGGCTATTTTTAACAGTGCTTTTTCATGCATGTTGAATGGGGGTTTGCAATAGCCTTTAAATTCCGCATGATCCGCAACTCTCTACTCTTTGTCTTCCTCAAACAAATAAGATCGTTGCTCCTAACCTTTTGAGAGATATTACAATTATAATTATAATTTGAAGCGAAGAATAGAAGCGATTCCGGGGCCGGGGTGATTTTTCCGTGAATGATCGAAACCGTGTAGCTCTTTTCGTGTTAGATTGATTGTTCTCAAAATTTGCTAAAGTACAAAAATAATCACAATTTATATTGTGCAACATCAAATTGATTCTCAATCTCTGAATTTGTGCATACCCAAAGCTTAATCACTAAATTTATGGATACTCGAAACCTCTCAATCTCATCTCATCATTCATGATTTCATGTATCTTTGGATTATGGCCGCAATTGTCTATGTAATTGTGTATAATTGATAGGCTATGTATTATTATGTATTGCAGGCTTTGTTTTTTATGGATGCTTTTGTTTATTTTATGTGTTTTTATGTATGGTTTTGAGTTTGAGTCGGTGATGCTCAGGGCTTAGTATATGCCCGATTTCAACCACCTCTTTGTACCCTGCAAGAAGTTTTTTCATGCCTATCCGGACATTGGCTGAACTATGACATTGTTTTTTCTGATAATACCTTTTGCAGTTCCATTGAACGGTCTTCTTTCTGTTCAGATGTAGAATTTCTTTCTCCCTTATCCCTATGAGAAAATTCAGAAACTGCATGTTCTGCAGCCTGTGTCACATCAATGCTTCCTGAAATTGCTTCCAATTGTGCTGCACTTTCCACCTTCTGAGTGTTTTCTCTACCATCATCACACAACTCCTCCTTGGAAAATTCTGAGATAGAGTTACCTGAGGGCATTGTACCTGCAGTTGCTTCTGAAAGCACCGCCCCAAGAAAATCAGACATACTTTCATCCCCATTCTCTCAAAATTCACCTGACTACCCATTCAGAGTCTAAGGGGAGGGGGATGTAGTGCCCACTTCTCTTTGACACCTTTTGATACTGATTAAATCGATATTGATTTCATTATGGACATTATTATAGTTTTGATTTATTATGGTGTTAGACATTGGTCATGGATTATTGTTGATCTTGATTTGGTTACGATGTATGATGATTATTGGAGACACTTCATATGTGGATGATGATATACTATTTGACATGGATATAGTCTGAATGTTGCTCGGGCATGTGATTTTTAGATATTGTGAGTAGACTTAGAAATGGACATTATATGTTGATGATACAATTGTTACTTTGATGTTGTTGATATAAATTGTAAGTGATTGTTAAATTTCTTTGATGTTGTTGTGATTCACATATTCAGATAATTTTGTGATTATATTTATATCATATTGAATGTTCTGATAAGGCCAGTAGGCCAAAGGAGGTATTTGTGTTTTGCAGGTTAAATATCACAACAAACATTGGGGGATTGGAGACCAACCACAATGGAATTCTAGGTGAATTCGACACGGTCACCATGGCAACTTGTTTTATTGTGTTGTGTTTGTTGTTACTAGGGATTCCCATGGGGGGATCACCTTTAAATGTGACCATGGGTTTTGTGTATTTTATTAATGTGATTAAATTTTATTTATTGTTTGTATGTATTTTATTAGTGATGTGTTCTTTTCTTTTATTTAATTAAATTGTGGTAGATGAGAAAACATATGGTTAAAAGTTAATTAATCAAATTGGGATATGGGAAAGTAATTTTAGAAGTTGTTGCCTTTTGTATTTAATATATAAGGGATGTGTAAGTATGTGTAAGAGTGTGTAAGACAGATTTTGGAGTATGAAGCACTCCACCTCCTTGGAAATTCGAATTTGTCCTTGGAGGTTGTTTCTGGAGGCTTGTGGGACAAGTAAAACTTGTCCCATGCCTCTAAATTTAATTTACCAATCATACATATGGTTGGAAGGCTGATTTTAGACCTTTTAATGTATTTTATTAATCATGTTGCATGTTTTTATTGCACTCTTCTTACATTTTATTTAATTTGCAGTCCTTTGGGGTGTGGGCTTTTGGAGTGTGCAAGTAAATTGTCATATTTTCACCCACCTCTTTATTGTGCTTTGGAGAATGAAATTTTTTCTTTTGTGTTTGGAGTTGAGGATGTGTGATGTGGCATCCTACATGGATCCACATCATCCTCTTCTCTTCCCTCTTCTATAAAATTCAAACTCTTTGCTTGTTTTGGGTTGTTGAATCATTTTGCATACTTCTTTGGGGCACATTTTTGCTGTTTGGAGCTCTTGTGGATTTTGGAGGAGATTGGAAATAATTTCATACTTGGCATTGTTGTTTTGGGACTGTGTTCTTGGCATTGAGAGCTTGTTGTTTGGAAACAAAAACTACCATGGAGAGGTAGGAATTTAGTTCTTCTCTTATGTTGTTATTTCTTTTGTGTATGTATGAATGGTGCATGTTTTTGTGTATTTGTTGGTTGGTTGGGTAGACTACCATAGGGATGGTGTAGGAGAAGGCTATGGGGAATTCATGTGGGGGCATAAGGGAATGCTAGTGGCATCAAAATTCTTGTGGAGGGAGTTTGGGTTTGGGATCCACCATGGAAAATAAATAGCTTACATTTCTTACTTTGTGGGGGCATAAGGAAATCTGTGGGGGCATAAGGAGGGATTTTGGGGGCATAAGGATGTGTGTGATGAATTATTTTGGTGGTTTGTTACAGGTGGATGCCCAATTCCCATTGGGAGGCATAAGTAGCTTCCCCCATAGTCCTTGTTCCTTTGGCTTGCATGATCAAGCTTGAGTTCTGTTTGAATGTTTGCAAATGCAATTGTAAATTGTTGTTTTTGTTTGGACTGTGTTTTATATTGAATTATACATGTTGAAAGAATGTTGTATGTCTAGTGGAAGCCAGTTGTTGCCATGGGTTGAAGCACAAATTTTATTGTATTGTGGTTAGGGCTCAGGGGCCAATGATGAAGGATGGATTCTCCTTTCATTAGATGTCTTGGATGGGTGGAGAGCATTGCCGTTCCCTACTTTTGTTGTGAACAAATTAGAAGAAAAGGAAACTTGCATGTTGCTATTCTAGAGCAGAAGAAGACATTTTTACCAGCCCCTTGTGAAATATACTTCATTGTAACCTTTCCCACTTGAAGTGGATGAAATTGTAATGTATTTTGTGAAGAAAAGATGTATGTAATTGATTATGAAAGTGTATATTCGAAATGTGAAAGATATTTATACTTTGTTCTGTTTATTGGAAAGAAAGAAATAGAAATCTGTTTGTTGCATTCAAACATTGAAAGATGTATTTTTTTGAATTAATAAAGAATTGCAAGATCTTCCCTCATTTGCATTGTTGTGTTGAATTGGAATATCAAATTGTGATTGGAATCCTTGTTTTGGAAAATGGAAAAAAGGAAGAAACACGTGAGATGTAATTGTATTATTTTGCCTTGTTTCAAATATATGATTTTGGGGAAAGATAGAAACTAGATTCTTGTTTTAATGATTTCTTGAAGAAGGAAAACACTTAAGTCTACCATGGATTGAATTAAATGTTTCATTGTATGGCAAAAAGAGATAGTTAGATCTCTGTTTGAAAAGAAGAAATGCATGTGGAAATAATGCAGTATTTTGTATCTTTGGAAATGTGTAAAATGGAATTCAATATTGCATTTTGATTTAGAATGGTTTGTTTAAAACAATTGAATGTATTAGATTAGATTAGAAATGAAATACCACACTTGAATGATGAAATTGATATACAAATTTTCTAGAAATGGATCTCATTGTAAATTTAAAAGTGGCAAATAAATTTAATTAAAATGTATAGTTCGGACCTACACATAATAATCAACTTGGAAATGTTAAAATTTAGCATGTTGTATTATCAAGGAACTCAAATTGACAAAGAACACTTAAGAATTAATTTAGAACATTGCAAAATCCAAGCCTAAACCTTTTCACAGTCGTTTTCTGTCAATTGTTGGAAAAATTCAAATTGGAATCAATTGAGAAAATTTACCTTCCTAGAATATCCTAAATCCTTCCTAGAATAATCCTCCATGTCTGTTTGGCATGTTGAGTGAAGGAGGAGATCAAATTGAATCAAATTTATAAGTTAAAAATTACTAGTTTGCTATTTAAAAGCTCTCGCATAACGTTTTCATAAAATTGACCCCTCAAAGTTTATAAACATGTAAAATTTATGATTCCTATGTAAAGAGGGCATCGAGAGCTTTGCAGAAAGTCCTTGTTTTGCCAAAACCAAGATTTTTAGAAAAGTTATGGCCCTCTCAATTTTTCCCGCCTTGGCAAAAAAAATTGAGAAAATTTTCCTTATGGGCCCGCGGCTGAAAAATTCTGTTAAAAATCCTTATAATTTTTTATGGAAATTCTTTAAAATTTTCCCATACCCAACCCGAGGCTTCCATGTGGAACCTTGGGGGTGTCAATGGAGGGGGAGAACCTTATCATTTTTGAAAATTTCATTTTGGAAAATTTTATTAAAATTTTCCCGCAGCCCCGCACTCCCGTACTCGCCTCAGTGTTATCCCATTCGCGGACGTGTGGACCCGCGCATGCCTTTTTCCCCTTGTCTCCCCCTGGTGAAATCTCCCGAACTCCTACACCACCCCACCCTTCCCTCTTTCCTTCCCCACATTGTTTGGTTGAGTGCCACGTGTCCCTAGCAGGACCCGTGGGCGTGTGGGCGCCAATTGGATTCTTTCCCTCCCTTTGGTGAAAATTTCCAACCTTCCTCATGTGAGCTCGGAGCCTGACATGTGTCCCTAGAGGCACAATGGAGGTGCGGGCACAAATGGGTATTTTCTCCCCGTGCAAGAAAATTTCCAAATACCGCCCTGCGACCCACCAACCCGATAAGGGGTCTTCTTCCCACTCGACACGTGTCCCCTTGGGGAAAATTTTGACCCCTAAGGTCTACTGGTCCATATTTGGAGTTTTACAAGGAGTTACGAGGACTTCTTTATATCGTTGGAAAGGTGAGAAAATTTCCCATCTAATGGGAATGATTTATGGAAATTTTGAAGGCATTAAGTGTGAGAAAAATCAAGTTGAAACTTTGATCCTGTTAGAGAATGGGTATGGTGATAAATTACCCCCTGAACCTAGTGGAAACTTCTAACCTTAAATTTTGGACCTTGTAACCTTTGATAATTGCTAATAAAAGAATAGTATGTTCTTGTGTAATTTAGAATTATTCTCGGAACTTGTTAGTGACAAATTTGTTGCCTTACTGCAAGTGGTTGTAGTCACTTCTAATAAAAAAATTATTCCATAATTTTCCTAACCCTAGGTTGTTTCTTAGGTCTCAAGTGTGTTGTTTTTAGCGGGCATCACACTTGGTATCGAGCAAATGGTTTAAAAACTTGGACCATTAGGCACACTAGAAAACTTGGGACATGAAACTTAAACCTAGCACACTTCTAAATCAAGAGAACAACTTAGTTTAGAATTTTCTCATTTGAGTAAACATGGAAAATTGATTAAAACTTATTAAAATGAACTAACTCTCACTTTTGTCTATGCAGTAGGCACAAACGGGGTGAGGGCAATTTTCACATAGACTCAGACTTACCACCACCACCACCACCAAATCAGGGTGTAACAGCCATCCTACCCTAGATCTTGTAGACTCTTAAGGATGTTAATGTCACTCTACGCAGAGGAATTAGGAGGACATGCAGCTAGCCACGGCTGAGCCCCCCTTCCATTGAGGGTCAGGTATCTTCTCGACCCAGCGAGGAGCATAGAGGAGAGAACTCCCATGCGGAGTTAGCTAGGGAAGAGTCACCATAGAGGGGACATGGTGACCGAGTTTTAGAGCGTAGAGAGAGGTCTTAGAGCCCTAGGCTTAGGGATGAGCGTGTAGAGAGACCTAGAGGCCGTCAGACCACAGCTGCAGATCACATCAGGGAGATCCTGAAGCTTCGACCCTCACATTACTTAGGTGACATGAGTGGATTTCAGGTAGAGGCTTGGCTAGTGAGCTTGAGTGGTTGCTTCAAGCTTTGTCCTTGTTCTAACAACACGAAAGCTCATGTTGTGATCCATTTACTGAGGGATGGAGCAGAGTATGGTGAAGGATAGAGGAGTAGAAGCTCCATGTTGATTCTAATACATTGACCCTGTGAGCTATTTGAGGAGAGATTTAGGAGCAGATATTTGTCACAGAGGTTCATACAGCAGAGGATTGATGAGTTCCACGACCTCTGACAGACATCTCTTTCAGTAGCAGAGTATGAGAGTAGGTTTTTAGATCTACTCCAGTATGTAGAGTACATGTAGGATGAGCAGGTGCAGATTCACAAGTTCATCCGGGGCCTAAATTTAGATATTAGAGGTGCAATGTGAATCCACTACCCACAGACATTAGTGGAGGCCATTGAGAAGGCCTATATAGCATAGGAAACTTAGGGAAAGACCCAATAGGCTAGAGATCGAGTCCGGAGCCGCATACAATAGATGCATGCATGACAAAGAGATCGAGGGGGCCGACACTCTTCCTCATGGTGGAGAGGGTTCAACACAATCATCCTTTAGGCTATAACCACAATAGTAACAATAGTCCCGCCCACCTCATAGACCTCCACAAAGAGTTGATGTACAGAGAGGTCGGAGTATGGGGCCTCCTCCTAGGGGTCCCATCAAGACACAAGGTGGACCTAGAGCTTAGTCGGCCGAGAGCTCTCTAGCGAGACCTTAGTAGATCGCAGCCGGATCGTCGGGATCCACACCATAGACTTCCGGCACCTATGGGAGGTGTTACTCATTGGGGAGGATCAGGAGGGTGTTTTAGTTGTGGAGTTACTGGACACTTTTGGAGAGACTCGCCTACGTAACCCTAATAACAAGGGTACAACACAGATCTTTGAGCCTACAAATGGTGATATGGGATGTAGCCACATGATTTATGCAAATGCCGAGAACCACCGTAGAGCTTCAGAGCACAGTCATTGAGACCACAAGTAGCATTAGTGGTATTCCTACCTCTGTATTGTTTGATTATGGTTCTTTTGATTCTTTCATTGCACCATATTTAGTAGAGCGATGCAGGCTAGTGGCAGTTAGGCAAGGTCATAGTTGGGATGTCGAGATGGCTTCTAGAGCCAAGATCTCTATAGACTCCTTAGTTAAGGAGTGTGTTGTGGATTTGGGACCTTTCACCACTACCTTAGATCTCTATATCCTTCCTTTGGGCTCGTATGGAGTCATTTTGGGTATGGATTGGTTATCTGCACACAGGCCAGGATGGATTGTTACCACAAGACTATATCTTGTGCAGATGATTTGGGAGTTGAGTTGGTGATTTTAGGGGTTAAGAGACCCATTTCTATTCGCACCATCTCCACTATGCAGCTTAAGCGGTGTGTGTAATGGGGTTGTCAGATGTATGTTGTTATAGTTAGTGACAGATCAGAGGATGGGTCTAGTGGACCATCGCTAGATGATCATCCCATTTTGAGAGAGTTTGCAGATGTATTTCCGGGGAGCTACCGGGGTTACCACCCCCACGTGAGATTGATTTTCATATAGATCTAGTTCCTGGAGCAGAGCCTATCTCATGAGCACCTTATCGATATAACCAGCCCCGAGCTCTGTGAGCTTAAGGGCCTTTTGGAGAAAGGCCTTATCCGTCCTAGTGTATCCCCTTGGGGTGCACCGATCTTCATGAAGAAGAAGGATGGATCCTTGTGGTTGTGTATTGATTACCACCAGCTGAATAAGGTAACGATCAAGAATCATTATCCCCTTCCATGTATTAATGACTTGTTTGATCAGATGAAGGGAGCCACAGTTTTCTCTAAGATTGATCTTAAGTCAAGGTACCATCAGCTGAGGATTTCAGAGGTGGACATTCATAAGACCACCTTCCGCACGAGATATGGGCACTATGAGTTCACAGTGGTGACTTTTGGTTTGACTAATGCCCTTGTAGTGTTCATGAGTTTGATGAATGGGGTATTCGGGACCTTCTTAGATTGCTTTGTGCTCATCTTTTGAAATGAAAATTTTGATATACTCACTCACGTACGCATGAGGAGCACGAGGGCACCTTCCCCGGTTCTTCAGTGTCTTCGTGAGCAATAGATTTTCAGGAACTTGGAGAAGTGTGCTTTCTTTCAGACAGAGGTGCAGTACTTGGGACATATCATTTCTGGGGAAGGTATCGCCATCAATCCTTCCAAGATTAGAGCCATTATGGATTGGCTAGCACCCAATATAGTGACCAAGGTGCGCAACTTCATGGGATTAGGATGATACTATAAGAGATTTTTTCAGACTTCTCTCGGATTGCGCACCCTATCACTTTCCTTCGAGGAAATGGAAGAATTTTGTTTGGTCGACAGAGATGCGAGCAGGCCTTTAAGACATCAAGGAATGCCTCACCACAACACCTATTCTTGTAGTGTCGGATCCACAGGGTGAGTTCTTTGTTTACATAGATGATTTTTAGCAGGTCTTGGAGGTGTATTGATGCGGAGGGTAGAGTAGTGGCTTTTGAGTCCCGCAAACTCAAGGATTATGACCTTAATTATCCGACTCGTGATCTTGAGATTATGGCGCAGTGCATGCTTTGGTTAGATGGAGGCACTTTCTTCTTGGAAATAGATTCACACTCAGGATAGATCATTTGAGTCTTCGCCATCTCTTCAATCAACCCAATTTCAACACTCATCAGTGGCATTAGATGGAGTTGCTTTGTGAGTATGACATGGAGATAGAGCATGTGAAGGGGAAGGAGAATGTGGTAGCAGATGCTCTCAGCAGACGAAGACATGTGGCTATGGCCACTTCAGTGAGCACAGATTTGTGGAGTAGGATTCTTTAGCAGCTTCCTCTTGACAACTTCTACATTATAGTTCGAGCAGAGATCGAGTCTCAAAGACCCCTTGAGGGAAGTTTGATGGTTTTTCCTTAGAGGCAGATGGTCTTCTCAGGCACAGAGGCCGGATATATGTTCCAAGAGATGGACGCTTAAGGAAAAACATCTTGGTAGAGGCACACCGTGCACCCTAGTCAGCCCATCCCGGGGTGAAGAAGATGCACACCACCTTGAGACAGTTCTACCATTGGAGAGGACTTCGTAGAGACGTGGCCCAAGTTTGTGTCACAATGTTTAGAGTGCCAAAGATTTAAGGCTGAGCATTAGCATTCAATTGGACTTCTTTATCCTCATGCTATACCGAAATGGAAGTGGGACACCATTTCCATGGATTTCATTGTTGGGCTACCGATGTCGAGATATCACCATGACGCCATCATGGTCACGGTTGATAAATTGACAAATGTGGCTCACTTTTCTCTGGTAAACCACTTATATAGCTAGAGTAGTGGCACAAGTATATTTAGATGAGATTGTCAGATTACACAGGATTCCGTGGAAGATCATTTGTGACCGCAATCCTCTGTACACTTCCCATTTCCGGACCACCATGCATGTCCTCGGGAAGAGAATCAAATTTAGCACAACATATCACCCCGAGATAGATGGACAGACTGAGAGGGTGAATCAAATTTTAGAGGACATGCTCATGATGTATGTGATGGATAAGCAGTCTAAATGAGAGGAGTACTTGTACTTAGTGGAGTTTTCCTACAATAATAGTTTTCAAAGTTCCATAGGCATGACTCCTATTCAGGATTTGTATGGTAGAGAGTGCAGGACACCTCTTAGCTGGGACATGTTAGAGGACGGAGTATCTCTTTTACCAGCTCTTCTATAGGACATGGAGCAGCAGTGGTGGTGTTGGTCAGCAGAGATTGTAGGATGCACAGGACAGGCAGAAGAAGTATGTGGATCAACATAGGATCGACCGTGGTTTTGACGTGGGCATGAAGGTGTTCCTTCATGTTAGGCCACACAAGATCCCTATCCATTATGGAAAAGCTTCTAAGTTAGCTCCTACATTCCTCGGTCCTTTTGAGATCTTGGAGCATATAATCTCTTTGCCTATCGTCGAGTATTGCCACCCAGCGTGTCTCGCATACATGATATTTTTCATGTTTCAGCTTCTCGGAGATATATTACGCCCTTCTCATGTGTTAGATTAGACATCATTGTAGGTGTAGGATAAGTGGAAGGTGATGGTAGAACCCATTCGCATCCTAGATCGCAGGACCACGGGCCTTCGAGGCGAGAGAGGTGATCGAGTTTGGGTGTAGTGGGACATATATGATGAGACTACAGCTACATGGGAGGATGCTACTTCATTATGAGTTTAGTTTCCAAATTTGTTCAAGTGACTTCTAGGAGGAAGGCGAGTCTAAGGGGAGGGGGATGTAGTGCCCACTTCCCTTTGACACCTTTTGATACTAATTCTAATATTGTTGATTTCATTATGGACATTATTATAGTTTTGATTTAGTATGATGTTAGACTTTGGTCATGGATTATTGTTGATCTTGATTTGGTTATGATGCATGATGATTATTGGAGACACTTCATATATGGATGATGATATACTATTTGACATGGATATAGTTTGAATGTTGTTCGGACATGTGATTTTTTGATATTGTGAGTAGACTTAGAAATGGACATTATATGTTGATGATATAGTTGTTACTTTGATGTTGTTGATATAAATTGTAAGTGATTCTGTTAAATTGCTTTGATGTTGTTGTGATTCACATATTTAGATGATTTTGTGATTATATTTATATCATGTTGGATGTTCTGATATGGCCACAAGGCCGAAGGAGGTATTTGTGTTTTACAGTTAAATATCACAACAAACATTGGGGATTGAGACCAACCACAATGGAATTCTAGGTGAATTCGACACGGTCACCATGGCAACTTGTTTTATTGTGTTGTGTTTGTTGTTACTAGGGATTCCCATGGGGGGATCACCTTTAAATGTGACCATGGGTTTTGTGTATTTTATTAATGTGATTAAATTTTATTTATTGTTTGTATGTATTTTATTAGTGATGTGTTCCTTTCTTTTATTTAATTAAATTGTGGTAGATGAGAAAACATATGGTTAAAAATTAATTAATCAAATTGGGATATGGGAAAGTAATTATAGAAGTTGTTGGATTTTTTATTTAATATGTAAGGGATGTGTAAGTATGTGTAAGAGTGTGTAAGCCCGATTTTGGAACATGAAACACTCCACCTCCTTGGAAATTTGAATTTGTCCTTGGAGGCTATTTTTGGAGGCTTGTGGGACAAGTAAAACTTGTCCCATACCTCTAAATTTAATTTACCAACCATACCTATGGTTGGAAGGCTGATTTTAGACCTTTTTAATGCATTTTATTAATCATGTTGCATGTTTTTATTGCACTCTTCTTACATTTTATTTAATTTGTAGTCCTTTGGGGTGTGGGCTTTTTGGAGTGTGCAAGTAAATTGTCATATTTTCACCCACCTCTTTATTGTGCTTTAGAGAATGAAATTTTGTCTTTTGTGTTTGGAGTTGAGGATGTGTGATGTGGTATCCTACATGGATCCACATCATCCTCTTCTCTTCCCTCTTTTATAAAATTCAAACTCTTTTCCTGTTTTGGGTTGTTGAATCATTTTACACACTTCTTTGGGGTGCATTTTTGTTGTTTGGAGCTCTTGTGGATTTTGGAGGAGATTGGAAATAATTTCATACTTGGCATTGTTGTTTTGGGATGGTGTTCTTGGCATTGAGAGCTTGTTGTTTGAAAACAAAAGCTACCATGGAGAGATAGGATTTTAGCTCTTCTCTTATGTTGTTATTTCTTTTGTGTATGTATGAATGGTGCATGTTTTTGTGTATTTGTTGGTTGGTTGGGTAGACTACCATAGGGATGGTGTAGCATAAAGCTATGGGGAATTCATGTGGGGGGCATAAGGGAATGTCAGTGGCATCAGAATTCTTGTGGAGGGAGTTTGGGTTTGGGATCCACCATGGAAAAGAAATAGCTTGCATTTCTTACTTTGTGGGGGCATAAGGAGGGATTGTGGGGGGCATAAGGATATGTGTGATGAATTATTTTGGTGGTTTGTTACAGGTGGATGCCCAATTACCATTGGGAGGCATAAACAGGTTCCCCCATAGTCCTTGCTCCTTTGTCTTGCATGATCAATCCTGAGATCTATTTGTATGTTTGCAAATGTAGTTGTAAATTGTTGTTTTTGTTTGGAATGTGTCTTATATTGAATTATACATGTTGAAAGAATGTTATATGTTTAGTGGAAATCGCTTTTGCCATGGGTTGAACCAAACCTTTTATTGTATTGTGGTTGGGGCTCGGGGGCCAATGATGAAGGATGTCTTCTCTTTTCATTAGATGTTTTGGATGAGTGGAGAGCGTTGTCGCTCCCCGCTTTGTTGTGATCAAATTGGAAGAAAAAGGAAACTTGCATGTTGTTGTTCTGGAGTAGAAGAAGACAAGTTTTGCCAGTCCCTTGTGAAATATATTTCATTGTAACCTTTCCCACTTTGAAGTGGATGAAATTGTAATATATTTTGTGAAGAAAAGATGTATGTAATTGATTATGAAAGTGTATATTCGAAATGTGAAAGATATTTATACTCTGTTATGATTATTGGAAAGAAAGAAATAGAAATCATTTGAATGTAAGATGTATTTCTTTTTGAATTAATAAAGAATTGCAAGATCTTCCCTCATTTGCATTGTTGTGTTGAATTGGAATATAAAATTGTGATTGGAATCCCTATTTTGGAAAATGGAAAAAGAAAGAAACACGTGAGATGTAATTGTATTATTTTGCCTTGTTTCAAATATATGATTTTGGGGAAAGATAGAAACTAGATTCTTTTTTTAATGATTGCTTGAAGAAGGAAAACACTTAAGTATACCATGGATTGAATTAAATGTTTCATTGTATGGCAAAAAGAGATAGTTAGATCTCTGTTTGAAAAGAAGAAATGCACATGGAAATAATGCAGTATTTTATATCTTTGGAAATGTGTAAAATGGAATTCAGTATTGCATTTTGATTTAGAATGGTTTGTTTAAAACAAATGAATGTATTAGATTAGATTAGAAATGAAATACCACACTTGAATGATGAAATTGATATACAAATTTTCTAGAAATGGATCTCTGTTGTAAATTTAAAACTGGCAAATAAATTTAATTAAAATGTACATTGGGCCTGCACATAATAATCAACTTGGAAATGTTAAAATTTAGCATGTTGTATTATCAAGGAACTCAAATTGACAAAGAACACTTAAGAATTAAAATTTTCCAGCCGGCCCCGCGCTCCCACCCTCTCCTCGGTGTTATCCCCTCGGATGTGTGGACCCGTGTGTGCCTTTTTTCCCTTGTCACCTCCTCATAAAAACTCCTGAAGTCATCCTCCATCTCACCCTTCTCTCTTTCCTTCCCCGCGTTGTTTGGTTGAGCTCCACGTGTCCTCGCAGCACTGCAGGGCACCAATTGGATTCTTTCCCTCCCTTTGGTGAAATTTGCCAACCTTCCCCGTGTGAGCTCAGAGCCCGACATGTGTCCTTGGTGGTACAACGGATGTGCGGTAGCGCAAATGAGAATTTTATCCCCGCGCAAGAAAAATTCCAAATACCGCCCCGTGCCCTACCAACCCAATAAGGGTCTTCTTCCTCACTTGACACGTGTCCCCTTGGGGGAAAATTTGACCCCTAATGTCTCGCCGATCTATATCTGGAGTTTTACAAGGAGTTAGGAGGATTTCTTTATATTGTTGGAAAGGTGAGAAAATTTCCTATCCAATGGGAATGATTTAGGGAAATTTTGAAGGTATTAAGTGTGAGAAAATCAAGTTGAAACACCGAGCCTCATTATAGAGTGGGTATGCTTTACCCCCCGAACCTAGTGGAAATTTCTAACCCTAAATTTTGGACCTCAGAACCTCCGATAATTGCTAATAAAAGAATAGTATGTTCTAATTCAAACTTGTTCTCAAACTTTTAGTGACCTTGTTGCCTCACGATAATTGTAATAAAAGCTTTGTTCCACTTGTTAAAACGGTGAGGTTAGTGACAGGTTGTTGCCTTGGGTAATAGCCTCCAAAACCATATAATAAGACTCAAATGCTCAAATGATAATGAACTACTACCTATAATCCTCTATATATACTATTTATATGTTATGGCCATGACCCAAGTCAACCTATTAAGCATGAGAAAGTATAAATGATATAATAAAATGATATGGTAAGCCACAAGTCGGCTACTCATATCCTAATACAAGCAATAGGTTAAGGGCATAACATGCCCTTCCCCTTCAAACCAATGTTGTCCTCAATGTTGAATAATCCTGGATGTTGCTATAGAAAACCTTCATCCTCCCAGGTGGCATCTTCTATGCTCAGATTCTTCCACTTGATAAGATATTCCTTAATGTCTCTGGTTCTTAGCCTCTTAGTACGTGTTTGTAGAATCTTCTCTGGCTCTAAAATTATTCTTCCTTCCTCGTCAAGTTTTGGTAACTTTTTCTGGGCTTAAAATTTTTGTCCAATAACCTTCTTCAGGCATGAAACATGGAATACTGGGTGTATGTGTGAAGATGGAGGTAACTCTAGCTTATAAGCAACACTGCCAATTTTCTGTAGAACCTGTTAAGGGCCATAGTATTTGGGAGCAAGTTTGTTGTCCTTTTTATGTTGCTTTAGAGACATTTGTTTGTAAGGCTAGAGATATACAAAAACCCAATCACCAATTTCAAAATGTCTTTCACTACAATGTTGATCTACTTGTTGTTTCATCTTTTTTTGTGCTAATGCTAAATTCTCCTTCAAACTAGCCAAAACTTGTTGTTGATGTTGAATGTGTTCCTCAACATCTCTAACCTTAGTTTACACCCTCAAGGAGGAAGTGATAGAAGGTGGATGGTAACCATATAATACTAAAAATGGGGTCATTTGAGAAGAGGTACGAAAAGATGTGTTATACCACCATTCTGCAAGTGGTAGCCATTTAATCCATCTTTCCTGCTTATCTGATACAAAACAACATAGATAACCCTCTAAGCATTTGTTGACCACTTCCATTTTCCCATTAGTTTTAGGATGATAAGATGAACTGTGAGCTAGCTGAGTACCCAAACATGAAAATAATTCCATCCAAAAATTACTTGTGAAAATAGGATCATGATCACTTACGATTATCTTTAGGGTTCCATGTAGCCTTGAATTGTCTCCAAAAAAATAGCTGCGCCTGTACTAGCTACAAATGGATGTGATAGGGCACAAAAATGGGCATGTTTTGTGAGCCTAGCCACAATCACGAAAATAACATTCTTACCCTCTGAACAAGGCAATCCAGTGATGAAATCCATGAAGACCTCCTCTCACCTCTCATTTAGGAATTGGTAAGGCTTGCAACAGACCAGTGTCTTAATTGTTTCCCCTTTGTTCTGTTGGCACACTAAACACTCTAATACAAACTTTTGTACATCCCCCTTGAGTCCTTCCCAAAAGAATTCTCTTTTTATTCTATGATATGTCTTCAAAAACCCAAAGTGTCCTCCAATAGGCGAGGCATGTAGCTCTGTAAGAATCTTATGCTTCAACTTAGAATCTTTACTCAAGTATAACATGTCCTTGTACCATAGGGCATTACCTTTCCACTCAATTTTTTTAGATGTCATAGATCCTTGCTTGATATTCTGTATTAGAGATTGTGTATCCTTGTCTTGATCCCATTCCAATCTTGCTTCATCCACCCAATCGGCCGTCAACATGGACATTCCACATAGTAAGGCATCTATGGATGTATCCCTTCTGGACAATGCATCAGCTACTACATTTTCTTTACCCTTTTTGTATATGATTTCAAAATCATAACCCAACATTTTTGTTACCCACTTTTGTTGTTCCTCAGATGATAACCTTTGCTCCAAAAAGTATTTGAGACTATCATGATCAGTTTTTACCTTGAAGTGTCTACCCATGAGATATGGCCTCCATTGCTTGACCGCATGAAGAATAGCCATCATTTCTTTCTTATAGACAAGTTTGAGCAAATCTTTTCCTTTGAATTGACGACTCTCAAATACAATTGGTCCTCCTTCTTGCATTAGAGCTGCTCCCAATCCTGATCTTGAAGCGTCACATTCAACAATGAAGGTTTTTGAGAAGTTGGGAGTAGCCAAAATTGGGGTGTCTTTGCATGGCTTCCTTCAAATTGCTCAAAGGATTTAGTGGCTAAGTCTGTCTAATGGAAGGCATCCTTCTTTAGCAATGTAGTGAGTGGGGTTACTATTCTACCATATCCCCGCACAAATCTTCTGTAGTACCCTATTAGTCCTAGGAACCCACGAATATTTTTGAGAGTTTTGGGTCTTGGCCATTCCACCATAGCTTTGATCTTCTGAGGATCAACTTTGACGCCTTCATGGGATACAATGTGACCCAAGTACTCTACCTCTTGTACACCAAAAGAACATTTAGATGGATTTGTATAGAGAGTATGTTTCTCCAAAAATTCCAACACTTTATTTACATGTTGTAAGTGTTCTTCCCATGTCTTACTGTAAATCAATATGTCATCAAAGAAAACTAATACAAATTTTCTTTAAAATGGCTTGAAAACAAGTGTTCATCAAGCTTTGAAAGGTTGAAGGTGCATTTGTAAGACCAAAAGGCATTACCAAAAACTCATAATGGCCCTCATGAGTCTTGAAAGCCATTTTATGAACATCTTCCTCTTTTATTCTAATTTGATGGTACCTCGAATGAAGATCTAATTTTGTGAAATAAATAGCACCATGTAATTCATCAAGTAAATCATCAATTACTGGAATAGGAAACTTATCTTTGATGGTATACTTGTTGAGTTCTTGGTAATCTGGACACATCCTCCATGTTTCATCCTTCTTACGTACCATGACCACTGGGGAAGAATAGGCACTCTGACTTAGGCCGATGATACCCGCCTTGACATTTCCTAAAATATTTTCTCGATCTCACTTTTCTAGGAATAATGGTATCTATATGGTCTGATGTTAGGTGTTTGTCTCCCTAGAATCAACCGAATGGCATGATCATGATCCTTAACTAGTGGTATTCCCTTTGGAATTGTATCAAAAAAATAGATGAGTGAGCATCAATAAACTTCAAGATCAAAGGCATTGAAGACTACTCAGTATTTTGTACTTCTATGGAAAATAACTTTGCTATAAATCCATCTACTCTTTTTCGAGAACCTTCTCGCATCGATGAGAGATAATAATCTATGGAGACTTAGCTACCATCCCATTTAATTGTATTGTCCTTCCATCTGAATGAAATCGCATGAACAATTCTTGGAAATTCATCTCTATAGTACCTAAGGTTGTGAGCCATTGGACACCCAAAACAATATCTGCCCCTCCCATAGAAATAGCAAACATAGGCGAGTCTAACATGTAGTCTCCCATGGAAAGCTTGATACTATGGAATTTTCCTGTGCACTTGACTATCCCACCATCCGCAATCATAACTTGCATTTCTGGAGTTGGGTAAATAAAACAATTGAGGCGGGCAGCTAACTTACTATTTATGAAGTTATGAGTACTCCCAAGTCAATCAACACTGTCACCTTTTGTTTTTTGAGATAGCCAATAACCTTGAGTGTTTGAGGAGTACTAATACCTGACAATGCATGGTAAGAAATTGTAGGTTGGTGATCCTCTACTTCCTCTTCTACTGGTTCCTCAACCTCTCCTATAATTTCAGCATCCTCATCATCCTCATTACCTCCGTCAATATAGAACAACTTCTTCTTAGCACATTTGTGTCCTGGTCCATATTTGCTATCATAGTTAAAGCATAATCCTTTTGCTCTCTTTTCTTCCATTTGTTGAGGAGTCAGTCTAATTGGCCTAGAAAATGAAGGGGAAGAGATACTACATTCTTTGGTGTTAATGAAAGGCGGCCTCCTACTACAAAGAACTTTTTCCTCTACTCGACGTGCCATGATAATAGAATTAGAAAGCTTGAGTGGATTAAACATATGTACCTCATGCTCGATGTGGTCCTTAAGACCCCCAAGAAATAGGTCATTCAGATTCTCTTCTGGTATATTCTCCACCCTTAAGGATAGGTTCTGGAATTGATGCACATAATCTTTGACTAATCCTATTTTTCATAACTTTGCTAATTGACTAAATTAGTTCTCTAAAACACTGGAACTATAGTGTAATTGCAACTCCTTGATAAAAATTGTCCAAGTGACACCAAGACCATTCTTCTGCCTCTGAGCACATAACCATCGATACCAAATGAATTGGTCTGGTTCAAGATATAAGGATGCCAAAGTCACCTTTTTCCCGATGGTGTTTGATGTAGCTCAAAGAAGTTCTCCATTTGATTTATCCAATTTAGGGGATCTTTACCATCAAATTTGCACATATCCACTTTCAGCATCACATTTTGTGGTTGCGAATAAGTTGGATTCCGATTGGGCAATGGAAAAGTGATCCAACACGGTTATTTTTCCATGATTTTGAACTCAAGATCCTCCTTGGTTGATGTGGGATGGATTTGGGCCATACTGTTTACCCTTTACATGTTGCATGATATCATCCAACCGCTGATTGATTTGGGCTATGTCTCCTTTAGAGGCCATCTCAGATTGTACATTTCGCAGCTCATACTCAAGTTGGCTCACCTTATGATCAACTGAAGTAAATCCTAGTGCTGAGGAATCTGTATTTACCCCTTCCGAATCCATCTCTTCAATCACTATCTCATCTTTATTTAGGGTTTTACCCGGAGTAACCAGATTCTTTTTTGCTCTTGTGGAAGGCCCCACCATGATATCAAACATTAGGGTTTAGGGTTTCGATACAAATTCAGCCGAATAGGAAAAAACACAAGAGAAGATACTAATACTATTATTTTCAAATTTTTCCGAAAATGTAAAAATCTTGAAAAAATTCTAGAATTTGCACCTTAGGGAGTGATTTTATGAAAAACCCTAAATTTGTAATAACTTGTGCAAAATAAATTTAAAAAGTCTGAAATTTTCAGGGAACCTTACTTGAAATGTTTCACAACTCTGGTAAAAATATCTCTTGCCAATTCGCTTTGGTTCAAAATATATTGTGGAAACAAAAAATTAGGGTTTTTGCCCTAATTTTGGCCTAGATCACAGCTCTGATACCACTTGTAATGAAATTACTAGTATAATTCAGATTATGAGCAGCAATATAACACCAAATAACACAATATTTTAGAATAATGATCTCAATATGCAATTGTAATAGCTTCACCACTTCGAGGGGGCAACATCCAAACCATATAATAAGAATCAAATGCTCAAATGATAATGAACTACTACCTACAATACTCTATATATACTATTCATATGTTATGGCCATCACCCAGGTCGACCTATTAAGCATGAGAAAGTATAAATGATATAATAAAATGATATGATAAGCCACAAGTCGGCTACTCATATCCTAATACAATCAATAGGTTAAGGGCGTAGCAGTGGGTATGGTGATAAATTACCCCCCGAACCTAGTGGAAACTTCTAATTCTAAATTTTGGACCTTGTAACCTCCGATAATTACTAATAAAAGAATAGTATGTTCTTGTGTAATTCAAACTTGTTCTGAAACTTGTTAGTGACAGTTGTTGCCTTGCAAGCTAGTTGTAGTCACTTCTAATAAAAAAAATTATTCCATAATTTTCCTAACTAACCCTAGGTTGTTTCTTGGGTCTCAAGTGAGTTGTTTTTAGCAGGCATCACAATTACTAGAAACCACTTTGTTGGTGAATTGCGAGAAAACCACTTCTTTGGTAAACTATTTCCAAAAACCACCTTATTTCTTTACTTTCATCCATGAGAATCAATTGGTATTTGAAAACAAGATATTGCTATTAATTTAGGTGTTTGTCCCTCTTATAAATCTACATCAATGAATTGAATTTGTTTCCTATGAATAGATTTTTTTGGTGTGTTCATAAAATGATATGATTGTAAAGTTTAGAATAGTGACATATGTCATCAAGGAAAAGTGATTTGAATTTTCTATATTTTGAGTTGGGGTGATTGATTGTGTTGCCTTTAATTTCCATGGAGACTATTCTAGATTTGTATTATAGTAAGTATTTGAGATATATATATATATATATATATATATATATATATATATATATATATATATATATATATATATATATATATATATATATATATATAATGCTATTGACTTGCACTTTTCTTCATGTTTTTTTTTAAGTTATGTTGATTAATTGTGTTGTCTTAATTTTCCATGAAGAAACCAATATAGATTTGTTATTGCAAGGCACTAGGTTATCCACTTTCCTTCATGGCTCAACTGATTACCACATACATTCTGTTTTATTAATTTCTTCTTTTGGTTTTTTGTAGGATATTTGTGATTCTCTTTATCTCAAGGTAAAGAAAAGAGTGTTGTCTCTAGACAAACTTTGGGTGGGTTTCAATATTGATTGAAGTTTTTATTTAATTGTTCTATTTATTGCATGTTATGGACTAAAAAATTATTGTAGAGATTTTTTATGTTATTTACTTTGGATTGTTCCATTCATATTTGTAGTTGGCTCCAATCCTTTTTCCAAAGTGACATGTGGGGGCATGTGCCTTCGTCAATGATAAGATTCATTATTTGCTTTGAGGGCTCATTCCCTAATGAAGCCATTTTGAAGCCTCCCAAGTTGGATGTTAGGCTGATCGGTGATAAGGCTTTTAAAGATGCTCGTTATACCTAAGAACATCTTGTTGGACTAACATACTTCTTTCCCTCTCCCATTTTAATATGATGCAAACTAGAAACACAATTCCCCTCCCCACAAAGGGATTGACGTTAACTACACCTCACTTATAGAGGGAGGAAGATTTTAAGTGTATTCAATGTGTTGTTAATGTTTTGCATTGCAACCAACTGAAACCACCCAAAACATTGATAGCCAAAATCATCAGAGATCACCTCCACCTGGTGCCAACATCCCCAATTTTTCTCTCGAAAATCCAAACAATTGGAGATCATTCACGAGGCTTCTACTTGATTTATGATTCTAATGAAGATGCATTGGAATATGAACCACCCCACAAATTGAGGAGAATGGGAATACCAATTGAGGCATCTACAAATGGAAAAAAATACAAGAAACATGCAAAGAAAATTTCACAAGCAAAAAGCAACAAATTTGTTTTAAAGAAATAGCTTGTAGTTGTTAGTTTATAAGTGTTTCTTTATAAGTGTTTTTGAAATAAACTATAACTTGTACCAAATAATTTTTATGTATGCATTGTGGCAATATATATCGACAAAGAATCAAACTTTTTAAACAAATGTTCGGTTTTATAATCCAACTATGCATTTCAATTTTCTTTATCATTGTATCTCCATATAAATACCTATAGTTTTCTTACTTCAAATGTATATATTGTTGTTATTATCTTCCATTCTATTTTCTTAACATAATAATATATAATTCATTTGAAATAAATGCATGTATATATTGCGGTGGAACATATGGATCACATAATCTAAATTTTCAACATACGTGTTCAATTATTCCTTTATACAACACAAATACCTCTAAATACAACACAAATTATAACCTCCACCCCACATGTAGACCTTTAATAACTTCTTAATCATGTTCAACGCCACACTAAATGTTCAAAGAAAACATGCTGGCATAGAAATCAATCACAACTGCAATGCAGGTACAATGCCCCCTAGGCAAGCAACCTACTTCTTCCTTATAAATTGAAAGTGATTGGAAAATTAAGTACCTCCCTTCTAGAAATGATGACAGATTGAACATCCACAATCGAACTATGATATACATATGGAGAGAAAATGTTGATTTCCAACCGGTAATTTCCCACCATGTTTTTATTAAGTTATTGCAAAATATGCTTCGAAAGATGAGCAATGTTCAGAAACATATCACCAAATGCTATCCAAATTTTCAAGAGATGCTTTGATGCGATTCTCCGCATGTATATTGCGATCCATAAAATGCTCACAGAAAGTGTTGTTGAACATGACATAAGTGCACAAGAAACATGCCACATGCTGCAAAAATTGTCACTTGTTATGTGGAACCATTCATTTGTATCGTTAAATGTTGGTAAATTTTTTTTGAGATGTGTCGTTGATGCACAACAAACAAACACTTTCTTAGATGCATATAAATTTAGTCCTACAACCATGGAACACCTACCACTTATTTAAGTTGCTCGAGATTGGAGATACAACAAGAACCGTAAAGGTGATAAATGGGAAAAGTGGCTGACTCAAGCAATTGTTCGGGTCCACCCGAGATTTTTGGATGTCCCAACTTAGGATTCAATGTCATATGAACTTTTCTATTGGCCAGAAATCCTTTTATACAAAACTTTCAGAAATATTGCCTTTGCATTTGGCTCAACCCCACATGACATCAACAACACTTGGGACATGTTCAAGCACAACTACAGATTGTGGCATGTTTTATGCACTACCGCAGACACAAGGACTTGCTACAGATGTTAGTTATGACTCAGAGGTCTGATGTAGTATTCAACATGAACCAATGCAAGAATGGTAGGTCTTCACACAACTTCATCCGGGAAACAACACGGGTCTTGAAAGTCTTAATATATTGGGAAATGAGCTTTTAACGTACATAATAATTGGAGCATACATGACGTTCGCAAGATTTGCAAGATAATTGGTTCATCATTCATCGAGAGAGAAAAGGTAGACACAATTAACAACAACATGCAGGCCACACCACCATCTTCCACACTTCATTTTTCTTCAGAACAACAACTAGCTCTTGATACCATACTACACCATTCAACAAACAAAACCCATGTACCTCCACTACGATTGATAATTCAAGGAACAACTAGCACAGGTAAATCATTTCTGATAAATTAAATCTAGAATACATTCACAACATCAACCAAATATCACTCACCTCTACTTGTGCTCACCTCTACCAGGTGTTTCAAAGATTCAACATCTTTGCATCCAAAATCCACACAGCCCTGCGTATTCCAATCAAAGAATTGAAACCCCTTGAAAGAAGTGCATTATCATCTTTTCAAGAGTTGTTGAAACATATATAATATGTTCTTATTGATGAAATGAGTTTCATCGGCCCAAAGTTAGTAAGAAAAATTGACGGAGGCTACGCGAAGCTTTCCCACACTCAAGAACATCTAAATTTGGGAATAGATCATTCATCCTCCTTGGTGACCTCGGCCAATTACCACCAGCTTTAGATAGTCCTCTTTATGCAATTAATTCCTATGAAGCAACCCTTTGGAAGGGATTCCATTCTTCCATTACATTGTAAACAATATTTTGGCAACAAGGAACAACCAATGTACAAGTTTCATTTTGGAATTTATTGCTCCACATGTGAGATTAAATGCCTCTTATTGAGGATTGTGAACTCTTAATGTCTCTCACAGACACACACTTAACTCAGCAAGATCTCAACATTTTTAAGGATGCACCACATTTGTTTGCAAAAAATGATCTGGTGGACTCCCACAACCTTCAGATGATAAAGGCATTGAACGTTTCAATCGCCCAATCCATTGTTGAAAGTAACAAGTAGATTGAACTAGGAAATCTTGATGATGATCAGTTGGAACACAAAGTTTTGTTGTGCAAACAACAAAAAAATCATGCTTATTGCAAATCTATGGGTTGACACAAGCCTCGTAAATGGTGCTACAGGAACAATCACCGACATTGTCTATGATGCATTAATACAACCACCAACATTACCTTTATTTGTTTTTGTCAAATTCGATAGATACAATGACCCATGTTGGGATCCCTCTAACTCGTTACATATTCCAATACCCCTATTTCGAGAGGGAATCGAAGACAATTTCCAATTAAAATGGCCTAGGGATTAACTATCCACAAGTCCCAAGGACTTACTTTGCATAGAGCAACTATCGACATTAGAACCACTAGAAAGGCGGGTCTGACTTTCACAGACTTTCTCCAAAGTTCCCTCACTTGTAAATCTACGCATTTCACCTATTTTTTCATTCGAGAGATACTCAAATATGGCACACGTACCAACACTTGGAGCAAGAAGAAAGGAGGAAGCAAGACTACTATCACTCAACCCATCATAAATACTACCCTCTGCTTTGATAGCACCTCCACTACTACTATACTCAACACTTCTTGTATCCAAAGTGGCAATGTCATTCAAGGGGTATCAAATGTAATCATGTTTATTGAAACTAAAATTTCCCACTAAAGGCTACCATTCATGATATAAATACTATAAATGTATACATGTCTCGTTATGTGTACGTAGATCTTCATGTATTTGATGTTGTGAAATATGATTTGTAACTTTAAATGTACGAATCTATAACAAAATTAAATGTACACATACAACCTTTCAATGTAATGTTTCATCTATATTCCTACACTACCACTATCAATCACACACATTATCAACTGTACAATAAAGGTTTTTCCAACAAAACACCAACCAAACAACTGACGCACAACTAACACAATTAACCCAAATTAAATACATACAACATCGACTATAAAATTAATTAACTATTGAAAATGGTATTAAATGTATTCACGTACAAATTTGTAACAAGTTTGAAATGTATAAACAACCTTAGCATTAAGTGGGTCATCTATATTTCTACACTTACAAAAACAATCACAGCCCTTATCAACATCAACTACAAAAATAATAACTATACCTCTAAATCAAATAACATATACCATTCGGTGTTGACGTTGCATTAAACACATGTGATTGCTAGTTTATATAAACAAAAATGATAAAAGGAATCGGTGAGGAAGATGAATGGTTTTAGATTGTTATATATGGCTCTCTTTAACATTTATATCTTTTTTATCAATTTAATTTAAAAATTGAAAAAAAAACATAAATTTTTTTGTTAGAAAATAAATCACCAAATAAAAATAAAATTAACCTTCAAAAATAGTACACTTAAATTATTTGTTGAAGGTAATCGGTTTTCTCAATAAAATTATAAAAAGAAAAATAAACAAACATAATTGTGAAAACAATTTCATAATATTATATATTAAATATAATATTTATTAATATCCCCATCGACTTTCTCACTAATACAATAGGTAGTACAATAAGAAGAGTTTTACTTGGAGAGTTGAAAGAATGCATGCACTAAATTTGTACAATTTAATTTTAATAATATTTTTGGCATAAATTATAAAATTTCAATAACTTCAATCTTCATGGAAGGAAAACATCAAGAGATGTGTGCATATTTTTAAAAATGAATGTAATAAAAAAATACCATGTAGAGAATATTTGAAAATAATGCTCCACTCAAATCTCAAGCATGAAAGAATAGTTGAGAATATGAAACTACTCTACAATGTATTGGATTTATGAAATGGGCCTTAAAACATTCCAAAAATATATATACTGCATTCCTTTTTTCCTTCTTAATTTATTTGAAAAGAAGTTGCACAATATGAAAAAGTGGAATCTTTAAATTCATTGGTCAAAACTGAAAGCATGGCTTTAACATGTTATTCCTTGTAAAATTAGTGACAAGGAAGGAAAATATATAGATAAAATGATGGATTATCGATATTAAACCAAACGGTGGTTTTGTTTGGGTACACATAATCTTCCTAGCATGGCATATTTAGACATTTTTATCGGTGTTTTTGATAAGACTAAAAAAATTATGGGTAAGTGCACCAAGCTAGGGGCAAAAGGGGGTCTTAAGTGGACACTTTTTTTTGAAAAATAAAAATCTTCAACTTGTATGAGTTATTTGAAATAGTTACACTCCAAATTGGAAGATGTCATAACAACATGAATCGTATCATTTTGAGTCTAATCTTTAAGCTACTATTTTATTTTTAAATGGTTAAGTTTAAGTGGGTTAGAGAACTAAAATACCAATAGGTGCTTATGTTTTTGTTAAAAATATAGCAGATGATCATCATGCCCCCACCATTTTTTCAAGATCTGGTTTTAAGATCTTTAAAATGGTGCAAAAATTTGTCAGTGATTTCTCAAGAATCATTGGAAATGTACCCAAAATGTTGGTGATTTTAACCAATCGCTAGCGATCATGAAGTCGAATAGTTGGTGATCCATGTGCGAAGAATCGCAATGATATTTGGCAATTCCTGTGCACAACAATTGCTTCTAACTTCTCAAATGGTCACTCTAATACCAGATGAAATGGACATACAAGTTTTGTGGATGTAGAGAAGAGTAAGAGCAACACCATAATTCAAAGAGAGAATGATCTTCTATTAATTTCTCATTGTTTGATTACAAAAAGGCTCCCATATATATATATATATATATATATATATATATATATATATAATATATATATATATATATATATATATATATATATATAAAGAAGAAAACACACTGAATAGGTGTAACAAAATATTTGTCTTTATGTTGAAACCATATGGATGGTTTCAACCACTCCTCAAATAATAAACAATAAAACAAACCTAAGTTGTTTATGTAACAACTTCATAAAAACTAATTACATTTACCTTTTTACATTTTACTAACTTACTAACTGTATACACCAAAAATATGCACACTCTATTCCCGCACAAATAATCAAATAATATTCCCATCCACGTACTGTTTTATGACTAAAGTCCTCCATTCGAGTGGTCAAGCTTATCGTCGCATCATTACAACATCCCTAAACCTAAGTCATTAACCCCATACCCCTTTAATTAATTAATTTACCTCACATTTCCTAAATTCATACCACCCAATTAATTAATTAATCAAATTGATTAATCTCACCCGCACACCTCACCATGAGAACTCCCTCTAACTCACTAGTTGTAGCTAGTTTAAATAGGAAACCTTCTATAAATATTACCCTAACCACCTCTAACTTATCCCTATAAACCACTTCCCACTCCTCACTAGTTAGGACTAGTTTAAATTTGGCAACCTGCTAAATTATCCCTACTCTATCCTAACCACTTCTATCTACCTCTAACCCTCACCCTTATTTCAACTTCCTAAAAACGTCGATGATTCCTTGAACGTCGGCGATCTATAAATACCAATTCTTCTACCTCTCTTTGGGACCATTCATGACCATCTAGATGGACCAAAGCACTATCAAGTTTTCTCAAGCATTCAAGCAACGTTACAAGCTCTTATCAATGTCATTCTAGCATCTAATACATCCCTCAAGCATTTTGGCAAAATTGGAGGACTCTTTCATCATCCAAGCACAACCAAAACCAGCTTGTCGTCACCACTTATCATTTAAAGGTTCGTCTCCATCGTTTCTATTCAATTTTCATTATGAAATAAACTTGTTAGATCATCATCTATTTCTCTTTTACGTTTAATAGATTGTAATTTCATTTTAGAAAATCAAATCATTTCTTTTCAGTTGTCATTATTATTTCATAGAATCACCTACAATTCCTATATTTTCTATCAACTTAGTAATCAATTTTCATTAGAAGTTGTTATTAATTGCTTTAGGATTTTTGTGTTACTAATCATGTGCCAAGTATGGATCTTATAGATGGCCATATCAGGAACTAATCATCCCATTACCAACATCAATTCCCTTCCGATTGTCCAACACCCATTGCACTGGGAGCAATACAACTTACTACATGACTTGGAGTTGTGTGTCATCCATGCAGCCCCCATTGATCATCTAGAAACCATCTTCGCATCTACCCAGAAAATCTGAGAAGCCACTGAGGAATTTTGGGAAGCATACTACGAGGTGCAACAAATCTAGACCGATCTTGCATGGTTTGAATACAACTACGAAGTGGGCCTGGACATACCTGAAGACACGAACACCACATCCAAATTTGACATTGAGAGCAACATTAACCTTTAAGACATTGATTCTGATATTGCACGTTTATACAATATGAAGGAGGAGATCTCTTGACTTCTTCGTGGAAGACTACATCTCGAATCTGATTCATACTTCACCGAAGATGATGATTTATCCTGCTCAGTAGGCTCTAACATATTTTAAAAACTTATATACTGACCTAGATTTTGACTTGATTCTAGGCTTGTTACTTTTCATTATCATTATCAGCTGATGTATGTAATAATCTAAATAAGTGACAAAACATTTGATCACATATTGTACTCCATTTCATAAATAAAAGCTTAAGTGTTTTAAAAGCAGGTTGACGTCCACATAAGGAAGTATTTTGGCTTCTAGGAACTAGAAATCTACCTACCTATTTTACTAATTCTATTTTGTGTAGTGTCTTTGATTTACGGTCTAATTGCAGGGAAAAGAGCTTAATTCATTCGTCATGGAGCGCAAAACAACCAAACACCTATCACATCCCGTGGGTACCTTAGAAACTCGCCATACTTAAGGTTGAGTCAGTTTTGCCTCATTGTCATATCAAACCAATCATGAAGAAAAATTTTCCTCAACATTATGGAATGCCTAGTGAGACCCTTATCCCTTGTTCTTTTGTTTCATTTCATCAATAGAATAATAATTGTTTTCACTATGTAATAATCACCTGCGATTAGCCTAATCGCCTGCATTTGGGCCAATTGCTCGAATTTCTCTCGTATGCTTTTCTTATCATCTCATAATGCATTTCTACGCTTCTTGCTCTCTATTTTCTGTTTCTTCTAATCTGGTTCTAGGTTCCTGATTCTGAAAGCTTCATTTGTTTGATTTGTTGCTTACTTGCTTAGGAAAAATTGCTAAAAATAAAAATATAGGAACGTTGTCACGGTAAGTCCTAAAACCTTTCTTTTGCTTTTAGTTTCACATTTTTGTTTGATTGTTCTCATCAAAACTAAATATTTCATTTTGGGTCTTAAAACGAACCATTTCATACTTCTTGATCATCTAGCTTTAATTAGGAGGAAAATTCGTTGCATTCACTTATCCTCCCCACACACAACCAAATCACTTATAAATCAAAAATGCATTTAGACAACTCCCATCTAGGTGAAACTGATTGGTATTTCATCACCCAACAGGGAATCCGACTCGGTGTTATGGCCGAGTATAATCTCATGCTGTCAGTATCTTTTGGCTCAACAGACTCCTCCTTATCACAACAGATCAGAAGTGAGGGGGTAAGCCCCAATATACACACCATTCGTGCATCCACGACAATAATACAGAGTTGGGCCTCACATACCTTCAGGTATATTGAGGACTTCACCCTTAAACATACTCGAAACCATCCATAGCTTACCATTTCCTAGGACCCTCGTTAACCATCTTACACATTTCACTTTTTCATAATTAATCAAGATAAATACTAAACAACATATTTTGTTTGCATTTATTTGTTTGTAAATCAACCCAATTAGTTATTTTTTCATTTTCTAGGTGTTTGTGTGTTTGTTTATCATGGTACTTACTAGACAATAAGATCGTAACCAAATTTCTAAAAACATGTCTACTCCACCACCTACATTTCAAAAATATGTCCCATTTTACACTACAACACTTTCGACACCAACACAACAAAAATCCCATATTATCAAATAGTTACATCCAATCCCTTTTCTGACACCCAACAAACTTGGAGTGAATCAAGGGTCAACTATAACAATGAAATGGGACAACAACTCTTTCATTCCCCACATCAATATCATGGTCAAATCTTTCATACATTTGGACCACAAGAAACAAACCACATCTTTTCTTCTAGTCCTCAACTAGAAGCATCTAAACCTCCTTTCTACAATAGGGAGACCCTGTCTTTGAAGAAATTCTAGACTCAAACCCTATTTCCCTCAATTCCTATCTAGCAGCCAAAAATGTTTAGATGCAACCATTTACACCCCAACACACTTACAATCCTTCATCTTCCATTGCACAACTCATTGATCAAAATCAAGACCCCATCGTCCAAAGAGTTATACCCATACACTTCAAATCAACCTAAAACACCAAACAATAGTCAAACTGAGATACCTGCTAGCCCTACTAATCCCTTTGAAACATCGAATGAACAATATTCCACTAGTCAACCCGAAGCATCTGAGGTCTCTTCAGTCCCCATTTATGACCTCCACATGATTTCATCACAAAATACATCTACTCAATAGTCTACATCTTCACCGAGTCCTTCTACAGGTTCCACACCTCCCCTAAGCAGTATCATTGCTTCCTCATCTACCCATTTGGCCTCCTCGTAGGTACAAACACCTCCACTGAGTTATGTGGCCTTTACTACTGTTATATCCTCCCAACATGTTACTAGTCACATTCAAAACATCACCATGTCCATCCCTGCAACTACACCACTAATCAATACCAGTGTCATTGCTAACACTCACCTTGTTTCACAATACATACCACAACCTTCACAATCATTGATCTCCATGCCACAATCTACACCCCACAATACAATATCCCACAAGAAAGCATTCCACAAAAGGCACCATCCTCTTTCGCCTCTACTTTTTCCTTCCAGCAGTCACTCACATATTCATAACCACTCACTCATACATCAATGCCATTACAGTGCAATACATACAAACCTCACAACCTATAGCCTCCTAATAAGGTTCTCCATCTCATAAAAAAATCCCACAACAAAACACCGCTTATCATCAAATTGTCCCTCAACAAAATATTCCTTATCAACAAAATATACCTTAGCAAAAACATACCTCAATACAACATACATCAACAATACGTACCTCAACAAAACATTCCATAATACCACATCCCGCAACATCAATAGAACGTTCCTCAATAGAATGTTCCCCAACAAAACATTCCCTACCAACAAGCCATTCCTCAACAGTATCAGACATAATCACAACCCAACCATTCTTTATTTCAACATGGCTCATCTCCACAACCAAAAAAACAACGTGATCCTCTCCGTGCTCTTTTAAACTACATATCCAGTCTCGAAGTTGATTCTTCCTCATCCAAGAATGTACTCTCTTATGATCAAATTTGTAATGATCCCATTCATCCATTAGTACCATATAAACCGTATCTGCCTCGCTGGGAACTTCATAAGTTTATCAAGTTTTACAACAAAGAATATCAAAAACAACATATATGTGCCTTTTGTCACACCTACTATCTAATAGCTCACGACCAAGACCTGCTGTTGAGGACCTTTCCCATGTCCCTCATCGGTCCCACCTTAGATTGGTACAAAAAATTCCTCAACATTCCCTATTCTCTTTTGCACAACTTTCCTAACTTTTCTTAGGCCACTTTTCCATAAACATGTCTCGCATAATCACTATCAATCACCTATATGCCATTAGAAAATTTGAATACAAATCTATCGTTGATTTTGTCACCCGCTCGAGGGGTGTCACCAATCAACTATCCTTTACATTACCACAAACATAATTAATCAAGGTTTTCTACCATGCATCTTCCAAACACATCTCATCTACTTTAAAAATCCAATCATTTCAAACATTTGATGAGGCTTTCACCATGGCCCGTAAATTGGAACTGCGAGCTCTAGAAGATGGTCGGGTTAAGCTTCATCCTAAGAAACCAAAAGTTAAATTTTCATCTAAATCACCATCCCATAATGATAAGTCTAATACATCCGCCAACTCACTGTCAGTATTTAAGTCCGCTCCTAAGGAGAAACCCATTGTCGAGTGTCCCCATCAACAATGTAACTACACACCCATAGGAGAGAATTATAGCGCAGTTTTTGACAAACTACTTGCCTCTAACATGATATCTCTCCCACCTATTCAACCCATTGACATATTAGTATCTAAACCCATTTGGTACCGGGATAATGACTATTGTAAATACCATAGGGTCAATGGACATGACATTGAAAGGTGTCGCACTTTCTCGCAATGTACTTCAAGATTTGATCGACAAGGGCAAACTTCACTTAGACAATCCAAACGCACCCCCAAATCAAAATCTTGACATATTTAAATAACCTTTCCCAAACCATCCTTCATCTTCGGATCAGCCACAAACAAACGTTGTCCACACCATCAATACAATAACAAAGATAGAGCCTATCCCTCAATCCACCCCATCACTTATCAAGTCAAAACTTGTAAAATCAACACCCAGAATCCAATGAAAACAAAGCTACTGAACCTCCATCTATGAAAATATTACTATTTCCATGCCCTCATCACATGCCATTATCAATCCATACCTGTATCCTCTACATATTCCAAAACTACAACTAAAATCACATCTAAAAACAACCCAAAATATTCGCTACCTCAAGAAAATCAGACCCTTTCTACCGCTTCCTCATCAACCACACCTAGTTCATCCAAAACCACAAAACACCTCATAAACAGGGTATTGTTTAGGTTTTCAAAATCCCTCAATATGTTTTTCCCTGATCAAAGTCCTTTGCACGGACCTCACTCCCTTATACCTATTAATCACCCCATTATTACAGGATCAAAATCCCCAACCAAACCCCTACACTAAGTCCATATCCTCTACCTTTTACACAATCCAATCTATCCACACCAACGATCACCCATACGGGGTCCCTCACCCTCACATGTCACATAGAACAACTATCCTTACCAATGGTCACCTATACAGGTACTTCGCTCTCTTGTCTTGCACAACCCGACCATCCTCACCAACGACCACCACTCCTGTGACATCTAGAAAGCCACCAAGGCCGACAAATAAACAACCTATGGATAAAAACCCATCTTACCTCCTCTTGAGAGGTGCATAGACGCGACCTTGTCCCTAGCTACGCTACACCTAAGGGCGTTATGTCACCATTATAGATGACCTCCTTTAGTGGTCACTTATTACATTACCATCTCCTAAGCCATCTGATCATCGCGGATGGAAACCTACTTGGTATGACTTCAATATATTTTGCAATTACCACAGAACACGAGGTCATTCCATAGAAAATTGTAGGGCCTTTCACTTGAAAGTATAGGAACTTGGCAATCCACTCTTCCTTCCTTCTCAATCAAACACAACACCAACATCTACATCATCATCATCAAAACTTAAAAATCTATCCCTAAGGCATCTAATCATCGAGTCGGTGTTGTACACATCACCACCCGTTCACAAAATTATGACAAAGAACCATTTGAACCTAAGAAAAGTAAAAAATTCATCACTATACCCCCACCTCTTGAATTATCAACTTCATCTGATAAACCTAAGGTATCTATTTCCTTAGCTCCCGAGGAATCTAACCAAACACCGTAATCAAAACCAAGATCTCTATACAAGCAACAACACCCCTTTCACCGCAATATAAAATGTTTCTATCAAACAATTACACCAATCCCCTGTCAGATGTCACTTTATGAACTGGTTCAGACATCACATTTTCACAAGCAAAGCTATAATAAAAGCCCTACATCCATAACCGTGCCAGCCAATGATAAAATTCCTTTCACAATTTTTGTGGGTGTTCTTAAAACATCCACTGCTATATCATTTGAACCATATGAAATCTTCTCTCTCAGACTAGAAGACCACAACCTACCACTCTTCATAATTGCCCGTGATCAATGAAATCTCCATAAAAAGGGTCATGATTGATAGCGGTGCTGCCATTAATATCATATCATCCCTTGTTTTTGACCAACTCAAATTACCCAATAATGTTGTTGCTTAAACACTAGTTCTATTATGATCCTTCAACGATACAATTGCACCCACATTAGGCACCGTTATACTTCCACTTCATGTCAGTGTCAAAACCCTACCCGAACTCTTCTACATTATAGAAGAATATTTTCAATACAACATGTTATTAGGATGCCCTTGGATACACACCATGTGTTGCGTTCTTTCCATCCTCCATCGTTGTCTCAACCACGAATATGAAGGTTAGAATTTCACTATCCCTATTAATCCAAGTCCATTCAATGATCTTTCAGCTACATGATGTACCGCCCAAATGAAGCCCTTGTACCTAAATCTACATCGAGCCATCTAACGAAGCATCTACTAGCACAACTATCCCCTCTTCTAAATTACTAGATGATTCCTTTGTTGGTGAGTGTAGACACTTGTAGTTTGGTCAAAGCACTATTATTCCTAATATTGCACTAATTATCCTCCTTACAAAATGACGATGCCTCATCAATAGGGCCCCCTCTATCTCATCATTTATGACACTCTTTTAGTCATATTTCTCGTATAAACCAAGTAATCAGGTTAATATAGTCCCTTATTAACTAAACCATCTTCTCATCCTATTTTATACCACTTTTAGTAACTTCCTAGACTATAAACCCATTTCATTGGATTGATTAGACCTCTTAAAACTCTCTCAAAACCCTAATTCCACTCTAAGAAGGATTAACTAGCCTAGACCTAGGTTAACTAGTCCTAACCATGATTAACCTCTTCTAAACCTAGTCAAATCTTACTTTGACTCCCTAATTAACTTTTTGAATCCTCTTTAGTCCCACATGCACCAAAAGTCTCCCATTTCTAAGAACTCTCCTTCTTCCTAACATAAACTATAGCATTTTTCTTAGGGTTTAGAGCTTATTTCATTTGTTTTTGAGCTATTGCTTTGCCATTGCACTACACACACAAACATTGAGTAAATGGGAAGAACCATTGGCCTTGAAGCCATTAATGGTGAGCTCTCATTCTCATAATCACATAACTGATTGCTTAGAATCTACCTAGGTTCATTTTAAATCTTTCAAGAGTAGAGGATTACTAAATATGCTAGATTTGTTTGTTTCTTTCAAGATTAATGTATGCAAAGTGATGAATCCTTGTTTATCTCTTATCTGATGGTCCATTGACTAGTTTGTTAAAATCCTTTAGGGTTTCTTTAGAGATTCTTACCCCATGTCCATGGCTTTTGAAAATTTTCATTGAACACATTTGGTACGTCTGGTGGGACTGTACGTACCCAAAATTGTAGGGTACTGCACCACCGAAAAGAGGTTACACATACCCCAATGATGATACAGGTCTCCTTGCGCAGGTGTTCGGGATCTAGAAAAGCTCGCCAAGTATACATTTGTATCTCGTATGCCTCATCCGGCCTCCGCATGCTTTGTTTTGCCCTCTGCCCCCTTTTTCCTTGCATTTTGGTCTTAAGTGACGAGACTGCCGCCCTGTCTGGGCGATGGTCCCGTGACCACCACCTAGGATAGGGCAGTGGTCCTGTAACTGCTGCCCTGCACAGGGCAGCGGTCCTATGCGCATTTTCCAGAATGTTCTGACGATCGTGTCAAATGTAAAATTCAAGTTTCTACCCACATTTTTCAGCTACTTTGCTTTGCATTTATGTTTTGGCCACCATGTGAATAGTGTTTTCTCTTTGTTTAATGGTAAAAGAGTTCCATTCCAAGTTACCTACTAGTGAATTCATTTGCTATAAATAGTCAACTTTTTTTCAAACAAGAGGCCCCTCTCCTTCTCTGTTTGAAGATTTAGTATTTTGAGTTTCTTGTTTAGAATTTCAATAGTTTCATGTTTTGCATCCATTGTTAATCTTCCTTTATTGTTTAGAGGTCATTTGATCTTCTTGTTTTAGTCTTCTTCATTGTTGTTCCATGCAAACCAGTTTAGAGTAAGATAGTTTCATTCTTAGATTGCAATCCATTTAGAGTTGTAGGTTTTGTGTGGTCACAAAAGATATTTTCTAGAACTCTCGACGTATGTGTGTTGTATTCCCGCAATAAATCCCGCTAGGAATTGCATAGTCAAGCTCTGTTCACTTGCACTATCCCTCTCTTACTCACATTGTATTCGATCTATATCCAAAGCTTCCATTGTTTGAGTACCTTCTTCTGCTAATGCTATCATATACACGCTTTTCTGGATTCACGAAAACACGAAGGAATCAGGAGATCACACTGAGGGGACAAAGTCACACACAACTAGATTTACCACTATTCTATAAACTCCAGGTTTGAGCTATCAAATTTCTAGTTACAACGTATCAAATAGAGTAGTAAATTATTTCATTTTGGTTAAAGTTCACTTTCAATATTGCCAGGAAGTTATGGGGGAATGATAGTTTCTGAGAAGCTATGATTCATTTCTCACTTCTGAGGTAGGATTGAGAGTTTTTCGATTAAACTAGTTGGTTATTTAGATATTTAGGATAAATTCACATCTGCACAGGCAAATAGCTACACCAGGCTACTTTGTTTGTTTTAATTTTGTTACTAGATTAATTGTCCATTTTCTAAAAATATTAGAATAGTTGCTCTTTTAATTTCGTTAAAATACTTCATCGAAAATACAAAAATAAAAGAATACATGCATAGTGTAGATACATCTTTCATAATTAGTTTATTAGTTTTAGTTAAAGTTGAATCATTTTTGCATGACAATCACGGGACCTAGAGAGCCCAAAGAATACATATTTGAACCGATAGTGCCTCAACCAAATCTACCCACAACACTAGCTGATATAGATCAAGACCTTAGGATCCAGGTCTTTCGAGCAACAATAAACCTACGAGTAATTAGTGAACAACTGAGAGAGTTAAATATTGAAGACGATAAGGCATACACATTTTGGTCAAATCATCCTAACTATAGACTACCTTGATAGGGTATCCATATGACTCATAAGGACTTAAAAGATAACAAATATTTGGTCACGATCCTCTAGTTCCACAACCCAATACAGGGGACCTCCTCATTGACATAGACACTAGCTTACGCATTCAACTTGTTAGAACACATGTAAGGTATTCGAGAAAATTACACAACTCCTAATTCTAAACATAGAGGTTGAAAAAGCGTATGATTATTGGATAGTCGGAAGGAGAGATTAACTCTTCATATGACCATAGGAGGTCTGCCACAACCACGAACTTACGGTTGTGATCCACAGGTCCCAAAACTCAACGGGCCTATTGATCAACCAAACATTGATGCTAGTTTACAAACACTAGTATTTAGGTCCTCACCGCTCCCACCAAACATCATTACTGAGATTCTCCTTATTAAACATAATAACCAATCAAGCTAAGGATTTCTGGACTAGACCAGAGAATCATCCATAAAACCCTGGATAATCCACTACGCCTCCCATCACCATTTTCATGACCTTGTCTGGAAATATACATGAAGCACCTACAGGTCACTTCCCACGTATCTAATAGCCAATAAACAGGATCTCGGTAGAGCTCAACATTGATTGGAGCCTCCAAACAACTATTATATCCGAACGATCCATTACACCAATTTAGGTTAGGAGGGCCTTCTTCGCCTTAGATTCACAGATTCCATTATTGCGTATTGAGGATATAAGATTACCCAACTAGTTTGTTTGTATCCATATATATTCCACATTCACCGGCCGTCTCGGCACGACCTGGGAGGTTAGGTATGAGGAAGAGTTACTTGTAGATTCCCATGCTCGCATGTCACTTTTCCATTGTACAAAATTGGTGAACCCGACATGAAACAAACAATTGTTCCCCTTTTATTTTCATTTCTTTCAGCCAACTTCGTTTTATCCCATTATTCTCGCGAGTATTCATACACCCCCAAATATGTCGGGATACGATGCATATGGCAGACCTCTCTCAGGTCTCGAAGCAAATTACGGTCAAACAAATAGACAACCGTCACCCTCGCTTTCTGCATGGGTTAATAAATATTCAAGTAATTACTTGTCATCTCAAACTCCCCCTCAAATAACTAGTTCTAGTTCTTCGTTCCGAATTGAGGAGTTGGATCAGCTTGCACAAACACAACAATCAGAGCCCTCAAGCTCTAACAATATAATGTTTACTGGAGAATCCATTTCATCTCCTCGGGTCTTGTTTAGACCACGAGATCGAGAAACAGATCGGATGCACTCCCATTTTTAGACGAGGAGTACTTAACACGCTATGCTAGAAGTGAACAATGCTTCCAAAACATGTACCCACCTATAGGGAGTTTGCAAATACAATTCGATACCCTACTCCAAGAAAACACCCCCATTCCTCCACCTATGGGAAATACCCTCGGTGAAACTTGGCAGGGTAATGATCAATTCATATCCGGGTATCATACCCCTTCATAACCTCAAGGTATACAAAAACGCCATTAAGGCAAGACACTTGTGTCTTTGCCAATAGAAGTCATTTCAGCCTTAGTTGAAAAGGTTAGAGGATTGGAACTTGCTCAAGCAAATCAAAATTCATATTTTGGGCCGGGAATCACCAACCCTCCGCACAAACCCCGAGTTAGGTTGACCTCCTTACGAGGAACAGGCACGTTAGACATGCCTCCTCAACATGCGTATAATTACCCACAACAAACACCAACTAGGACCACATTTTCAAACGCCGCTCCAGTTGAAAATATGATACCTCTCGGCTTGCACCAAACAACCCATACCGAACAATGCTCCTCCCTACTTAAACATTTATTCAAAATCACCACAAGGAGACATGTTCTCTTCTCTGGGATGTTCGTTCAACCACAAGGGTTTCCTTATGTCCCCGCAAATACATATGTTATGCCATAGCAACAAACCATGTCACCCCTACCCCCTCAACAAGCACCATTGATGGTCGAGGCCTATGCGGTAGGGACTTATTCGAGAATATTTAAAAGAGCCCCTAGACTTCACCATATGAAGTGTTACGCTTCCAAGACCTCTTCCCGATTTACCCAAATACAAAGGGTAAGGAGATCCAAATGCACACATTAAGGCCTATGCCACAACCATACGAGAATTACTCCCTTGGGATGGGGTTGTAGTTAAGATATTTCCTAAAACCTTCGAGGGTATTTCCCTTGATTGGTATTACAAAATACTTGAAGCCTCGATACACTCATTTAAACAACTCGTGTCAGAATTCATCAAAGCTTTTGATATGAACAAATTGTTAAGAACAGGAATCTGAGAATTCTTGCATATTAAACAAGAACATAATGAATCCACTGCTCATTTTATTCAAAGATGGCGTATGGTTCTCTACTCATCAGAAAGTGCTCCAAACATGGATCAGATGGAACTATGCGATTTATTCCTTCATTCTCTCAATAGAGAGATAAAGGAAGAAGTCTAGAAGTTCCCACTAAGAACTTACGATGAAGTACTTGAGAGTGCTCTCTGAATCGACCAAGTAGCAATAGATAGTGGTCGTAAGACATATGGAACAAACGGGAAATTAATCACTCCCAATCAAAACACCACGACCTATCCTAATACCAGGAATGTTAATCAAGGACCTAAGATCCTTAACAAGAACCATGGAGTTACAACAGATGGAGTAACTGACCAAACTAAAAGAGAAAATGTTGTGAACATTTTGCCACCCGTTAACAATCAGCGAAATAACAATTTTACTCCAACAATCAACACAGTGGATTTTAATCGTCCACCACGACCATAACAACAACAACAATGATGAATCCAAACATAAGGTTCAAATTGAAACCCAATCGATATTAGAGTCAAAACTAAAGGCAACAAAATTTCCTCAAAATTTTAACTCTAACAACCAACAACCTTATCAGAATTTTGGACCACAGCAGGTTTCAAATCAGCAGCCTTGAAATTATAATCCCAATTTGTATTGTGGTTTCTACAAAATTCAAGGCCACGATACTAGGACTTGTCATGACTACAATAAATTCATGCAGCGTTTGCCAGAAGATCAAAAACAACTCTTTATAGATATGTTCTTAGCAAATTCTGTAGTACCTGCTCCAAACACTTACACAGGGGTAGTTTCCCCTCAAAATGCACCCCTCAAGATCTTTAATGATCCGCTCCCAAACCATTCTAACAATAACAGGTTAGATCCAAGCAGAACAAACAAGGGTGTTATAACAGGAAACAATGATCATGAAGCTTCAACTTCATTAAATCCACTAGTCGCACCCCAATTAGGAACTCGACTGCAAACCAAGATAGTTGGTCTAGTAAAGTTAGACACCGAGCTACTCGTAGAAACCATAACAAGAACACGGGATTATTCTTCTTAACCAACTCCAAGTTATCCATTGGAACTAGAAAACATTCAACAAACATTGGTAAAACCCATAGGCGCCTATGATTTAATTAATGATTTAACGAAAACCTTCTCTCACATCTCCTTCTTGGACTTGTTAAAAAACTCTCCCGCCCATAGGGCTGCTCTCTTAGAAGCATTAGGCCTTGGTCATTTAATTAATATTACCCCTCCTCTAGAAACACAAGTAAACCATGTAGAATTTGACGTCTACCCTCTAGGGCAACCAGATAGGGATATTGAGTTTATATTTGATATAAGCAAAATGCCAACGACGCGGAAATTGCGTGAAGAGGCAACCCAACTTTACATTTACAAGTATGGGTTTATAATAATTATGTTAAATGTGCAATGATTTATGATGGGGCAGTCGTTAACATAGTCCCCTTCACTTTTCTTCAAAATTTAGGATATGGAGAGACAAACTGTTCCACAACACAAAATACGCTAAGAGGTTATGATAGCCTAAAGGCCACCTCAATTAGAACCATAGTTTTACCAGTCACTTTAGGACCCAAGACGGTCCTCACCAAATTTTATATTATAGATCAGAAAACTAACTATAATATGATCCTCAGTCGGCCATGGATACACCGCATGAAGGCAATCCCTTCCACGTTATTCCAAGAAATAAGATTTCTACACTTAGGGAAAATATTTGTGGCATAAGGTGACCCGAAACCCTTCGATATACACCTAGCTGATTTGAAGAAAAGAGCAGGCGTTCATTCCAAGTTTGAACTCCCAACAAATCAACTTAGCAAACCGATTAATTCAAAACCAAAAGAGAAATTGATACCCACCGCAGAGTTGGAAATTACAAATCTAGTCGAGGGCATCCCGACTCAAAAATGAGACCAACGTCATAGAAACGGTGTCATTAGGGACTACCACAAAAAAATTTGAGTTACTAGAGAAATATTTACCTATTCTCCTACCATTTGATTCTATGGGTGTGGGATACACCATGGGAATTGCTTCTCTTCCATCAGACTAAGTTTGTATGGTAGAAGTAATTGAAGCAGAAGAAACAAATACGATGAATATCCCAATATCTAGTTTTCCAAGCAAATATTGGACTCTCCACTTCGATGGAGCTAGATGTCACTTTGGAGCTGGGGTAGGAGTGATCTTTACTTCACCTAAGGAAAGATCCTACCTTTCACCTTTAAATTAAACTTTGAATGTACAAACAATCGAGCCGAGTACGAAACTCTACTCCTTGGCCTCATCCTAGCCAAAAGAATGGTTGTCAATAACATTAGAGTGCTAGGAGACTCGCACCTAGTCGCAAACCAAGTCTCTGAGATATATGAAACTAGGGTTGAACATTTACAGCTCTAAAAAACAATGGTATTAGATCTAAGCAAGGGATTCAACTTCATATCAATTGAAGTAATCCCATGAGAGCAGAACCTTCTCGCAGATTCAATAGCAACCTCAACTATTCAATAGCAACTGTCATAGATTTTACCAATTTTTCACTTCGCTAGTGCAGACACCTATTCTCTAGCGCATGCATCTCTCGGGTAGCACAAACACCTTGTAGACCCACTAAGTTTACATAGAGGAGTGCAGACACCATAACCCACACACACATGCCAAAATAGATGTGCATACACCTTGAAGGGTGTGCAAGTGTCTCTGTTTGATCGGGATTTATTCATATATTTTTTAGCGCTATTAGTTTTGGTCATATATTTTAGCCCCTTGACCCGTTTTCAGATTTTGAATAGGTGTTGGGAAGAACACGAACCAAAATTAGCGAGGGAAGTTATAAAATTAATATACCTATAGTATCATCAATTTTATCATCAAACTCCCAAAGTGCCCCAGAGACCTCCAAAAATGTAAAATACTAAAAACCATTAAAAAACTGCTAAAAATAGATTTATGGAATTTTCTAATATTCTTGGTTTTCTAACTTTCGTAGGGTTTTGACAGTGGTTTACAGGTTTCTCTTCCATCATGTTTTTCATACTAACTTAGTTAAAGTGTTTGCATCTTTATTTGTGAAATTTTGAAACGTGTATGCTCTTCCCTCATGCCTTTCTAGGTGATCTTGGGAATAAAAACGTTTCACTACTTTCTTCATACTTGCAAAACGATTCAATTAGCTTTCAAATTTGGTTAAAAGGAACTTCTTTTCACAATTTACTTAAGTATTTTCCATTTCTTACAAAATTTGAGTGAGATACCTTGTTTTGTATGCTCTTTCCTTGTGTCTTAGGACGATCTAGGAAATCAAAAGCAACATCTTATCTCCTTTATATGACGTATTGGAAAACTACTAATCTTGGTATATAGGACCAAAAATGATTTTCAAAGAAAGGAGGAGTCAAGACAAAACAAAACCTTCTAATACGTGTTTTAAATGCAGGTTGCCAAATGGTGTGCTACTTAAAACCACATTAATTTAAACAAGATAAAAACACGCCATTTCACTTCACATTGTTTTTTCACCATTTTCTTTATGTTTTGAATGTGACGAAACAAATAATATTATGGGTTGAGGAGGAATCCCTATTACGATGGCTAGTTTGGAGGTTGTGCGTGTGTTCGACTTCTCAATCCAATGCTAACTATAAGAGATTCCTTTTGGCTAGGAGGAACTACCTGAAATACATAACAAGACCATAAAAGAGGATTAAATAATATATATCAGTGGGATGCCTAGCGTGGGCTAGATCTAGGAAGTGTGATACTTCCTTGGTGGCAGTCAACCCACTGTTAAATACAATTTAATGCAATAAATAACATAAGTAAATAGAATCCTACTGTAATTGATATGATTTAGGTATCTCATCTAAATACAATAAACAAATCTAACATAACAAGCTAGGCTATGATCGGATCTGGAGGTGGGGTAGTTAGTCAGGGTTCTGGCACTAGTTAGGGTTGGGTTTGGGATCACTTAGGTTACTTGGGTGAATATTTTTAGGTTTTGTTATAGATAGGATGGCCAAAACATAGAGACCGGTATGAGTTAGGTATAACTGATAACAATTTGGAGGGAACCGATGATGGTCATAGGTAACCGATGTCGATACGGTCGGGATGACAAGAACTCAATAAGATTTGATTGTAGAAATTGGTTTGAGGTTAGACAGAGATAAAAAAGGGGAATGGTGAGGTCTGTGGGGATCTTAGGAACACTCAAAGATGTATAAAGGTCATGTATAGATGATCAAATGGTATGGTGGTGAAGGGTTGAGTTTGTAGGAAAGTGAATGGTGGGGGAATGGAGATGTTAATAGAAAATGATAACAGAGATGAAAAAAACCTTTAAAATAGAACAAATGATGGAATGAAACATGTGATAAACATACTTATTGATGTTATAGGTCCAATGGTTGGGTGGTGGTGATGATTGATCGGTGGGATGGAGCTTGGTGCCGTGGTGGTGCTTCCCGGAATGCTACCGTGAGAGTGATACCTCTGAATCTATCTTGATGTTGGCTATGGCTACTTGGATGTGCGAATGAGCTCTGGTTATGGCTTGCATATAGATCTCCCTTTGCTCCAAAATTCAATAAAATGTGGCTAACCCATCAAACAAGGTTGCACAAATGGTTATATGGTAACCGACGATGGTTCTGGTTGGTACCGCATCGATTTCGGGATGACCAAGATTGGTTAAGCGAATTCCCTAGGTTTACTAAAAATGACAGATCTTGCAATCATTTGGGCCAGGTATGTCCATCTTACGTGGATCAAAATGGACGTTATCTTTTAATGAGCGGGAATGTGGTTAGAGGAATAATAGGCATTGATTTTTAGGGTTGAACTAAGTCTTAGTTAGTTATGGAAACATGCTATGAATAGGTCTATGGTGAGGTGTCTAGGTGAGGTGGTGGGGTGAGGTGGAAATTGGTTTTAATTGAGGTAATTAAATAATGAATGAAGTGAGGATGAGTATTAATTTAATTGTAAATAATTAAATTAATATTAATGTGGGGTATAAGGGTCATGGTTAGGTGAATGTGTTTAAGTTGGTTATTCAAAAGGGGACCAAGGGGAGTGTGACCCAATTTTGGTGTCTACATTTTTCCCCTTTTTGTTGTGTAGCTTGTATTGGTAAGCGATGTTGACAAAAATAGGAAGTGATTACCCCATGTGTGGGTGAAGGTGATCCCCCTCAAACCGGGCACTGATGAGGTGTAAGATGGAATCGGTGAGTGGTTTGATATATGTGTAGGTGGTGAAGATAGGTGGGGAAATGTTTGAGTATTGAGGGAAAAGGTGACGGTCAACTCGGGTAATGGGTAGTAGGTCGTGGTCAAAATTGGGTCATGGGTAATGGCAATCAAACGCACACACACGTATAGATTGCAACATGATACCAGGTTGAAGAGCTTGCAAACTCTACATCATCCAAGGTCGATAGGTTTATCCAAATAGGGGTGAAGTGATTCGGTATCCAAGGCATAGGATATGGTCGAGAAACACAACATAGGTCAGGTGCAAGAATGTTTAGGTATGCTCCAGGACACCAAAGGTTTTATCGAGATAAATGCACGCACGCCAATAGGCAAGGTATGGTTGGTAGGCTAAAACAACATAGGTAACAACATCACAAGGTAAAACGAGTGCATAAGGTTAATGATCACACCAACTAGGTCAAGTTCAGGAAAACAGGTTATGGCATGGGTAAGGCTAGGGTATAGGTAAAATAACAACTCCTAAGACGCAACAAAGGCAATGTAGGGGTAGTTTGGGTTTGTAGGTATGGTTCAATGGGTGTCCAGAATGATAAAAGACATGTTGGGCACTAATGGTTGTAGGCAAAAGGAAGCTTAGCAAAGCCAAATAGTGATAAGGGTTGACCAATTCTAGTTATAGGGTGACCGACGTCGGTGGGCTAGGGCACAAATAAGACCGGCGTCGGTCAGGATGGGTTGGGTTTATAAAGCAAAAATTATTTATTTTATGGAATCATTGTTGTGTTGTAACTTTGGAGAAAATCATAGAGCCATTTGACTTTTTGGTACTTTTTCTGAGAGAAAAGGACAGGGCATTATACCCAGCTAAGGTGGAGAGTTGATTTGGTGAGCCTCAGAGCGGGTAATTAACATTCGATAGGTGGGTCCATGAGATAGGTGTGATCGATTTGATTGGGTGGAGGTGAGGAGGGAATTTAGTGATGGCATAGGTAGAAGATGGGTCGGTGGACCACCAATACACCAACCCGATGTGCCCCCACAGAGACGACATCGTGATGAGGTAAGATTCAATCCCATTCTACATTGGTTAGGTAGATTGATTTGTAGAAATCAGGTTAGGGTAAAATGGGTTTTGGGGGAAAATTAAATTGAAATTTGGAAGAAAATGGGTGAAATAGGAAGGGTAGGAAGGTTGATGTAGGTTAAGGGGGGGTGGGGATGGGTGGAGGGGAGATTTGGGTAGGAATGGGTGGGTAGTTAGGGAGGAATGATGAATTTTTAGAGAGAATGGGTAGGGTTTCATGGATTTTGTCGGCACGACGATGGCAAGTGTTAGTCAAGGGTTGGCGATGTCGGTGGGAGTTAGCTGGCATAGGTCACAAATGAGGTGATCGATGCTAGTTTTGGGAGACCAATGTAGGTTAATATGAACCAATGCCGGTTGGCATGAGGGAAAAATAGGCCAGGAGATGAGATAGGGTGGGTGGGGGAGATAAGCCATGAGATAGGAAGATGGTGTTGATGGAGAATAGCGTGGGTAAGAGGTATAAATAGGAAAGAGTCGAGGGGTGTGAAATTGAGATGGGAGGAAAGGTAGTCGTCAGGGTTGGGGTGGGGAGATAGGTTGTGGTTCAAGGGTGAAGCGGAGTATGGTTGAGGTCTAATGATGTTATGGTTTGTTGGATGCGGGCGAGGACCAATTAAAGATGCATGATAGGGTACCGCCCCCTGTTATTAATAGTATGAGGGAGCGTGATAGCTGAGGAGTGGCACCATGTGGAAATGGTTGGCCTGATTGGGGTTAGATGCTACCAAAGACATAGTCCGAGAGCCGAGTTTGAATGTCACCCTCATCGACAGATGGGATTCGGTAACCAACACATTTCGATTGCCGACAGGTGAGATGACTGTCACTTTGGAGGATGTTTATAGGATCCTGTGGCTGCCGATAGTAGGGACGCATGTGTATTCCATTTCCTCAGAGGCATATGAGGAGTTTATGTTGACAGTGTTCGGTGAGGGGATGATGGAGTTGAGGTTCCATAGTGCCAGCATGAGTTATGGAGATATGTACCAGGCCCATCCAGAGGAGATGAGGTTAGTGGTGTTGATGATGGAGGCAATCTGTTGCTTTGCTGTTGTCCAGATGTGGAGGGTGGGAGATTCCCATGGGCATTGATGGGGGTTCTTCATGACATGATGGAGGATAGGACTTGGTTTGCATGGGCACCAACATTCTTGGTGCAACTATATAGAGAGTTATGGGCCTATGGGTAGTTACGACGGTTCAACCTATGTTGCACGTTCCTACTACACTACTAGGCATATGAGCACATCGTGTGTGTGCATCTAGTGGGCATGCCTCGACTTGATGCATTCAAGGCGAGGCATGGTTCGGGTGGGCTACAGGTGATGGGTACCTATTGTTGGAGAGCATCGAGATGTCAGGGCTACACACGATGTAGCATATTACAAGCGTGCATTAGAGGGGTTATCCAGTGTGGACATCATTTAGAGGCTGTATGTGGGCTTCCCATCATATAGGCATATGGTTGAGGAGCTACAAGAGTTACATTTGCTCTGATGGATAGAGGAGCGTTGTGCAGGAGAGGACAAGATGATACCTTGGACGAGGTCGATGACAGTTTGGATTGTCATAGGATGTACCACCACCATTTCCACAGTATAGGAGGGATAACGTGGAGAGGCCTATGCCTCTACCACAACCGATGGTTCCTACAGGGTAGGAGGAGTAGGTGGTAGACCGGAGAATCGATGATGTTGGGGTTACTTGCGGTACGAGATAGTGATGGGTATCATAGCTATGGGTGGTACCGCCGAGGCAGGTGACAACCTTACTTAGCCAATATTACGGTTCGAGAGGATGCCCTAGAGGGGTGACTACCTTGGTGACACAATTGGGGATAGTGCAGGTGCGGCTAATAATGTGTTAGAGGCACATGTGACCACACTATAGGCATAGGTAGTAGTCCTCCAAGGCCTCGATAACACGAGGACAGTGGCCGCACATGGTGGGGATGGATATGGGGTACAGTGGTGCCCTACATGTGCAGGTAGAAGGTTTGCAGGGCTAGTTGGCCACTGCACAGGCACAGATTATGTCCCTTCAGGCCCAAGTACAGGTATAGGCACCTACACATGTTTAGGGACAGGGTCCTATTTTACAGGTAGGGGTGGGACAGGGTCCATTTTTATAGCAGGGCTGGACAAGGTTAGAGGCTGATGACACCACCACAGATAGTACCCATGACTAGGTTTAGGGATGCCTTAGGTGAGTTGAGATATTATCAGGATCACCTGATGGCCGCAAGGATAGATGTCCCTACCTATGTAGAGTACGAGCACATCGTGGCCTCGAGTGAGAGGACCAGGTCTCACACTCACAATGTGGAGAGTAGAAGGGGCAGCGAACCCCGAGATAGGGTCATGGCGAGGCCACCAAAGGTGAACGGATGCCGGCTCCGGTGAGGAGCCAACAGAGGTCAAGCCGAGGCATATAAAGGGTGGTGTGTCATGTTAGCGGGATGCCGCATGGGAACGAAGGAGGAGGAGGAGACAGGTGAGACATGCATGGAGGATATCCGACGGGGGATGCCTAATAGTTACGCATACTTCTATTTTTTGTGTATTTTTGGTATATACCAGCCTGCGTGCCAAAGAGAGTGAGGTTGTATATAAGAGTTTTGAGATTTTTGATCATATACCAGCCTACGTGCCAAGATGGTGAGGATGTATCTGAGTGATTTGAGATATTTGTATTTGTATACATATGTATGTATACACATATTTTCTCATTTATATAGATGATGATATTTATAGTATGGAGAGTGTACTTGTTTTAATTTCCATTATTATGTGTGTACGTGATGGAAACTAGGTGAATTAGGCATGATTGAGTTGAGGTTGTGTAGGCATGGCTGAGTTAGGTCAATTAGGCATGATGGAGTTAGGTCATAGGTATGGTGGAGTCAGGTCATAGGCATGGTGGAGTCAGTCATAGGCATGATGGAGATAAATGATGATGTATATGCATGTTATGGTTTAAGTTTCCCAATATTTTCTATAGTGGAAATGTGAAAATGATAAATGAACGATGTGATGATGGGGTAAAAATGTTCATCAATTGTTACTTGTTTGGTTTAATTTCCAATTGTTGATATAAAAGAGAAATGAATGGGAAAATAGGTTAGGGTGAAGAGTGGTCGAGTTAACCTTCAAGGGCCCCATGCCCTCAAAGTGCTGCCTACATAGCCCCGATGAAAAGGGGCCTTGGGCGATGTAGTTATCCCATAAGCTAGGGAAGAATATGATGAATTAGGGGGATGGGTGGTGACTGTTTAGGCATGGCTAAGTTTAGGTCATAGGCATGGTTGAGGTGAGGTTATAAGCATGGTTGAATGTAGGTCATAGGCATGATTGAGTTAGGTAATAAGCATGATTGAGTTAGGCCATAGGCATGGTTGAGTTGTTTTAAATATAGGTGTCGATTATCTGGTCCTGTATAGGAGGATAATCAATAAGTAATGAGGAAGGCGAATGGTAAGAGGTGGTAAAAGAGTTTCTTAATTGATAAGAACCCTAATGAGTCTACCATACCCCAGATGGGCTTATGAACATAAGACCCTAAAGGCCTTGCATAATGGACTATTCTAAGGGTGAAGAAAGTCACATGATCACAAAATGTCATGGTTGTGGCAAGTCCCTTGAGTAGAGAGGAAATTAGGATGAAAAGGCAATGAGGTGAGAGTGGGTGGTTTAGCATAACTTAGTGTATGACAACATATTTTTCTTAGCAAGAAACCCATGATCAAAAATAGGCAAGTCCATGATGAAAATTTCATCATTTTTTCATTTTTTTTTGTTTTTGTTTTTAATAGACTGATCAATGTGAGAAGTCTATATGGGATGAGTATATTATCTCCTTGAGGTCTTCATGAAGCTGATCGATGTGGGAAGCTTCTAGATATTTTTATTGTATTTTTGCAATGACTTTATATAGATGTCCTTCAAGGGAGAAATCTATTTATAGCGGCGAAATAGAGTGAAGAGATGTCCCTTTTTGAGGGAATCATATTTCGTTGGAATTTTGACTCAAGGAGTTGAATCCCTTTTTGGACGTTTAAGTCATGGACAAGACTATATAAGAAGATTAGGTTCTTGTTTAAAAGACAAGACCATAGCACACAGAGGTTAATTATGAAAGAGGTGGTTTTGAGTGATGAATGACCATGGGATTCCATCTTTAAGAAGATGAAAATTATCCATGAGAATCATGTTATGAGTAGAGTCATGGTACTCATATTGAAGAGGAGGTTGAAAGGTGATGGGTAATCACATGATTCTTGTCTAGTCATGTATCCTCAAAAATGGGTAATATGGTAGGTGAACAAATCTCGAGGGATGAACAATAAATTGATAGAAAGTGATATAGGACTTGATGTCAACAATAAAATGGTCGAAGATACAAGGCATTGAGGGACTCCGGTTTGAGTTTACCTTCGAGTGAAGACAAACGATAAGCACCTGATCCATAGGCATGGGTAATGATATAGGGTCTAAGCCAATTAGGAGAAAATTTACCCTTTTTGCTTTTATCTTCTTTGGTTACATGTTAATTTTCCTTCAGACAAGGTTGCCAACCCGAAAGGTTCGTTCATGGACATGTTTGTCGTAGGCACATTTGATACGTTTTTTGTAGATTTGGGGATGGTCAAGATCATTAAGATGGTGTTCATCTAATAACTCATGTTGCACCAAACGGTCCTGGTAAAATTGATCGTCATTGAGCATGTATTGTAGTGAGATGTGGAGAGATGGAATCTAGAATTGAGAGGTAAGACAACCTTGGTACCATAGACTAGAGAAAAAGGTGTGGCAGCAGCCGAAGTGAAAATACTAGTGCAATAAGCCCACAAGGCGAAAGTAATGTGTGAATGTAAATCCTTGATAGTATCGTCAAATACTTTCATAAGAATTTTGTTCAAGGTTTTATTGGTTGATTCTTCTTGGCCATTGGTTTGTGGGTAATAAGGTGACGAGAAACTGAGTTGGATGCCAAAAGCATCACACAACTTATGTAGGGTTTTATTTTTGAATTGCTTTCCATTATCAGTGATGAGGCGATGAGGAACACCAAAGTGACAAATGATGTGATGGTTGATGAATTCACATATTTTTTCAAATTTTGTAGAAATGAGGGGAATGGCTTTTGCCCATTTAGCATAATATTCAACAGCGAGTTATAATCCATTGGTGGCATTGTGATGAATGGGGATTGATTTTGTCAACAAGATCCAAGCCCCATTGAGAGAAAGGCCAAAGGTCTCATGCGATCTACATGGCATGACTAGGTGTGTGATAAAGATTAGCATGTTGTTGGAATTTCACACAACATTTGACATAGGCACAACAATCGTGGTTTAAGGTTGGAATAATAGCCAAGGTGAAGAATGCATTTCGCTACAACTAAACCACTAAAGTGACCTCCACAAATTCCATCATGGACTTCCTTGATGGTATAGGGAATTTTAGAACTTATAAGGCATCGTAAGAGAATACCATCGAAGCTTCTCTTATAAAGGAAACCACCCATAATGACATAACGAGAGAAACTTTTAAGAAAGGAAGGTTGTCCATTACGAGTGAGATTAGTGGGTAGAATGGAAAGGGAAAGATAGTGTACAAATTTCTTATACCAAAGGTCACGTGGGTCGGTGCAACTGTTTGATGGAGTAGACCTCACGAGGTAAATAAGAGGGTGAATGTAGCCTTTATATTGTGACAAAGATTTTAGAGTCGATAGGTGAAGTGGATATCTAAGAAGCCAAGAAGGCCATGGTATCCACAAATTTATTGGTAGAACATGAGTTGGTTTGAAGTTCATAACGATCAAAGGTAGTCAAAAGTATGTCGACATGTTTTTAAACTTTTGAAGTATCTCATTATGACACTAGTATATACCCCGACTTTGTTTATGACCAGCTAGAAATCGCCAAAGATATTGATTGACTTGACATCTAAGGCATAAGTAGCCTAGAGACCCAATATGAGTGCTTCGTATTCAGCAATATTATTTGTACAATCAAAATCTAGTTTGAAAGATAAAATCATAGGTTCACCATCAAGAGGAATGAGAATAACACCAGCCCCACCTCCACGCTAGCACTTGGATCCATCGAAGAAGAGTGTCATTTGGTAAGCGGGTTCATCTAAGGAGAGGGTAGTTATGGATTCGTTTGGGAAATCAAAGTTAGAGGGTTGATTCTTGAAAAGAGGTGTGTTTGCCAGTTGGTCAACGATAGCTTGGCCCTTGATGGACTTTTGATGAATGAATTCAAGGTCGAGGTCGCAAGAAGCATAAACCAACGTGTGGCACATTGATACGATAGGGTTCTGCATTACATATAGTGTAGGGGGTCATTATTGGTAACAACGAAGGTTTTTGGTTGAGTAGGTAATGGATGAGTTTAGTGGCGATGAAAACTAAGGCTAAGAAAAGTTTTTCGGTGTGGGTGTATCTAGTTTTGTAGTCCGTAGATGAGTAGTATGGCACCTAAAGAATGGTCAGTGGCAGAAATATATAGGTAAAAGGGTTGATCATCCTTAAGAGGAATGAGCACTAGTGGTTGAAGAAGGTATTGTTTTAAGGATTCAAAGGCTTTATGGCATTCATCATCCCATTTGAATGAAATGTCTTTCTTGAGAAGATGATGAAATGGTTAACAACGATTGGAAAGTTGCAAGATAAAATGGAAAATGGATTGCAACTTACCTTCTAGGCTTCGAATTTGATAGAGATTAGTAGGCGGAGGCATTTCTAGAATAACCTTTACTTTAGCAGGATCGACTTCTATGCCACACAAAGAAACGATGAAACTAAGGAGTTTTCCTAAAAGTACCACAAAGACGCATTTCTTTGGTTGAAGATGAACACAATACTTGATGAGGCGGTGAAAGATGATCTTAAGGATGGTCAGGTGTTCGGCTCTATGCTTAGATTTAGCAAGAAGATCATCTATGTAATCTTCTAATATGAGATGCATGATGTCATAGAATATATAATTCATGGCTCGTTTATATGTAGCAAGATAACATTTTTAAGGCCAAGAGGCATGACTCAATAACGAAAGGTCCCCAAGGAGTGATGAAGGAAATTTTGTGTTCATCTTCTCGGAGCAAGTAATATTTGATTGTAACCCATAAACCGTCAATGAGTGATAACATTTCATGGCGGTGGTGAGATCAACTAGTTGGTCAATGCATGGTAGGAAAAATCATCCTTGGGATAAGCTAGGTTTGAAGTCACGGAAGTGCCATGGCAAATGTGGAGTCCCCATGTCACCTTTGTGATAAGAATGATGTTAGAAATCCATTGGGGATAGTCAATGGGTAGGATGAAGGAAACTAAAGAAGGCCACAAGCTCTTCTTTGACCAGAAGAGCAATACGAGGATGCATTTTCCATAGCTTTTATTTGATGGGTTTGGCATCAAGAATAGTTACGATATTCTGGACCACGATTTTAGGGTCAATACCAGGCATATCGGCATAGGAATAGGAAAAAGCGTTGCTATGGTCCTGAAGGAAAGAGGAAAAAGATTCCTGTTTAGTATCATCTAAAGATTGGCCTATCTTTAGAATGTGTGGGTCATCCTGAGTATTAATGTTGATTTCGATAGTCGATTTATTCAACATGGTTTGTGTCTCAGAAGGTAATGACTGGTGAATATAAGAATCTTCCGCACCAAGGTAGGTGAGGATGGACTCATCATCCTGACATTAAACAATGTTAATAGAAGGTGTATCATCATTGATCATGTCAGGATACATGAATGGGAGAGAAGAGGGAGCCTTGCCATCACGTTGATAGGTTAGAGGTCCCAGGAAACTGTGTTTATGAAAAAAGTTAGGAGGAATAGATTCAGGATCTATGGACTCCGTGGGTGAAGATGGTGACGTGGGTGAATGAGGTGGAGAAGGTCGACACGTGATTTCTTGGGAGGTGGTGCATCAAATCCAATGCCACTACGGTCATTGTGTTTATGGGTGGTACATGAGATGACACTATGGTGGCCCTATTCGTAAAAACCAAGCCAAAGCCTTTCCATGTGTAACGGTGGAGGAAAGTGTGAGCGAAGCGGTGGTTAGTAAGGGAGTGTAAGTCAGATGAAAATGGTCATGTTTGGGATGGAGGTTTAGGTGAATAAGTGGCAATATCAAGTCCCCCATATATTAGATTAGTGCGAAGGTGGGGAGGACCATAAGGAAAAACCTCGCCTACATGGTAGTCATAACTAGGGTGTTGACGCAGTTCCCATACTCTTGCGGAGTGAGGAATGTGTCGATATTGTATAGGTGGTACTCTCCCAGAGTAAGCGTTGAAAAACACTTTCTAAGGGATCAGTAGTCGATATGTGGGTAGCGGGATAGATGAATCACTAGATGATTGGGAAGTAGATGAGTCACTGTGAGAGCCTACAGGAGACAGAGGAATAACATGGTTAGATGTGGGAGAGGCGGTGGCATCCTTTGTGGATGAGCTTGAGGGCGAAGGTGAAGTGGGGTAGTGACAGATGCCTTGATTGGTACAAGTACATCATTGGGTCGGTACAACATGTTACAGGTTTTGAATGGTGACGGGTTGGTGGGGATGGTGTAATTATGTCCTTCATGCTCGAATTTTACACAATGGTGTAAAGTTGAAGGGACACAACCCATGACGCGAATCCAGGGTCTTCTGAGAAATAGGTTATATTGGAACTCCCCCTCTAAAACGTAGAATAGTTCTAGGACAATGTGAGGGCCTACGCGAACATGAAGGATAATAGTGCCAAGGGTGGAGGTGATGGCATCATTAAAGGAGCGTATCATAACTGGGTTATTATGCATACAGTTAGAAGGAATACACATTTGATTGTATGCATAGGAGGAGATGATGTTAATGCTAGCACCACCATCAATCATAAAGCGTCGTACGCATATGTTATCGATATAGACAGAAATGAATAGGGCGGGATTAGGGTCATCTGACTGAGAGGTACAATCTCCTCTTCAGAGAAGCTGAGGGCGGTGACGTGAGGAGGGGTCATGGGGGTAGAAGGAGGAGATGATTTTGTTAGTGAGGCCACATGGTGAGGGGTGATAATCGAGGCCACTGGTGTGGGGTCATTGGGTATAACTTCAATGGATTGTAAAACCTTGATAAGGGCTTGTCTGTGGGATTCAAAAGTCTGATGAGATCATACAAAGACATCTTTAGAGGAGACTGATGTAATTGTTTTATCATTGTGCGATGGGTGACCCCATTAGAGATAGGGTATGTAGGTCTACGGATGGTGATTTTGGGAGTGGGTGTAGATGGTATATTGGGTACAGGGTTGGTTGATGGGCTAGTTTCTTTTTCTTTTCCTTTGTCTTTCTAAGCGCGGGTAGCAACGTGAACCATGTTAATCTGAGGGGAGGTGGATGGAGAGGGTGTGTCATAAAAGGTATAACGACATGAGGGGAAAAATCCTAGCGAGTGGATAAGAGCCTTGTGAAATAAATAGGGCACATTGACATTTGGGTGGTGGTTTGGCCAACTCTTATACGGGGACCATGTTGATCTTGAATTTTGGAGGTGGGAAAAATGGTTGTGGGGGTGGAGATACTGATCACTGAATGGGTAAAGGATGATGATGTATGGTGACAGGTGATGGTGGAGCATGGTCCTCATCAAGAAGGTTGTCATCATCAAAATTTTGTTCAGGAGGACAAAGTTGAAGAAGAACGGTCTTTAGAGCCTTACAATTTTCAACATCATGTCTTGGCACACGATGATAGGCACAAATCTTGGTTTCATCAAACCCTTTTGGTTTTGGTTTGAGAGGATTGTAAGGTCGAAGCGGTGGTAATGTGATGACGGAAGTCTCCAAGAGATTGGTTAAAATGTTGGCATAGGACCCCGCTAATGGATCACAATGGGAGGTGAGTGTGGGTTTGGGTACAGTGTGGTCTGATTGTGAAGGAAGAGGCTTTACAGGAGGGGAATGGGTTGGTCTACTAGTTTGGTATGTGGAGTGGTCTTAGGTCTTGTTGGCATCTGTTTGGGTAAAGGTGGGGTAGAAGAGCTGGCGATGGAAGGTTTGGTTGGTTTGACTACCTTAGTGGAGGGTAACGGATTCTTATCTTTGAGTTGCACCTTCTTGGGTAAAGGTGACACGGGAGTACGGGATGAAGAAGGGTAAAGGTGATATGGTGGAAGAGGATGAGTTACCCATGGGGACAATCGAGATGCGGCGGAGGTGGTTGGTAGAGGTGGGGTAGGTGGCATTGGTTGGAGTTGTATAGGAAAGGTTGGGGTTATAGTAATTGGTGGAGGTATAGGTGGCAAGAAGTGCACGGGTGAGGGTGAGGGAGTTTGGTTTTGGGTGAATGAGGTGTAACAAAAGCTTGTGATGCGTAGCGAGTTGTTTAGCTTTTGACCGAGTCTTGGGTATTGAGATTGTTTTGTCAAGGTTGATGGATGAGGCCCTAGGATGGACAAAGGGGGAAGGTGACAAGGGTGTAGTAGGTGAGACCAATGTACATGGCCTAGAGGGTTGGATTTTCTTTTTAGGTAGGAGGATAATGCTACTGCAGACTTTGGAAGATGTAGTTAAGTCCAATCTGACATGTGGGTGAGTAAGGCTTGATGTCGGCATAACACCCAAAGTAGTGATGGGTCTAGATACGGGTGGGGAGATAAGTGTGGGTAGGTTTTTAGGTTTGGGAATAGTTGTAGTGATGGGTAGAAGTTTGGATGGAATTAGGGATGATGAAGAGGAAGCCATTTCAATTGGCATGGTCAGTGTAGTTTTGGTTTTCAAAATACCTTTGGGTAGATCATGGAAGTATCTTCAGGAAACATTTGCATTTGGGTCGAAACAGGAGCCGAAGATGTCCCCAGAGCATGGAATGATCAACGTAATCCAAACGATTGACCAACCGTGAAAATGGGATTATTGAAGAAGGTGATGGAGTGGGTTGGGTAGCAATCCCTATAAAATATGTCTGTGAGACAGGGAATTGGCTGGCCTCGGATTCTATAGGCAAAAGAGCTGAGATCATGTCAATAGGGTTTTGGGATGCTAGGGGAGAACTATCCTCAACAAGTAGTGACATGTCTAAAGCATCTCCCATGGGTAGGAGAGATAATAGGTCGGGTGAGGTAGAATTCTCTCTTGGTGGAGGAGAAGGCGATGATGATTCTCTTGTGGATGGGAGAATAACAAGTGTTGATGGTTCAGAAGGTTGGGAAGCGGATGATAACACGACATCGAGTAGAAAGTGTGGATTCCTCCGTGAGAGAAAGGGGAGATGAGAGGGACTCCTCTCGTGGGTGGAGGAGAAGAAGAGGTATGCTCCTCTATGGGTGGAGGAGCTCGTGCCAATATTTCCTCAATAGATGAAGTAGGTAGGTGTTGAGGAATAGTTGGCATGATATCGAAACTCGCATGAACCTTACGGATGTTCTTTGTCATTGGATGAAGGTTCACTATTTTGATTAAATAATGGTTTATGATTAGGGAATGGATTTTTGAAGATGTGCAAATTCTAATTTGTTGGCGCATTTGGGTTGTCTACAACAAGGTCTCCATTGTCTATCATCTCTTGAACAATGTTTTTAAAAGTTATGTAGTTACCATCACTATGTCCTTTAACGCGATGATAATTACAGTAGTCATGTTATTTATACCATGTGGGCATAAGACGAGAGGGGTCGAAACCTGTATGAGGTTTTATGGGAGGAAGTTTAATGGCTCCCACTTTAAGAATTTTTTCCAAGACCGAAGAATAGGGCTCTTTGATCGAAGTGTATTTCTTCATCTTTTTTTTGGGTGTATGTTTTAAGGCCGCCTAATCCTTGGATATATCCACTTTGAGGAATCTTCCCAGAGCATTCCCTATACCCTCCAGAGCACTCCATAAATGCAGAGGTAGATTCGGGAGACACACCCACACTGGCATCGTAGTGACAATATGAGTATTTGGGTCGAACAACGGAAACCACAAGGCGTGAGGAATAACCCGGCGTTTCCCAAAACCAGGGACCATCCGACATGCATTTTTGTAGTCCTCGTCCTCCTCGAAATGAACCACAAAGAATCCCTTTGAGCAAAAGGAAATAGCACATTTGTTGGACCAATTATCCGAAACCCACTGTGTGAGGGCCGAAGAAGCAGGCCACATTCCATTAAATCTGCCTATCACCGCTAACTAGGCCAATGAGAGGAGATGGGCGTGAACCTCTAGCATGTTCAGACTAAGCTGAGGCATTTCTTCGACCAGATCCACAATGTACGCCTCCTTTCGATCGACCGTTTGTGTTTTCGCTTACAACACCTCTTTGAATCGTGGAAGTCGTGTTTTCGCAGGATGGTAGGGGCTCCCCCTCTGGCGCGCGATGTCCAACACCATTTTTGCGAAACCTCGGTGCCTTCAACGGAAATCCTTCATCTAAGCTTGCACCACCCCTTGGAGTTTTCCAACTAGGGTAGGGGTTCGAGTGCGCTTGGATCGTCATGGTAATTATTCTTTTGCCTTCCTTTTAAGAATTTAATTGAACAATAAATGATAAAAAAATAAGATGATAAAGATGATAGGGGCTATTGTGTCATAGGCTTCTTTTGGCCTCGTGGATGTTAGAAGATAACTATCTAACATAAAAATGAATCATAAGTTCCCTGTAAATGACATAGTTCACTTCAACAAGTTTAATAGAAAAACATTGACCCGTGAAACATGTACGATGCATGCATCTCAGTTGAGTCTCAAACATGGAACCTTTTCAAATTTCCCCTTTTTAGTTTGTCCTCTTCATACACATATTGCACTATCGTGAATAATACCTATAAGATATAGACCATATACTGGAACTCAATGTCCTCCCCTTCCATCGAACCCCTTCTTGATCACCCCTCATCCTTTCCCTCTATTTCACTTCCTCATTTTTTCATTCTTCACTCCATCCCCTTCGACGTTTCCATCATACACTTCACGTACGATTGCTAGTCTTAACATGTTATGTCAAACTCCAACCAAATTAAGTAAATACGAAATGTTAAATTTAGTAACATGACACTAATGCTGATAAGATGGCAATTATGTGGAGCAACTAATGCGGACCGCACCAATCTTGATAAGATGGCACTAATGTGGAGCAATTGCGTCACAAAATTAATACCAAATTATCAAAATAAATGTTTTTGCAAGCAAAAATAAAATATTTGTAAGCTTTTGTCAATCAAATCACCAATAATAATAATAAATATATAATCCAGACCATTTATGTTAAGAGAAATAAGAAGCATTTTACAAATCAAGATTATTGTAGACACTTCAACATTTATGTATCTGTTAATAATGGTCGGCGTATATATAGCGCAGTCTGTTTATTATAAAACTAATATCGAACATTTTACACATCTCGATCATTGTAGACACTTCGACATTTCCCACCTGTCTGAATAATGTTCAGAGTATATATATATATATATAACCCAGTCAGCTTATTTTACGAAAAATAAGAAGCCTTTTACAAATCAGGATCATTGTAAACAATTACAGCTAATCCATACTAGATATGATGCCACCAAAATATCTCACCATTTAGCATTCCCACCTTTAAGCCGCCTTAAAACTCTCTGCATTGTGGATAACAAATCGATATTTGACATCACCCTTCTCCAGCCTCTCCATTGCTGTGTTCACATAATCTATTGAAATCTTCTCTATCGTGCATGAGATCTTATGTTCTGCACAAAAGTCCATCATGTCCTGGGTCTCTTTGATCCCGCCAATACTACTGCCTCCAACAAATTTCCGGCCTAAAATCACCAGAACAATTTTCAGCAGAAACCATTTTAAAATCTAAATTAAAAAGGTCAGACAGATGAAATCACAACAGAGCAATACCGAAAAATTCCTGGGCTAACTCATCACAAGGCAGTTATCAGTAAAACCCAATCATATCAGAGTAATTATATCAGCAATAAGACACTTATAGATGTTACATTGAAACCATAGTTACCTAAGTCTTGGGGACGGAGGGATGGGGGTATGGAGGGACGGGGTTTCTAGGACGGCAAAAAATTTCCCAAATTTTGGGGAAGGCAGGGGGACGGTTTTTAAAATAATACATAAAAATTAATATTTCAATATTTCAACTTTTTTCAATGACATTTAGGGATTTAAGCTGTATTTAATGTATTTTAGCTATTTTCAAGATTATAATTTGAAGTTCTTGGTAAAAATAACATCTTTTTAAAAGAAACGTCAAAAAACTTTTGAAAGATTTAAAAAAATTGGGGATGTCCCCTCCAAGTCCCCAAGTCCCTGAAACATTCGGGACGTCACCAAAATCTAGGGGACGTCACCCCCGCGTAACACTGATTGAAATCCAATGGAGCCAAGGCTACTAGTAGAGAATGGTGGCTCACAAAGAACCTATCAAAAGTTTCAATTCTCTAGAAGTGCCAAATAGAGAAAAAAAAATAGATGAGAAAAACTGGTTAGCATTTAAGGCAAGAAATCACACTTAGATTGGCAATGATAAAATTTAACATCACTGCTGAAGATTTTTAAGCAGTTATTAAAATTCAAATGATGCATAAGAGCACTGCAAACAAAATAATAGAAGCCGTTGCCCCCTGGAGGGACCCTACCTTAACTAGATGACCTCAACAATTTCAGTCTAAAAGTGTGACAGAGGGCTATAATAGAACTCTTACCAGATATAACGCTTCCAGCTGGAAATTGTAAAGGCTTAGGAGGTAAGCCAACTACAACCAGCTTTCCATTGACTTTGAGCAATTTGAGCAAAGGGGGCAGAGGGTGATCAGCTGAAACCGTATCAATTATGTAATCCAACGACTTGGCTGCCTCCTTCATCTGGTTCTCATCCTTGCTGATAAGAAAATGATCTGCCCCCAAAACCTCTTTCGCTTCCTTTTCTTTCTTTGGGGATGTACTGATCACAGTCACATGCAGGCCAAAGGCTTTGCCAAATTTAATTGCCATATGACCAAGACCGCCAAGCCCCACCACACCGAGGTGGTTTCCTGGCTCTGTCATTCCAAAGTGCATCATGGGGCTGTAAACCGTTATTCCAGCACATAACAATGGGGCAGCCTCATCAAATGGCAGGCTTTCAGGCACCTTAATTACAAACCTGAGTGCATATCATACATATAGTTAATAAAAGTTTCACCAGCCACCATTATTGTTAAGAGGTTCTGTATTAAAATCAAGCTAATAACAGACCTGAGTGCAACTCACATCTTGAATGCACTTAGACACCATTTATATTTACTGCATGTCTATTAAGAAACAGATAAGTTGGTTGGCAAAAGCACTCACTTCTCGTCACAAACCATTAAAGATGAGTAGCCTCCGTAAGTGGTGGAACCATCTATATCAGTGCTATTATAGGTCAAGACGACATTATCACAGTACTGTTCAAGCCCCTTTTCACAGGCGTCGCAGCTATGGCAGCTTCTTACCATACATCCCACACCGACACGATCATCCACGCTGAATTTCTTAACTTCAGATCCCACTTCTATCACAGTTCCAACAATTTCATGCCTGCAAAAAAAAATTAAGCTACTGCACAGATTAATGCCAGGCACAATTTCTCGGCGTACTACGGAAAAAACTGTTAAAAGTAGATAATAAAAAGTAAAGAGGCTTTACCCTGGAACTAATGGATACTTGGAATTGTGCCATTCATTGCGAAGCATGTGCAAATCAGAGTGACAGATCCCACAGTAAACAACTCTGAATGTTACGTCATTGGGTCCAGTTTTCCTGGAAGGGAAGATTGAAATCAGAATTAATTAAACCCAGTACCCGAACAGATCTACTGCTGAATGGGAAATAACTGTTCATTCTATTCCAAATTAGATCATTGTTACCGTGGCAGACCATCATACCAAACATGTCCCAAAAAAGGCATACTAAGGTAGCAGTCCTATGGATGGGGTGAGCCACAAATTTTTATGTGGGTAAGGCTATGAAATTTTGGGAGTTTTTTTCTCATAAAATTGGTCTCATGCTTTGTAAAAATTTTAAGATAGCTTCTAAATTTTAGGGATTGAAACAAATATGATAATATTTTTTTGTGAAATACAATTAAAAATTAACTTAATTAATGTGCAGCTGACATTTGGCAAAAAAATCCATGTGACTGCAGCCGCTGTAAATTCTCAGCCTACTCTTCCTAAGTAGCCTCTGCTCCAAAATTTTTGGAGAAAATTATAATAATTTATTTTTGCATGAGACCACCTGCAACAAAAATATAGAAGAAACAGCCCACTGCTACCTAAGCTGAATTAAAAATGATGGGACCAACTAGCTCCATTCTTTTTGCAGTAACAGGTTCCATTATTAGTTTCAAGCTTGCTACAGGAACACTGGAAAATAAGAGTCCCAAATTTTTGGGCCCGGATCGGATCGGTCACGGTCCCATGCAGCTGCATCACTTAAAAATTTGAGCGGCTACTGCTAAGATAAATCAGGGCAGATTTGCAGAGGTGTGGTCCCATGGACGTTAAAATAATATTTGTTGGAAAAATTCATGGCTATGGATTACTAAAAAAATTGATAAACATTTATTGATTAAGTTTGATCGACTGTAAATATTTACTGGAGCTAATCTCATCAAGTATGCCATGTGGCAGAAAAAAGTTTAAGCGGCTAGAATTTTTTTCTGCCCCCCTTGGCTGGAAATCATTTCTAGAAGAGCAACTGCTCAGAAATTTCAGAGACAGTACATATTTTATTTTCATGAGACCATATTAACCCAGGTTGGTAGGGAGGGGGGCAGGAAGTTCCCCTACTGTTTGAGTATTTTCTGCCCAGATGACTAGTAGTATGAATTCCTAGCAATAATTTGTTGTCGGTCTGAAAAGAAATTTGGAGCATTCAACTGCCAAAAAAAAAAAAAAAAAAACTAAAAATATCTTATCAAATATTGTTAAGGAAATTTAGAAAATGTCAAATACAGTTGCTGAAATAGTTGGAAGAGAGTTTTCAGGTGACCAATGTTTCATGGGCGCTGTCAAACATTTAAGTTTTCAATTTGAGTAATAAAAATTATATTCGACCACAACAGACACAAATCAAAATCCATTCTTAAAACAACCAAATGAAATGAACAAATATCTGATGTCTAAATTAAAATATTGGAACAGAATTTCCCATATTTACTAAACCGAAAATACAATACGAATCGAATTATGATATAAGAACATACATAATTTATACAAAATGAGAATCTTCATATTTCAAAACCGAAAATTTAGATGAAATTTTAGGGGCCATAATATTTTGAACAAGAATAAAAAATAATAAAATATTTAATCATCAAAAACACAAAATCACGCACGCTTCAGGAAGGAATCCCCTGCGTCAACACAGGCATATAAAAAACTTTCTTAAATCACATTAAAAAAACCCGAAAAAACACAGTTGATATAAGCTCTTCGAAATGAACATAACTCTCGAATTACAACCCAAAACACAAATAAATAAAATGTCCGCAGGTAAGAAAAAGAGAAAAAGTCTGCCATGCAACTGTTTAGATGCAAAACCCTAAAACTCGGAAGAACGAAGAGGGGAACAAACAAAAACCCAAAAGGAAGAGTTAGGCACCCGAGAGCCTCGATGCCAGTTAACTGAATAAACTTATTTTGACGGATAGAAAAAAACAGAGACGTGCACAGATATTTATAAAATCAACTAAAAAACTATTTGGGTGTTTTTTGACGCACCTGCGCGTGAAGTTAAAAGGCGACAGAACGCCGGATTTGTCCTCGGCAGCCCATCCTTCAACGTCAAATCGATTTTCTCCCATCTTTTTACAGTAAAAACAGCGCAAAAACGATTCCAAACAAAATGTACGAGCGTCACAGAGCACAACAGAAAAAGACAATTGAAAGAGCAGAGGGTCGGAGACTCGGAGGATTGTGTGTACTTATGTCGTTTTGGGGATTTTGAAAACACGGCATGGCTGAGCATCTGTAAACCTGACACGTGTCCCATGAGGACCCGGTGCATGTTTACATTTCCTTCACTCTCAGTTTTCCCTCAATTGAAGTTTGGTGCCAGGTGGACCTCCCAGTGCTGGGTCCATCAAAAACACTATTTATTTTTTATTCTCCATTGACTCCGCTAGCTTGGCGGTTCGACACTTTTAGTGCCGATTGTGTTGCCATTAAACCCAATACATTTTTCGCTACCAATATTGGCATAGATGTGAAAATAGGGAAGTGTGGATTTTTTCGGACGTCTATGTGGAGGGTGGACTAATTCTTTTTGCGTGCTATCAACTTAAAATTAAAATGATGGGTGCTTGGGAAAGGTCAATAGATTCTTGTATTTATAGATATAAGTATTGTCATTACGCCGAAAGGCATGTTCTATGTTAGAAAGGCGGAGGGGCTCTGATGACCGAAAAGACATCAACGTCTGTGATTTTTTGGTCGATGATGTACGGAGTGTCATCTACTTTACACATGTTCTACAACGCAACTTGTGTAGCAAGCTCGAGATCCGAGAGTTTCGATGGATGGATTCTGAAGCACCTTAGCCAAGCCACTATCCCATCGCCGAAATGATCCCGCACCTCTTTGCTGTTGTATACTCTCTTCAGAAGCAGGGTCTTACCCGACACACCCATGCCTACAACGCCATATCTATGTCCTTCACCATTCACTAACAGCTTACGGAGAGTTAAAAAGGCTTTCTCTGCCCCGACAACCGAGAGGCTCTGAATCATCTCGATTCTTTGGTTTCGGAACCCGATCCATACTCCCTCGAAGCACCGCCAATCTCGTTATTTCTTAAAAAAGCGAATTCAATTTTTTAAGCCAGTCATTGACGAGGACGGCACTAGATTTTCATGAATGCCCAGTACACCAATGGGAATAGTATCGCTTGTTGATACCGAAATCTTGCTGCATTACCTGTTAATGGGCTCAATTTCCATCACCAAATCTTTGAGATTACCCAATTCTTTCGTGCGTGAATGGAAATATTGATACGGGAAATTATATCGGTGACTGCAATATTGATGCCCATACCAATCAATCCAGATATCACTCTGGATCTCCCATCTCACTAATTTGAACTAGAAATATGGCCGTCTTTAAACCTTATCAGTATATATTGAAAACGAGAATATAGTTATGTGGAAACAAACGCTCACGAGGAAGACCAAGTCATACAATTTGATCGCTAAGACAGTCGTCACTCCAGGCTGTCAAAATACAGCTAAGATAATGGTAATTACATTTTATAGAGTTCATCCATTTTTATGCCGAAAGGCGTGTACTAAGTTAGAAAGTCCGACCCCCTCTGACAACTGAAAAGACATCAACGTCTATGATCTTTTGGTCAATAATTTACGGAGTGTCATCTGCCTTACAAATGTGAGTTTGAAATTGCTAACGGTTCTCTCTGGCCATGTCGACTTGCCATCCCTTCCATGTCAAGTTTTTCCACCTCGAATCCCTTGCCACGCCATCATCACTTGTCCCCCTACCTGCACAAGCATCGTCTTTGGACCCGATTTCATTTTTGGCGTGGAAAGTAATAGATATCGGATCCATTTCATTCTTTTTATTCATTCTTGTTAATTTTTCTGCATCAAAAATCAAGCGAAATAGCTGGAATGTGATAATATCTGAAATCTTTTCTTCTGCTAGAAGCCTGGGCGGTTTCCTGTGTGAAGCTCAAGCAGAATACCTACATGTTAATGACACTTGTGCTTTAACGCAGAGGACATGTAATTTTAAGTGAGGAGATTAACTTGTCTACGTGTTCGATTGAAGACGCAATGTGATGTCGTTTCGGGCTCCTTCTAAGGGAACTTTCACCGATTAGCGAAGAAGGATGTAAGCTCCGTTCTCAACTTCTTGAAGAATAACGACTCTCTTTTCTTGGCCAATGTCTTACCATTTTTCATCTACAACAACAACAAGGAGTCATATAGCTTAGATTATGTCTTGTTGAAACCTACGGCACCCATTGTGAAGGACGAACATTAGATTTACGGGAGCTGTTTGACGCCATGATTGATGCTACGTATTCGCCATGGAATCCTCGGGCATTCCAACACACCCATAGTTGTTACTTCTAATTTACTTGTTTTCGAACATGGAATCCAAAATTTTAAATAACACACAAGGTCGATCCACGCTTTGTCGTCCATGGCGAGGAAAGTTCGTTGGACGAGACTTGCACCCTGGTCGTCTAGGGCCATAAGAGCCACCGGTTCCTTGTCGGTGTATTGGACGAGGCTCGATTCCCGGTCTTGTTGGGTCAATATAGTGGAATCAAGGCCATGGTATTTACTAACTAGCAATTACACACGAATGGTGTAATGGAGACGCCGAACGGGATGCATATAAGATGTTAAAGTTGAGGAGTTAAGTGGTAAAGGAGGAAGAGGGCCGGTGAATAGGGCAATGGGGAGGAGGATTGCAAGGGCATGAAAAGTGATGGGCGGTGTATTTTTTTCTTGTCGGGAAACCAAAATTTTTACCAATTTTGAATAGATACTAAAGTTTCTACTGTTGTAACATACATCAAATGTGAAGACAGAGGAAGTCAACATAATGTAATATGGTATAAAAAGACACGTCATTTCCAAGTAGATGGACACGTGAACAACACAGTTACAGTCGTAGGTGCGTTGCTTTGTTGTGTATACTCAAGTTTGTGGGATCCATGTGGATGAAATTGACACACATTACATCGCCAAACAAATCAATCTACATCGCTTTGGAGATAACGAGTTGGAAGTGGATGAATCTTCTCGCATTTCCACGAGCAAGGATATTTTTTTTTGTAACCAACAAAAGCTCATGAGATAAGTGTGTAGTATGAAGGAATTCAGGCCAAGTAACTATTTGCGGTGGGGAAAGATTGTTGATCTAATATGAGTTGAGAAAGGTAAAACATTGGTGGCACTACATTGCAAACAAAGTGAGTTGCATTGGAGAGAAATTCAGCTCGTGAATGATAGAGGTGATGAACTGAGTTGCCTTAGATGGATGAGACAATGGGAAGTGAATGAATGAAATGAGATCGAGTCCAAACAATATTGGAGGGGCTCAAAGTGAGATATGTAATGAAAAGCATAGTTGAGGACAAGATGTTGCAACTGATGCAGGAAACACATTTTGATCATGATGATGATACCTAGCGAAGAAGTTCCGCTATCCATGTTAGTGTCCTTGGCGTTGTTGGTGGACCATGATAAAGGTTTGATAGGCGTGACTATGGAAGTAAAAGACATGGCAACAATGATTAAGTTAGAACATGTTATTTGTTTACATCACTTATTTCAAATGTGTCATCTTTTTGCATGATGTTAAATTTAGGAGGTCAATATGACAAGGGATTTGAGGTGACCTAGGGTTGTGAAGGAGCTACTTGAGCAAAGGCAATAAGCTTGGAGAGATTACACTCGACACCAATTAAAAGCATTATGAAGTTAAATCCATTACATAAGAAGAAGAAAGAACACTCGACCTACGTGATGGCACTTGAAAAATCATCAAGATCATTGGGTGAGTTAAGGTGATAGTGATATGTAGATAAGATGGGGCCAAACATATTAGTGGGGGGCTAGGGGAAGTGGTTATTTGATGTATTAGAGACAAACCTAATCTCAATCACCATATACTGGTGAGAATCACATGTGAGTAGTGCAATGGAGACATGAAATGGGATGCATAAAAGATGTTAAAGTTGAGAAGTGAGATGGTGTAGGAGGAAGAGGGCTGGTGACGAAAGGGGATAAGGAGGAGGTCGTGCAGGGGTAGAAAAAGTAATGGGCATTAATTTTTTTTTCTTGTGGGGAAATAGAATACTTTACCAATTAACAATAGAGCTAAAAGTCTTTATAGTTCCAATGTAACTAGGATGTGAAGACAAAGGAAGTCAATATAACATGATGTGGCATTAAAAAACACGTCAAGGTTGATTTCTCTCTATGTTTGTTGTGGGGATGCAAAGGTTGATGTGCAAGAGAACCTTTTCTTGGAAAAGTTTGAGAGTATGAGTTGTGTACCAACATTCAAAATTTAAAAATATGGTTCAAAGATCAAATAAATTATTGGCCTAATCCAACAAGTGTTGGATAACTCATTAAAACATTATAGTCTTTAGGGAACATAATGATTCATACATTTAGTTTCACATACTTTTCATGAACAAATAAACTAGATCATCACCACAACTTTATCACATTCTTTTAGGCTGGACTTTATTTTAGACATGCTCTCCTATTCCATTGTATTGCGTCATGACCTTGTGACAACATGCCTTGCTTCGCATCTTTCCCTTTTGTTTAGTCATCTACAAGATGTAAATCAAAGACGCATTCCACATGATTGTTTTATCCCAAAATCGAGTTTCACGATAATTTTGGTACAACCTACCAAATGTTTGTCTTTGGGAGTTTTTGGAGTTTGTCATCTTCCCAAAAATACCAAAGTTTTTGCCCAAGTTGTAGATTGTCTTTTATTTTTTAAAATTTCAGTCTTTTCAAGCATGCAAACAACCAAATGTAATGTCTCCCGAATCCTGAAACCCGATACACTACAATTTTTTCAGACTTTTAGACTTTCCGAACATCAAGACATATTAGCAAAAAAACATGTAAAATGTCGGATGTCCCCCTGAACCCCGAACCTTGATACTCTATAGTTTCTCGGGATTTAGGGATTGTGGAACATCAGAACATGTGAGGACGAAAGCATGTTGTGTGCAAATAAAGTCCCGAACTCCGAAATGAACATGGACTTGGTGTGTCAGGTTTTCAGAGTCCGAGTGCACGAAGTCAAGTCATGTCTGACACGGTCAAACCCCTGATCCCCAGGTCAACGCAATAAATGACAACTAAGATTTGACCTTGACATGTGTAAAAAAACCTGTAAAAAATTCCAAGCTCATTATAAAATCAGGATTTTTCACGTCATTTTCACCTTGTATGATTCAAATTTTTACCGTGACTTGCATTCGACCCTCAAAACTCTGATTGCCTAGTTCTTCCTCTTCCTCTTCCAATTGTCTTTTTGATCAAATCTCTCATATCCATTTGTAAATCTGGCGAGTTATCATTCTTCGTGGGTCTTTTCTATGATTTAGCTACATTACATGTTTTTTTTTGGCCTTGTTTTCTTCGACTGTGGTAAAACCTTTATTTTCCTTCCTCTTCCAAGTTTTTTTGTTTCTCAAAGATTTACTTGTTGTTTCTCCATGCTTTTGATTGTTACTTTTCATAACAAAAAGGGGCCTTAGTGAAAATTCCTACTCGAACACTAGTTAGGATTTCTAACTTGATAAACAAGTTGAAAACCCCGACAAAGTTCATGTCGAGATTTTGATCTTCTTTTCAAGATAAAAAACCCACCTTAGTGTTTCATAATTTCTATGTTGTAAAACATGTGAAGAACCCAACACGAGACTTTTGGGATTTTAGAGGTGTTAAACATTCCCTAAACCCTGTTTGGTCTTTGTCGGGACTTGCGTGTTGTGACAAACAAGGAGAAAACCTTGAAAGTGTTTGAGACAGTTTTCGACGGTATTCGACAAGTCTAGATTTCGAATAGTGTGTCGGGATTTGGAAGTTGCTAAACAAGTATAAATTTACGACAAGTGTGTGTTAGGGTTTTGAAGTGCTAAACAAGAACAAAATCCTGCCAGAGGTCTTTCGGGATTTTTAGGTTGTCGAGCAAGAGGACATTTTCAATTTGAATTCGAGAGGTGTTTAGGAGAATTTCTTTGCAAGTTTTCATTGTTTTTTTTTTCAATGTTAGAATCAACTAAAGGAAAAGAGAAGTCAGAATTATCTAAGGATAAAGATAAAACCATGAAGTATAGTTACCAGGGGTGGTGCCCCCTTCCAATATTGATTCCAATATTAGATCAGATAAGCGACACGAAGTTGGGGCATATCAACCTTATTGATTTTGGAGTAGGATAAATAACCCATCAAATTCACCTTGGATTCAAGGCATTTATGATAGTGGATTAACACTTAAAGCAAATTTTCCAACCTCGACACAATGTCTAGAATTCATGCTCACAACTATAAGTCATTATGATGGTGATGCAAGGTCGGTGAAGAATCATGAGGGGAAGTGACACGACTAGATTAGATGTAAATTATTTTTATGATTTACTCAAACTCCCGACTTTAATGAGTATGTAGACATTAATCAAGAGAAAGCTCAATAGACTTGGGATGATAATTATTCACTTACACAAAACACTTGAACAAGAATTATCTTAAAAATCCAAAGCCTTCCATCAACCGTTTTTCTAAAACCTTACCTCGGAGTGACTTCGTTCTGAAGTTAATGACATCATTACCATACTAATAATATTTGTAGGTCTTCTGTAGAAAAGGATTTTCAAGAATGTATGTACTAATTCATCTACATCATAAGGAAGAACCAACAATATATTAGATGGGAGAGCTAATTAGTGATTTCTGCATAAAAAATCAAGGAGGTTCATGTGACGGGAAGATTCTACATGAAATCTTACCTTGTCTATGTTACATCGTGAATGGGAATATGATAAGGAAAATTATAGTTACCTAAATGGATGGTGTTTGTGGACTTCATGTCACCCACAAGAGTTACCGTCCTCATCGCCACAATTAGTTGAGGAACGGTTAGACATAGAGCCCATGGTTTCCTCCACTTATGCTTCAAAACCCCCAATCGATAAATTTAGCAAAACTATTTTCTAGCGTAGTACATGTGAAAAATTGAATTATTTCTTATTTCATGAATTCGACACCCTTCACAATTGGCATGCACATCGTGTTCCTATTGCTCTACAGTCTCTTGGCACCACTTTCATCGAAGATAATAAGGTAGAACATATTTCAGCTTCCTTCATGGACAAATTTGATCCTCCAACTTCATGTTTATCTCCAGAACAACAACAAACTTTCAACATAATTATTCAGCACTTCACGTACAGATCCAGCCTTCCTCCATTTGAGACTTATTATACTGAGGACTACAGTGTACTGGAAAATCATTCCTCATTAACATTATAAAGTCTTCATTTGCCTCTTCATCCAACCGAGCCTTTCACCTCTCCTTTTTCTCCCCAACAGGAGTTGTTGCTTTCAACATTTCAAACTTCGACAATACACGCAAGCCTCGGATTCCCATTAAAGAACTCAAACCCTTAGAGGGCCAAGCTTTATCATCTCTTCAAGACTCCATCAAGCACATCGAATACATTTTAATTGATGAAATGAGTTTTATCGGACCAAAGTTGCTTTTCGAAATCGACTCACCGTCTTAGGAGGCTTTCCCGCACTTCAAAAATTCAACATTTGGAGGTAGATCTATGATCCTCGTTGGAGGCCTCGGTCAACTTCCTCCGATTATGGACATCCCGCTTTATGCCATCAAGTCTTACGAGCTACCCTTTGGCGAGAATTCAACATATCTGTTTCCCTACATTCATCTTCCGACAACAAGGCTCGATCTAAGCACAAACATCATTCGAAACTTGCTGCTTAACATTCATAATGTTGTCCCTCTAATCCAGGTGGGAAGCTCTTATGTCAAGATCTGATTCCTCCTTTACCGAACAAGAAAGCATTGATTTTAAAAATGGCCCTCATCTTTTAACTCGAAATGACCTTGTGCACTCGCACAACCTTATTATGTTGAAGTCCCTTAACTCTCCTATAGCGGATCAATTGCCAAAAAAACCGGATGTTCTACACAGCGTCTAAAGATGACCATTGAAGCCCAAGGTTCTTCTCTGCATCAACCAGAAAGTAATGTTTTCCACAAACTTGTGGGTTGAGAAAGGTCTTGTCAACGACGCTACTAGTTCTATCATCGACATAGTCTATGGGGTATCCTCCGGACCCATGCGGTGTTCTTTGCCAAACCTTCTTTATAACAATCATGCATGTAGATTTCACGTGTATTTTGTATCGATAACCGCTTTTCACTCGGTTCTATATTATCTGCAACTAAATTAAACTCCATATTAGATCTATGTTTCTTTACAAAGATGTCCAAAGTTTCTTGTTGCGCTCTACTTCTAGCCAGTCTAATATAACTATTGGATTTGTTATACCCCTTTTTCATTTCTTTTAACTTGTCCTTCAAATGCGTTCTACTTCTCCACTTCCTTCAACTTATTCCCCAACCTCTCTTTCGGCGTTATCATTGCACACCTCACGTGCGATTCCTAGTTAATAATTATTCATTGTTTTCTTAAAAAATTTAGTTACGTCAAAGGCGTCCCCCTTATGGGAAAGGCCTTTCGGTTATTCATGTCATTGGCATAATTTTGACGGTCATTTTGACATTTTTTTAAGAGTTTAAATTTGACGGGCATTTAATTGCTTTTTCGATATTTTTGTTATTTTTAGCAGAGTGAATTTCAGTTGCATGTTTTGATTGTTTCGTGACTCTAGTTTTTTTTATCATGCAATCGGTGTCAATGTCACAATATCCCGCTTTGTGCATATTCTACAATAATTACTTCCACTCATTCACAATTTTAATTTTGTCTGCATGTGTTGACCAACTGAGCAAGTTTGGTTCGATCTGCCCGCAAAGAAAACAACAATTTCACGGCAAATTTTGGCTGTGAAAAGGCTTTAATTTGTTATAGTTTCGCCAATTTTGTCGAGGTAGTTCTGGTAAATTCTGTTAATTTTATGTTTTTGTGAATATAGATTTTTTCGATGCATTTGGTTTGGAATTTAACAATTATGATTGTAATACTGCATTTTGGTTATTCGTGTCGCAGTGCTTGGGTTTTGAACGAGGATCCTAAGGGATTTGTTTTGCACATTTGATATGCCCTGAACCTTTCTTTTTAAGCCGTAAGGGTTTACTGTAAATTGTGTTTTCTTGTGTTATTACAATACCCAATTCAGAATTTGTCTTCATGCGGCAACCATGATCACCAAATTCTTCAATTTAATATTTCACCATGATCACCAAATTCTTCAATTTTATATTTCCTTGTATTTAATCCTTTTCCACCGCAAAAGAGAAGCATAAATGATTGTAATTTGAAATTAGTCTTTTAAAATCTAATTATAGGCATCATGGGTTGATTTAAAAATAAATTTGGGCACACTTTTATCTGTTATAAGGGTTTCGAGTGGACTGAATTAATATGAAAAAAAACTGGGTTGTTAAAGGAAAAACTAGTCATTGTTTAGAAAAGCAAACCCCAAATCTCATTCCGCATACAAACAGTGTTTTGTGAAATCACCTCACCAAATGTCACAAACAAATGCCCATCAGAAGTGTTGCTTGTGCTCCTGTAACATCTTTGTCTAACAAAACTAAAGGAAGTCCTTTTCTAGAAATGTTGACTAACTATTATCATTTAGACTAACATAAAATTCAAATACTCAAAGAAAATCGAATAGCAAGATTGCCCAAAGTGGACATGGGAAACATATAGGACATCAACAACAGTATGTAGAATTTGTGTGCCCTGAATTGTACTTGAATGCACCTCAACCGAGAAATACCCCAATTTCTTTCTGTTTTAAAATGTCTTCCTCCATAATATGGCTTTGTATCAAAAATAGGAGCTCTGAATTGAATTGAGCTCAACAAGGAAATACACTTTTTTTACCTGTTATAATACATGAGCTCTCAATTAAACTGAGTTGTGTTTACTCTTCGTGTAATGCAGGTCCATTGATATACAAAGGATGGTATCACTTGTTCTATCAGTATAACCCAGACTCTATAGTATGGGGGAACATAACATGGGGGCATGTTGTCTCCAGAGACCTTGTTCACTGGTTTTACCTAAACTTGGCCATGGTTCCAGATCAATGGTATGACATAAACGGGGTGTGGACGGGCTCTGCTACAATTTTGCAGGATGGGAGACTTGTTATGCTCTACACTGGATCCACCAATGAATTTGTTCAGGTCCTGAATTTGGTTGTTCTAGAGGACCCAGAGGACCCTCTGCTCCGAAAATGGATTAAATCAAACGCCAATCCAGTTTTAATTCCACCCTAGGGTATTGGTCTGACTGATTTTAGAGATCCCACCATGGGTTGGGTAATAGAAGATGGTGTTTAGAGGATTATTATAGGGTCCAAGTTGAATCAAAATAGGTTTGGCCCTGATTTATAAGACTAAGGATTTTGTCCAGTATGATGAGGAGGGAATTTTGCATCAGGTGCCTAGAACTGACACGTGGGAATGTGTGGATTTCTATCCAGTTAATGCATCTGGAACATAGGTCGAGTTTGAACACTTCTGCAACTGGGGCAAGTGTTAAACATGTGTTGAAGGCAAGCTTTGATGATGATAAGCATGATTATTATGCAATTGAACGTATGATGTAGTTAATCAGACATTCATTCTAGATGCTCCGAAAATGGATGTATGGGGGCTTCAATTGGATTATGGCAAGTATTATGCCTCCAAGACCTTTTTTGATCTCGTGAAGAAATAAATAATTTTGTTGGGATGGGTGGGAGAGACTGACAGTGAACATGATGATCTATTGAAGGATGGGCTTCACTTCAGGTATTAATTAGTTATCTTTCATTTGTTTTTCAATGCTCTTTGTATAAAATTATAGTTTAGTGTTCTAATACTATAGATGTAAATTTGGTCGTCATTTTCTATACAATGTATTACGGTGCAATAGCTATATACAGTTTGAATCATAAATAAAACCCATGTCCCATTTTTCTCCTAAAACAATAACAGGGAAATTTTTGTTTACACATTATTTTTTTCCTTGCTTCTCATTTTAAAAATAGGGTTTAGCTTTTACACACTTTGTATTTTTGTTATGGGTTCTTATTAAATTTTTTTTATTGAAGGTTCTCCTGCCTATGCCTAAATGGGAGTTGTAGAAACTAGGGCACAAACATCATTTGTTCCATGCTTTCAGGGTTCGTATATTTGAGATTTGGATGTAGAAAGCATTCACTGGGCATGTGAACTGTTCGATTAAATATCTGGAAGCAATGTGTCAAACAATTCACTTACCAAGTGTATTCTTGCACAATTTCATGCTAAATATGTGTTGGGATTTTACAAAATTGTGTGCATGACAAGAAAATAAGATGGGAAAACAAAATAATTGTTCCATTACACTTTTATGGATGCCCGTGCCCTATTCTAAGGTTGCCATTTTGATAGAGGCCAAATCCTTCTTTGATCCTACTCAAGGCATGCACATGGCATGTGAATTGTTTGACCAAATCCTTGAAATCTCATATCTCATCTTACAACTTATAATAGACATAGGAGTATTTCAAAATGCACCGGAAATGTCCAACCCGAATCTCGCTTTTACGTATGTGCAATGGCAAAATAAGAGCTTTGCAACAGTGTATGGACATCCACCAAAGCATAATAGAAAGTGATATTTTTCATATGTTGTAGTTGCAAATGCCCTGCTTGATATGCAAAAAATTTTGGACATCCACCAAAACATAATAAAAATGTTTTTTTGATATGTTGTAGTTGCAAATGCCATGTTTGATATGGATTTTTGTTATGGCTTCTTATCAAATAAATTTATTAAAGGTTCTCCCTGCCTGTGCCAAAATGGGAGCTTTAAAATTGGTTGTGGAAGTTGGTAAAGCCCTGGTTAATATGTATGGAAAACATATTACTTGATTTCCTTGTGTGTTCTTTAAACTATTATAAAAAAATGGCCAGGATCAGAAAAGTCGTATTTCTTATGATGCAACTAGGAGGGCTTACAACGTGCTCCTATGCCAGGGCTACCGCTCATGTTTATATGAGATATTTGGTATAATACAATTTTTAAAACCAAGTTGTTGTGTAAACATAGTAAAATTCATGAAATTTCTGAGTGACTAAAATTTAGAGAGAAGTTTTCTAGCCCCATAAAGTAGCAAGGGGTGGCACAAAATATATCTGCATTCGTCGAACTGCTAAACCTCACCATAAGATTTAAATGATCCTGACAAAGATATGTATTTTTGTTTTAGGATTTGGCCCAGAATCAACTAAGCGGAGACATTCCTAGGATTATCTATTGGAATGAATTTTGTAATATTTGTAACACTCTGGATCCTTTCTGTGTATCTTATTATTTTCCCCTGTTTGCTAATGGATCAATGCCACTAGGTAAATTTCTTCTGCTTTTGTGTCTTATGTACAAACTAAGTCAGGGTTTCATTTTGAATGGGTAAATTTAAGGGTTTCATTTTGATGTTTTCAGAGAAGCCTCTAATTGATTTAAGTTTTGTAATGATTTTTGTAGGAGCTTGGAGATTTGAAGAGTGGTCTTAACCTTCAAGTAGAGCAACTGAAATTTGTATGTTGTCTTGTCTGAGATAGTGTGGGCAGCGTGAAGAAATTCAATTCGATTTTGTGGGGCTATTCATAGGGTATGATTGAATTTTGATATGCGCCTTAATTTTGTACGATATAATTGATTTTTTGATATTATTTGATTTTATGATATTATCTGATTTTCCCCATGTTTCATAGGGTGGGATTGATTTTGTGATACACTCCATAATTTCTTAGGGTAAGATTCATTTTGCAGGTAGGATTGGGCCTATTTTTAATTTTTACACTACTTGTTTCGCCACGTAAGATTGATTTCATAGGGTAGGGTTTGGAAAAGATTGTCTGTGTGATTTTAAAATCATTTGTAACTTATGTTTAAATACTTTTAATTTGTGTTTCATTATTTTTTAATGGTCTATAGAGGGTTAATGGTATACCGAAGTTCTAATTTTGTAGTCCTGGATTTGGAAGCTTGCATCTTAGTTTTTATTATACTTGTTTACTCTATGTAGGGGCAATAGTGAAAGAAAGTCTTTTTATTCTAGGTTTCATGAGATATCACCCACATGCATTAGATGGAATATGGTGAAGAAATATACAGGTATATTTGTGCAGTGTTTAATGTCGTTTCAAATGATAACATGGCTTTAGTGTTATAGTGCAAGGCATTTTTATTGTTATACTTTGTAGGGCATTTTGTTTATGTGGTTCTTGGTTTTGGTATTTAATTTTATGGTGAATGGGTGGTTATTTGAGTTAACTTATTGTGATGTATTTTTGACTCTTTGAAACGTGTTGGTTTCCTGGAATTTTGTTGTCTTATCTCTATGAGATTGGCCTAGGCATTTTCTTTGGTGTGGTTTTTTTGGGTTTAATATCTACTTAGTTTCTCATGCAGATTTGTTTTTGAATGGTTTGTACATTGTTTTAGTATTTTTAAGGTGGATCATGGAGCAATCAAATGTTGATGGATTTGTCTTTGACATTGGCATGTGAACACATATTCTATCAAAAGTAGACAACAAAATAATCATGGAAACTATTGATACAAAAGTTATACAACTCTGCATGGATATTGGGATTTAACCAAGATCTTCTAGTTGATTGCTTACCAAGAAATGGCCCTGATCAACTCACCATGCGTGAAGTAAAATTATATAATCATAGTGTGTTTAAGTCCTGACTTATAATTGCATAGTCACTTGTGTCTTGGAGTTCACCATCGAAATTCCTAGCAAAGACTCTCCTTTTTTGCTCTAAGTACTCTTGTGATAAGCAATAGTATATGATAAAAATGTGTTTAGTTTGATTTATGGTAGTAATTACTTATATCTTGGAGTTCACCCTCAAGAGCCCTCAACAATAACTCTTTTTTTATTTAGGTTTACAAGTGTGATTTTTTTACTTGTGACTTTAAGTTCACTTTTAGTAAGAAGTTCATCTTCATGTCTAAGTAGTCTTGCCACACCCAAAGTTTTTATCCCACAGGAAGCACTGTTTCAGTTTGGGTGTAATCATGACCATCAAAATAGATTTAGAGACACAATTGTGAGAAAGAAAAGTAAGAAAAGATTGTAGAATCTGAAAAAAGAAATCCAAGGAATTAAAGGGTTGTTTTTTTATTAAAAATAAGAGAGGGTGAGCTCCTTGGTTTTTATTTGGATTGGGCTTAGTGGATTCAAAGCCCTTCCAACACCAAAAATCAATCCATTTGTTTGCATTGACATTGGCGAATTGGATTGGGGCAATCGACCTTTATGCTGATTTTTGTAATGTTTATAAATTAGTGACAAATTTGTTGTAGGCATCCGATGATTTGAATGTTATAGTTTTTGTCACCAAATGCTTCAAGAGCATTAGTAATGCTTGGAATGTCATTCTTCTTCAAGATATTTTTATTTTAGTACTACTCAATTTTATTTGAGTTTATATCTCAATTTGAAAGTGGTAGTTCTCTCTGTTTCTTCCATTATTTTGGGAGGGATAATATTGGAACTTTGTTGTACTCAGTTTGATGGCAAGCTTTGTAATTATGTATATAATGTGCAATTTTAATGAACAAAAGCTTGTTTAAGTTTGTTTTTAATGCAACATTTGAATATTTATGGATCACATTCTTAAAATCTGTAACAATAGGTCATACTTGAATGCACCAATAGATGCTACACTTAAACCTCTGCACATGTCCTCTGGAGTTATGGGCGCACGTATCAACACTTGGAGCAAGAAGAAAGGAGGAGTCAAGACTAATATCACTCAACCAAAACAACCCGTCATAAATACTACCCTCTACTTTGATAGCACCTCCACTATTATTTTACTCAACACTTCTTGTATCCAAAGAGACAAAGTGCCATTCAAGGGGTATCAAATGTATTCATGTTTAGTGCAAATAAAATTGGCCACAAAAGACTACCACTCATGATATAAAATCTGCAAATGTATGGAAGGTCTTCGTGTACTCATGTTTAGTGTAGATCTTATGATATAAGATTTGTAAATGTAGTACAAATTTGTAACAAATTTTAAATGTACACATAGAACATTTCAATTTAATGTTTCATCTATATTCCTACACTTCCACTATCAATCACACCCCTTATCAACATGTTATCGATGGTAAAAAAATGCTTTTTCAACAAAAAAACCAACCAAACAACCGATGCAACCACCGTCTCAAACATGTTGCAACACTAACACAATTTCCCCCAAATAATTACAAACCACATCAACTACAAAAGTAATTAACTATCCAAAGCGGTATCAAATGTATTCATGTTTAGTGCAAAAAAATTGGCCACAAAAGGCTACCACTCATGATATAAAATCTGCAAATGTATAGGAAATCTTCATGTATTCATGTTTAGTTCAAATAAAATAGTCTCGCAAAACACTACCACTCATGATATAAGATTTACAAATGTATATGTACGAATTTGTAATGATTAGAAGTGTAGACATAGAACCTTTAAATGTAATGCTTAATCTATATTCCTACACTTACAAAATCAATTAGACCCCTTATCAACATCAACTACAAAAGTATTAACTATCCCTCTAAATCAAATAACATATACCGTTTGGCATTCACATTGCATTGTACACATGAGTTTGCTAGTTTAAAATAGGGTAATTGAAAAATAAGAGAAATATTTTATTTAAATATTTCATTTATATTTAATATCAAGAAAGACATTCTTATACTCCAAAAAAAGGTGTTATTAGTATTGCCAAGGCAGTATACTCTATAGGTATGACCTTTGTTTAACCAATTATTGTTATTTTTCCTTTTCACCAATCAAAGATTGTTATTATTTATATTAACAAAATATACACTTTCCACATTAATAAATATTAGTAAACTTGTACATTTTTTAACAAAATAATTGTAAAAATGGGGTCTTGGCTGATTGGTAAAGTCTAGACATTTACTAAGAGGAGGTCTAAGGTTCAAACCCCATTGGCATGTCCATTCAATGTGAAAAGTAGTTTGACCGGAGTCCCTATGCACTGAAGGAGTAGTCTGACCAACGTCCTTGAGTGTGTGCCAGTTGTACGAAGGTGGTATAAAACGTAGGCTCCAACTGTACTAAGGTTCAAACCCCATTGTCATGTCCATTCATTGTGAAGAGTAGTTTGATTGGAGTCCCCTGTGCGCTGAAGGAGTAGTTTGACCAATGTCCCTAAGTGTGTGCCAGTTGTACAAAGGTGGTATGAAAGGTAGGCTCCAACTGTACCAAGGTTCAAACCCCATTGGCATGTCCATTCATTGTGAGGAGTAGTCCCATTGAGTCCATGTGCTTATTTGAAGGAGTAGTTTGAACAATGTCCTTGAGTTTGTGCCAGGTTATACGAAGGCGGTATGAAACATAGACTCCAACTGTATGAAGACAGTATGAAACTTGCACACCAGGTGGTCCCTTCCTCACGCTAGGATAAAATTTACCGAGGCTGGGAGACTATGCTTAAATTGTAAAAATATAATGATTCCTCATGAACAATTTTTTCTTTTTAAAAATACATTTATCTTTAATTTGATAGGCCAAAAATCAACAAGTTATTACAGCCTTGAGCAATTTTGAGGAAACATAATGTCATTAACATTTATGATGTTAGAATATTTATGACAACATTTAAGTTTAAAGTTGCATCTTTACATAAAAATGACAAAAGAATTTACATAAAAAATGATTCAAAGAAGCGTTTCCATGTGACAGCCTCAGCACAAGAAACATGGGTATTGATGAGGATAACCCACTTATGCCTATTTTGTAGTCAAGTTATCATTTTCTTCAAGATTATAATTTTGTAGTCAACATATAATTTTTAATGGCGACACCAAAGATTGATGAGATACTAATGTTATGTGCACATTGTAATGGAAGATATTCAGGGGAAGGATTGAAATTAACGTCGAAATGATTTGCAAAGAGGTGAATCTGTGACCACGCTTATTTACCTCATGTATCGGGTCTTCTCACAGGCTTCACGCTTCCTCCACTGCTACATCGGTGCTCACAACTAAAATTGGGGGAGTCCTAATAGGGACGAGGGCCTCTCTGATTCTCATTACATCCATTTTCCTGGTTGTTTCCTCAATAAATAACCCGGATTCATTCACAATCCATTAAAAATATTTTTATAAAAGTGAGTCACACGTATGTGACATCAAAGATTTTGTTAGAAGGTCAATCTACACACTAAGAACAAAGAAATTTCAGGAAGAAAAAACTTCGATCCGCACTCAAATGAAACACAAAAAAAGTTACAGAAGACAATTTTTTCAAATTCTTTTGAACAACCTACTTATAAATTACCGATATACATTTTGAGGAGCTACCTCACTAGACATCGTGGAAGCACTATTTGTGTTGAAAATAGCAGCAAGAAACTCAATTTAATTTTCTGTCTAAATTAAATTGAGGAGGAAATTCGAAATTCCACATCAACAGGCCACTTGGATGTGTTAGCTGAGTCATTAGCAATCAGTTAACTCAGTAAATTCGAGTTGAGACAATGAGATCAGTTAGTTACAGAGATTCCTATATTTTAGGAACCCAGGTTGAGTTTATTTGAGTTGTAATCAGTTAAAACTAGTTTCAAGTGAAACTGAACTAGTTAATGATTAGTTAGGTGGTTGGACTTCAGTCTAACCCAATGATCATTTAGTTAACTGATCAATCAACCCATTTTTTGCTCATGCATGTGAATAATTCAAATTCTTAAGTTGTGGTGGAATTTCCAAGGCAGATGACAATAGGTGTAAACTAATTAAGTATACAGGAGAAGTAGGAGTTTTGTTTTAGTGATCTGACTGAGATAGATCTTATATAGGTAGGTTGTGTTCAGTTGAGCAACTGGATTTGGTAATTGATCTCTTCCATTTGATTAATGCAAAACAGAGCTTGTGGGGTTTTGGGCAGTAAGCTTTCCCTGGGTTTTTGATATATCTTGTCTCTGTATTTATGCAGTTTCTGTGTGTGATGTTTTTTTATTTATGCAGTAGATTAGATTTGTGTCTCATGATTTAGATAAATTTCATGAGCAGTTGCGAATCTATTGAAATTTCTACATGGTATCAGAGCCATAATCACAGAAGAACAGGGAATTCGAAGTTTCTCCTCAGGTCTACAGGTCAGTGCAGCAGCATCTCTACAGAGCTTGGAAGATGGCTTTCAACGGGTTGAGGCTAGAATTTGCCTTGGATGGCAGCTCCAACTTCGTAGCTTGGAAGGATCGCATGGAGGCAGCATTTGTAGATAATGGGTTGTTGGAATATATCGAGTCTGATATTCCACAGCCAGCTGCAACAGATGTCCAGCTTGCTCAGTGGAAGAAGGATGTGGCGAAAGGAAGAAGAATTATCCTCGAAGGGGTTCGAGATCATATTGTCTCAAACCTCCATGGGAAGACTTCTCCATTCGCAATGTGGAAAACATTGACAGAGTTATTCCAGAATCAGAGTGACCAGAGAAAGCTGGCACTCAAGGATAAACTTCGAAAGATCAAGATGGAGAAAAACGATACTATTCCGCAGTATCTGAGCAAGCTCACACAATGCCGTGATGAGCTTGGTGGTGTTGGAGTTACTGTTCCAGAAGATGATTTGGTGAGTCTAGCATTGCTAGGTCTTCCCAAGAGCTGGCACAGTTACCAAGATTTCGTAAATGGTCGAGAAAAGCTACCTGATTGGTCGCGCTTGTGGTATGATCTTCAGCAGGAAGAATTTAGGCAAAGCACACTGGATTTGGTAATTGATCTCTTCCATTTGATTAATGCAAACCGAGCTTGTGGGGTTTGGGCGGTAAAGCTTTCCTTGGGTTTTGATATATCTTGTCTCTGTATTTATGTAGTTTCGTGTGTGATGATTTTTATTTATGCAAGAGATTAGATTTGTGTCTCATGATTTAGATAAATTTCATGAGCATTGCATAATCTATTGAAATTTCTACATGGTATCAGAGCCATAATCACAGAAGAACAGGGAATTCAAAGTTTCTCCTCAGGTCTATAGGTCAGTGCAGTAGCATCTCTACAGAGCTTGGAAGATGGCTTTCAATGGGTTGAGGCTAGAATTTGCCTTGGATGGCAGCTCCAACTTCGTAGCTTGGAAGGATCGCATGGAGGCAGTATTTGCAGATAATGGGTTGTTGGAATATATCGAGTTTGATATTCCACAGCCAGCTGCAACAGATGTCTAGCTTGCTTAGTGGAAGAAGGATGTGGCGAAAGGAAGGAGAATTATCCTCGAAGGGGTTCAAGATCATATTGTCTCAAACCTCCATAGGAAGACTTCTCCATTCGCAATGTGGAAAACATTGACAGAGTTATTCCAGAATCAGAGTGACCAGAGAAAGCTGGCACTCAAGGATAAACTTCGAAAGATCAAGATGGAGAAGAACGATACTATTCTGAAAATAGGATCTGAGCAAGCTCACACAATGCCGTGATGAGCTTGGTGGTGTTGGAGTTACTGTTCCAGAAGATGATTTGGTGAGTCTAGCATTGCTAGGTCTTCCCAAGAGCTGGCACAGTTACCAAGATTCCGTAAATGGTCGAGAAAAGCTACCTGATTGGTCGCGCTTGTGGTCTGATCTTCAGCAGGAAGAATTTAGGCGAAGCACAAGAGATGGATCCTCATCCAAAGCTGATGAAGAGGAAAACTTCGCATTGATGGGAAAAGGGAAGAAAGGGAAAGGGAAGAAATTCCAACCCAAGCCCGATTCTAATCATGGCGAAAAGGGAGATTTTTCGAAGGTGAAGTGCTTCCACTATCACGAGTTTGGGCACTATGCAACCAGATGTCCGCAGAAGAAATCCAACAAGAAAACTGCAGCTGTAGGTGAAGCTCTAGCTTCACAGTTCGAGCTTGATTTCACACTCGTTGCATGCATGGCCAGCACAGTAATGAGTACCGTGTGGTATTTGGATTCGGGTGCATCTTTTCACATGACTGGATGCAAATATTTCTTCAGTGAAATGGAGGAGAAGGATCTGCAGATAAATATCGAGCTAGGCGATGATGGGTGGTACAGTGCAACCGGTATAGGCACTGTAACCTTCTAGAGAGAGTTGGGATCAGATCTTCAACTCAAAGATGTCATGTATGTGCCAGGCTTGAAGAAGAACCTGATCTCGGTAGCAGTCCTCGAAGACCATGGTTATGATGTGGTATTCAGCCAGGGAAAAGCATTCCTGAGACACATAACCACTGGGCAAGTAAAGTAGATCGGGGTTCGTGTGAAGAACCTCTACAAACTTGATATAGATGGTAGCGCAACATTGATGGGTAAAGCAGACAGTGTGGTGAGCCAAGATGAAGGTGAGTTATGGCACAGGAGATTGGGCCATCTACACCACGGTGCTTTGAAGATCATGCAACAGATTTCTACAGGTCTTCCAAAGGGTACTTTTGCGCAGATAGACACATGCAAGGGATGTACCATGGGGAAGTATACAAAAGCCACTTTTCATGAGAAGGAGAACCGAGCAACGGAAATCCTTGAGAGAGTCCACTCAGACGTGTGTGGACCATTCTCAACAGCTTCCACAGCAAAACACAGGTATTATGTGATTTTTGTTGATGATTTTTCTAGAAAGTGTTGGATCTACTTCATGCAGAAGAAAGATCAGATGTTCTCAAAGTTTTGTGAGTTCAAAGCACTGGTAGAGAAAGATACAGGGAAGAAGGTGAAGGCTCTAAGGAGTGACAATGGTGGTGAGTACATCTCTAATGAATTCAAGAACTTCTGTGCCAAAGAAGGAATTCAGAGAGAGTTAATTGCACCTCATAACCCACAACAGAATGGGGTTGCAGAAAGAAAGAACAGAACAATTGTGGGAGCAGCACGAGCTATGTTACATGATCAAGGCCTACCATTGCATTTGTGGGTAGAGGCATGCAACACAGCCGTATTTGTGCAAAACTGTAGTCCTCATCGGATACTTGGCATGAGTACACCAGAGGAGGCTTTTATTGGTAAGAAACCTGATGTTTCATATTTTAAAATTTTTGGCTCATCTGTCTATTGCCATGTGACCAAAGATGCCAGGAAGAAGCTAGAACCAACTGCAGAGATTGGGATATTTGTGGGGTATACTGATACTCCCCACAACTATCGGGTGTATTTCCCAGCTAACAGGATGACAGTTGTCAGAAGGGATCTTAAATTTGATGAGGAGAAAGCCATGCGATTGTCCCTTGAGAGGGAGCTTGATTTGCATGCAGATGAGGAACTCTTAGTTCCAAAGGATGAACCTCAAGATGTGGAGCAGTCACATGCAGAGGATCATGGAGTGGCAGAAACCACTCATGCTAGAGTCATCCACTAGAGATGGCAGCAAGTGAACCAGGGAAGTTGATAGATTGTTGCATGATGCTAGAGAGAGTGTGGGACAACCCACATCACAGCGTAGGTAGACGAGGTTACCAAGTCGGTACACTAACTACATGGCTCTGATGAGCGTGAGTGTAGAGACTGAGCCATCCTCATTCGAGGAAGCTGTAGAGCAACCAGTATGGGTTGATGCTATGGTAGAGGAATTTGATTCCATTGTCAGAAATAGTGTTTGGGAGGTGGTCCCAAGACCAGCAGACAAATCAGTGGTAGGTTCAAGATGGCTTTACAAAGTGAAGCATGCAGCAGATGGAAGCATCGAGAAACATAAGGCCAGATTTGTGGCCAAGGGGTTTTCTCAGGTAGAAGGTATTGATTACGAGGAGACTTTTGCTCCAGTAGCAAGGTACTCTTCCATCAGATCTATTCTTTCTTTGTCCACGCAGATGGGGTGGAAGATCCACCAAATGGATGTAAAAACAACATTCCTCAATGGATTGATTGAGGAAGAGGTGTATATTGAACAGCCGGAGGGATTTGAGACCTTTGACAGAGAGTCACATGTGTGCAGACTCAAGCGAGCGTTATATGGGCTCAAGCAAGCATCTCGTGCTTGGTACACCAGGATCGACAACTATTTCACCGGGTTAGGCTTCACCAAAAGTGAAGCAGATGCAAACCTTTATCATATTGTTGTTGAAGGTAAATTATTGATTATCGTGCTATATGTTGATGATTTAATTTTGACCAGTGATGAGCAGTTGATCAGTTCTTGCAAAGAGGATCTTGCAAGAGAATTTGAAATGAAGGACATGGGACTCATGCATTATTTCCTAGGTTTGGAAGTATGGCAAGGAGATGGAGAACTTTTTGTTTCTCAAGGCAAGTATGCCAATGAGATACTGAAAAGATTTCACATGGAGAAGAGTAAACCCATGGAGACACCTCTTGCAGGAAGTTGGAGGAAGGAGGATGCTACTTCAGGTGAAGTAGTAGATGCTACCACTTATAGGCAGCTTGTAGGTTCACTTATGTATTTGGTGAACACATGACCGGACATGTGTTATGCCATTAACCAGCTTAGTCAAGCCATGGTTAAGCCAACCAAACTGTATTGGAAGGCAGCAAAGCATGTGTTGCGATACCTTAGAGGCACTACTCAGTTTGGTCTTTGGTACAGACGGACAGAGGGAGTGAAGCTGCAAGGCTTCACAGATGCAGATTGGGTGGGGAGTCCATCAGACAGAAAGAGCACATCAGGAGGAATTTTCAGTGTTGGGTCAGCAGCGGTTTCTTGGTACAGCAGGAAGCAGAGATCTGTGGCGCTCAGCTCAGCAGAAGCAGAATACATGGCTGCAAGTCAAGCAGCATGTGAGGCTATCTGGATGAGAAAGATTCTTGTTGGTTTATTTGGTCAGTTAATGGATCCTACGGTGATTCACTGTGACAATCAGAGTTGTATCAAACTCTCTGAGAATCCAGTTTTTCATGATCGTTCCAAGCATATTGATATCCGGTATCACCATCTTCGAGATTGTGTGCAGAGGCGGATTATGTTGCTACAGTACATCCCGACGGAGGAACAAGATGCAGATATTTTGATGAAGGCTTTGTCAAGAGGCAAATTTGAATTCCATAGGGATAGGATTGGGGTCCATGATAATCCCTTTCTTGCTGAGAGGGAGTGTTGAAAATAGCAGCAAGAAACTCAATTTAATTTTCTGTCTAAATTAAATTGAGGAGGAAATTCGAAATTCCACATCAACAGGCCACTTGGATGTGTTAGCTGAGTCATTAGCAATCAGTTAACTCAGTAAAAATTGAGTTGAGATAATGAGATCAGTTAGTTACAGAGATTCCTATATTTTAGGAACCCAGGTTGAGTTTATTTGAGTTGTAAATCAGTTAAAACTAGTTTCAAGTGAAACTGAACTAGTTAATGATTAGTTAGGTGGTTGGACTTTAGTCTAACCCAATGATCATTTAGTTAACTGATCAATCAACCCATTTTTTGCTCATGCATGTGAATAATTCGAATTCTTAAGTTGTGGTGGAATTTCCAAGGCAGATGACAGCAGGTGCAAACTAATTAAGTGTACAGGAGTTTTGTTTTAGTGATCTGACTGAGATAGACCTTATATAGGTAGGTTGTGTTCAGTTGAAAAACTGGATTTGGTAATTGATCTCTTCCATTTGATTAATGCAAAACAGAGCTTGTGGGGTTTTGGGCAGTAAGCTTTCCCCAGTTTTGATATATCTTGTCTCTGTATTTATGCAGTTTCTGTGTGATGATTTTTATTTATGCAGTAGATTAGATTTGTGTCTCATGATTTAGATAAATTTCATGAACATTTGCGAATCTATTGAAATTTTTACAATTTGACAACAATTTCTTCGCCCCCTCAAACCATTTTTTCCCAAGTATGATTAGATACTCAGACATTTTGAGCTTCAAAACACATAAATAGTCGGCAAATCGCTTCTGAGTAAATTGTTGTAAGAAATTTCTGGAAAAAATGGATACAAACACGAACCAATGGTGGGATCTTTGTTGTGCCTTTTCTAGAGTATGACGACTCTCCATGAAGAACAATCTCGTGGCCCGCCACAGCTTGTAATACAGTTCTTGTGCCCACAGTCATGATCCATGGGGCTTCGTTTGAGAGTGTAGAATGAGCGGGCTCGGGCCGCTGCCTATGAAGCTACCCTACCGCGACATAATGGTGCCATGTGGCACCCCGATCGTTGACTATTAGTCACTTGTCTTTTCCTTGATTACTGTGTGTCTTTTCCTTTACCAGACCCAATGGTTAAATTTGACGGCCACCTATGTCTATCAAGCAATTTTTAGGGGGACGGTAATTTTTCAATACCGCCTTACAAAAACACAAAATAATGTTATTTTTTACTAATTATTCTATATTTATTATATCTTTTATATATATATTTAAATATATTTTTTATAATTTATATACAAACTTATATAAAATTGACGGTCACATTTTAAATGTGCAAAGTCATGTAGACGGATTAGATAAGATATTTACAAGTATAAATAAATCAAGTATCCAAGTCATAAAATTTAAGAATAATTTTTTAAATGAGATTTTTTTTTAATAAAATAAGTACAAGTTGATTGACACCTTAAATAAAAGGAAAAATTCAATCCAAACAAAATGACCCCTCAATCGAATGGTGTAAAATTAAGATGCATTTAAACTGGTAAAATAATCAAATTATGATATAATGAAAGCCCAAATTTGCAATATTCTAATTTTCTAAAAATCATCATAACTAAAATAAACATTAAATAAATATATAAAAAAACAATTGAAATTAGATGAGAAGACATGCAAATCAATAAACACATAAAAACCATCAAATTGTGTGTGGGACAATGGAATCTCTTATCAAAATCATTATGAAAAAATTGTAAATAATAAAATAAATAACTTTAACTTTTACTTGGATTTTAGTGCTAAAATTAAAACCCATTTGAATTCTTATCACTTCAATAAAAAAATTCATTTGGAATTTAACCACTAAAATTAAAACCCATGTAAATTTTAACTAGTAAAATGCATTGAATTAGATTTTTACCAATTAAATTGAAGAATTTATGTGCATCTATACATCAAACACCTATTATCCATTTTTACCCCTTGAAAAAATGGACAACTTGAAAAAATTGGACTTGAGTGGTTGATAGGGGCTTCAATGAAGAATCTAGATTTTTCAGGTATTTTCATGTTTTTGGGCACTTGGAATCATTTAGAAGATTTGAGAGGTTGCTCGGTTGTAGTTGGAAAATACCCAATTGCTCAAAATTGCTCAAAATCCCTAAGGAGCTAAGTATGGGTTTCACTTTAGAAGTATTTGTGTTTTTTAAGTTGCTTTACTTCATAAATTATAGCAAAGTAGTTCCAAAACCATATTTACATTGTATTATGTTGGCGGGTTTTGATAGCTGATTTAATTCTTAAAAGTAACCAAGCAAAGAAACTCCAAAAGTCTCGATTTATATCGCTACCTTCATTGTGGAAAACCGATGACTCTCTGCTTAAAAAAGTAATCAAGTAAAGTAGTTGGCAAACCCCACAAAACAAGAAAAAGGAAATGAGAGTTACTCGTGAATGTGACATGGAGAAACTGCAAGTACTAGGCCTCCCCAAACTCGAAGCAAAGTAACTCCATAAACCCACAAAAGGCGATGGAGGCGCAAGTGTGTGGGAATGTGACCTCGCTAATCGCCAAGTAATGGAGGTTCAAATTTGCAAGTCGAGCAAATTTGAAAACCTCAGAAGAAGCAAAGGTGGGCGAGCTGAAGTCACGGGGTTGAAAACCACAAAGCAGAAGTTGGAGCATCCCATAAACTCAGTAACACAAATGGGAAAACAATGATACCTCGATTCTCATAGAATCGAGGAGAGTAAACAACCATAACTTTTGACTTAGAGCTCCATTTTCCACAAAATCGACTTTTGGAAAGATCTCGACTTCCTCTCTACCATGGAATCATGAAAATTGGATTTTTATGGGGTAAGTTGGGTAAAAATTAAAAAATATTTCCAACATGAAATTAACAATTCTAGTCCGCCCAACTACCAAATTTAATGCAAGATGGTCTTTTTTTATTCTCCAAAGAAGGCAAGAGACATTGGGGAATGAATTTTTAGGATATCCACACCTTTTTTAGATTAATTAATGCATGTTATTGGTAGGTGAAGGGGGAATTTCGGGATTCTATCTCTCTCTCTCTCTCTCTCTTCTATATAATGTAGACTTCTCATTTTGAGAAGTGGATATTCTGGGATGTGGGGAAAATCTTCCATTTTTGTTTCTCAACACCAATGAGCTGCAAGCCTTCTCTTGGGCCTAACAAGCATTCCAATGCCTCTATGCATAAAATTTAATGGACTGTGCAACAATTTTAAGCAATAAAATATCTTTTTTGTGGTGTTTTTTCAACCCTTATGTTTTATTGTATTTACCTTGCCTCTCCATTTTGTTGTTGCATTCTATGCATGTTTTGTTCATTTGCATGTCTGTTTGTTGTGTTTCATGGGGATCATTTGATGAATGCTTCCTTGGGACCGTGTCATAGTTGTTTTGGCCTCTCTTAGCTGCATTTTCCTTCTTCTTTCTCCCTCAGCAGGATATTTCCACCCCCTTTTCTGGTGTTATCACCTCTTTAGTGTAGGATTTCATTTCCATGTATCTTTCTAACCCTCTCTCTGTCTCTCTCATATGTCCATTGGCATGGTTAGATCAGGATTAGTTAGCTACATTTTCCCTTCTAGGAGTAGTTTTAACATTAGATTAGGTAGAGAAATTTGACCTTCTCTGGAGGTCGATTTCAAGATGCAAGTCCCACAATTGGAGATGGTCACATGTTAGTAAAAATTAGGGATCTTTCATTAGATAATCCTAGGTGCTACTTTTTTGAGATAACAATTTTGGCACGTCCAAAGGGACAAGCATTGAAAGCTTAAATTTCTTCATTTCAACAAGTTGACGTGTTCTTATTGAAATATCAGCCTTTGGAGGTATGTTCAAAGCACATCTGGTGACTCCACTGATCCAAACAACCAATTTTCTCGAGTTGCAGACCTTTTCCCTTTTCTTTCCATTCATTCCCATCTATTTTATTTTCATATATTTCCACTTTCTTTATTCACGAAGTTGTGTAATCATGACTTCATTACCATCTCATAATTCCCATTTGCGAGTAGCAGTGAGTGCCATTCAAATCCACCTCCAACCTTGTAAAATCCATCCTCAAGTTGTTACAACACACCTCCAAATCAGTTCTATGATCAAAATCGAGTCGAGTATACATACCCCTATGAGCTAAATAAAAATCGAGTCACTAGACTATAGAGCTATTCAAGAGCAGAGTATGCAGATTTTGGAGGCCATTCTACACCTGGAGATGAAGATTTTGAAGGCATAATTCAAAGAATGGAGCATATATTTCAAGCTATCAAGGGAAAACTACAAATCTTGCATGCTAGAAAACCTAGTTTCAGTATCCCTGTCCATGGGGAGATCTTATACCTAGTTGGTTTAGCCCACAACAAAGGCTTGAGGTAATGAGTGAATCTCTCATTCAAATGGTTGGTTTCATTTCTTCATTGCAAGCATTAGAGGCTAATGGATCTAAGGTTGAAGAATAAGATGACTCCATTCATGGAGTTTAACTTCATAGCAATGGGAAAACTTCAAGGATCAGACCGCGCCTAATCAAGTATATTGCTTCTTTAGAGCCAAAGAAGGAGTTGTAACCAGTCATGCCTACTTCAGAGCATGAGGAAGAGCTTCAAATTCCCAAGGATCAGCCACACAACCTCCAAAAACCAAATACAGAGCAACTTGAGGAGGTATTTGTTCTATTTCCAGTTGATACCTTGATGAAGGGGGTGGAAAATCAGCTTCTAGTTAATTTTTCACTCTTTCTTATGACCATGTTCTTTACAAAATCAGTTACATAGTCCAAATTTGTGAGGAAGGGAAACTACTTCTACTTGCATATTGAAGAATTTATTTAGTCTCCTTTGCCTCTAGTTAGAGTATAGTTGGTAGGTTTGTTTTTAGTAGAAGAAGTGCTTATGCACACTCTACATGTTTTTATTTAGAAAATGTATGATTTTCCATCTTTGTACAAAGTTTTTGTTTCATTTTTGTTGTTGTATAGTTCATTAGAGGCAGTGTTCATTTGAAACAAGGTATTTAGGTAGTTCCAAGTTCATCTAAATCAGCAAGTGATTCAAAACTCTACAATGTTACATACTTGCCAAGAAATCAGTTCAGATCAACTCTTCATACTTGGAAAAATCAGATTTGGGACAACTTTAAATTTTCATCCTTCATCCCAATAGATCATTTGCAGAGGAAACAAGTGAAATTTTAGACTCAGAATAATTTTCCATTCACATAAAACCTTACTCAAAAGATTTTCATAATGTGGATGGTTAATTGAGTAATAACAAATCAGCTCCAAGTCCAAACAACAGTTCTTCAAGTGGTCTTAGGATTTGTTTTTCAAATTCTTAGATCAAATTTCAAGTTATCGATGACTCCATGCCTAATAGATGCTTCAAGGCCACTGATCAACTCATATAGTAGGAAAATGTCCCTGTGACTCGCCAAATTGTTATCCATTTTCACCCCACTGGAAAAATGAACAACTTAAATCGGACTTGAGTGGTTGATGGGTGATTCAATGAAGAATTTGGAGATTTTAGGTATTTTCATGTTTTTTGGGCACTTGTATTCATTTGGAAGATTTGAGAGGTTTCTTGGTTGTAGTTGGAAAAATAACCACTTGCTCAAAATTACCCAAAATCCATAAGAAGATAAGTATGGGTTTTAATTTAGAAGTATTTAGGTTTTTTAAGTTGCTTTACTTCATAAATTGCAGTAATGTAGTCCCAAAAACCTGATTTGCACTACATCATGTTGGCGAGGTTTCATAGCTTCTTTACTTTTTAAAAGTAACCAAGAAAAGTTACTCCAAAAATCTGATTTATACTACCGCCTTTATTGCGGAAAAGTGATGACTCTCTACTTAAAAAGCAATCAAGTAGAGTGGTTGACAAACCCCACAAAACAAGCAAAAGGCAAGAAGAGTTACTTGGGAATGTGACTTGCAAAGAACTATGAAGTAATAAGCCTCCCAAACCCGCTAAGAAAAGTAACTTCATAAACCCACAAAAGGTGATGGAGGTAGAGTGTTGTAGGAATGCGACCCCGCCAATTGCAAGTATTGGAGGTTCGAAACCCACAAGTCGATAAACTTCAAAAACCCGAGAAAGAAGTAAAGGCATGCGAGTTGAAGTCGTGGGGGGTCGAAACCAGTAAAGCGGGACCAAGGAGAGTTACTCAGGAATACAAATCAGGATGTCTGGAAAGTAACAGGGGTCCCCAAACCCATGAGTTAAGGTGCTTGAAAATCACACAAAGCAATGAGGTGAGGGAAGTAATGTGGGCTCTAAAATCCAAAAAGCAAGTCATCTAAAAACCCGCAATGCAAATGGCGAGGAGAGTAGTGTGGGGGAGTGACCCGTGCTAGCTGCAGCGGCGGGAGTTCATTTCTTCAACAAAAGCAAAGTAGTCGTGTAACTCGAATCCCATAAAGCAATGAATTTGGAGCATCCCGTAAACCCACAACACAAAGGGACAAGCAATGATACCTCATATTCTCACGAATTGGAGGAGAGTAAACAGTCATAACTTTTGAGTCGAGCTCCTTTTCCACAAAAATGGACTTTTTGGATATATCTCGACCTCATCTCCACCACGAAATCATAAAAATCATATTTTTATGGGGGTAAGTTGGTAAAAATGGTAAAAACATCTCCAAGATGAAATGAGCAGCTTGATTCTAGGCCACCTAACTACCAAATTTAATGCGTTTGGTGTTCTTTTCTTCTCCAACAAGGCAAGGGACATTGGGGAATGGATTTTACAGGTTGCCCACACCTTTTTCAAATTAATTAATGCATGTTGTTTTTGGGTGAAGGGGGAATTTCGGGATTCTATCTCTTTCTCTCTTTCTCACTTATTCTATATAATGTAAAATTCTCATTTTGAGAAGTAATGGGATATTATGGGATGTGGGGAAACTCCTCCATTTTTGTTTCTCAATGCCAATAAGCCGTAAGGCTTCTCTTGGGCCTGACATGCATTCCAGTGCCTCTATTTATCAAATGTAATGGACTTTAACAATTTAAAGTAATTAAATATCTCTGCTTTGTGGTGTTTCTTCAACCCTTGCTCATGTTTTATTGCACTTTACTTGCCTCTCCATTTTCCCGTTGAATTCGTGCGTATGTTTTTTTCATTTACAGCCTATTTGTTGTGTTTTATGGGGATCGGATGGTGAATGCTTCCTCGGGACTTTATCACGCTTGTTCTCGGCCTCTCTCAATCACATTTTCCTTTTTTTTCCTTAAAGAAGATATTTCCACCCCTTTTTTCTCGGTGCTCTCACCTCTTCAATATAGGATTTAATTTCCATGCATCTTTTAACCCTCTCTCCCTCTCTAGCCCCTTGACATGGTTAGATTAGGATTAGTTAGCTGAATTTTCCCCTCTAGAAGTAGTTTTAACATTAGATTAGGTAGATGAAGTTAGACTTCTCTAGAGGTCCATCTCAAGATGCAAGTCCCACACTTGGAGATGGTCCCATGTTAGCAAAAAGTAGGAATTTGTCATCGAGATAAACCTAGGGTGCTACTTTTTTTATAACAACACCCACACTAACTATGCCACTAATAGATACATCAACATGCTATTGGTCGATTTCAAAGCCAAGAGATTCACCTCATGCACAATATGCATTTAGATCTACTATACACAAATGATGTAGTACCAAATTAGACTACTTTATTAAACATACTCACCCTTCATAATCCTCCCTTACTCTATCCAAATCCATCTTCCGAACTCCTTAGGCATATAGTTGAGCTGCATTGTCTTTAGCACAACTATTCTTGTTAGCCTTCACATCACTATTATTGAAAAATTATTAGAGAGAAGATACGAATGATGACTTCAAGGGTGTTTTCAAAGGAAAAGAAGCTTATCTCTACCTATTTTCCCCCTCTAAAAATATCTCCTCTCCGTCACCATGTATTCAACAATCTCGGATAGGTCCAATCAACCTTTTCACTAGGGAAAAACTCCACACTTAGCTCAGCGATTATTATTTCCAAGGTTCATAATGTGTGATCTCGTCAAGTGACTCGGTCTTTTTTAGCCTTAAAGCAAGCCCTAACTAACTTTTCATCTAGCTCCTTTATTACATATAAGTTTCCGAGCTAATCCAATCATCTCATCCCTTAGCTTGTTTACACACCGAGATTGAATTGATCTGGATCAAGACCATTGCAAGCCCATCCCACCCTTTGACACCAACGTGGATCCCGTAGAGTCTGCTCGACACCCTCCATTGCGAGTCATGAATTGAAGTCACCATTTGAGATCAGTTCAACACTTTTATCCAAGCTCTGACCCGACCTCAGATATCCATCTCAACCCATATTGAGATTGTGGCCACTCTACATGCTTGATATGTTCCAAATCATGTTGTGCATGCTCCCAAGTGCACATATATCTGTGTGCAAGTCAATCCTAACTATGTTATTTACCTCTCAAGGTGGCTCCTATGATAAATAAGATGAAAAATTATAAGGCGACATATAAAATGTCTGAATGAATCCCAAACAAAGGCAAGAACCTAAATGGTAATATTAAATATTTGGTTTTTAGGTATTTGTGCTCAAGTATTTGTTGATCTAACATCACCAAATTGCTAGAAACTTGGGATTTGACCTTAATAGTATTATAGTAGTAGTATATTTATTATTTTAAAACTTTTGATAATTGCTTAATACGTCTTGTCTAACGTATATGTGAGTCACACACATATCTTGGAAAGTTGGAGGTGATTGTTTGTAGAAGTCATCAAAAATATTTTTTAAGATTTAAAAATTTCACACAAATTGTTGACAAGCATTTTTCACCATAGCCCTTCTTTTGATAGTTTTAAAAGTAACTTGCACTTCTCTATTGTCAAATGATTTTTACATTTAATTTTTTTTTTGACATGCAAATTTTTACCCACCCTTTTCTGACATGTTTGAGGCCTTGTGAAGGGCTCAATTTTGAAACTTGTGGAGATGTTTCTAATATTTGGAATGTTAACATGACACATTTAATTACTCAAACACTTTTAAATGTACTTGTTATTTATTCATGTAATTCAATAGTTTCTCATTATAAACTTGGAATATTGTTCTTTCTTATAATTTACTCAAAATTTAACCTAAAATACAAATATCACTTATTAATTTTGATTGCTTTACTTTTTTTCACTTATTAACTTTGATCACTTACTAGTTTGTAAAAATAAATTACATCGTTTTTATTAGTTTGTAGTTTTTTTTTACAAACTAGTAAGTGATCAAAGTTAAAAGTGGAAAAAATGGCAATCAATATTAAAAAATAAACGTCATATTACGCCAACATAAATGGATTTTTGTCCCAAAATTAAACAATCATACTACAATCATTTATTTATACAAACAAAAAAATGAAAGGAATTAGTGAGGAAGATTAATGGCCATGAGATTTTAACTTCTTTGTCATGGGTTTTAGATTGTTACATATGACTCTCTTTAAAATTTAAAAATTTAACAAAAAAACATAATTTTTTTGTTAGAAAATAAATCACCAAATAAAAATAAAATTAACCTTCAAAAAATAGTACACTTAAATTATTTGTTGAAGGTAATTGGTTTTCTCAATAAAATTATAAAAAAGAAAAATAAACAAACATAATTGTGAAAACAATTTCATAATATTATTAAATATAATATTTAACATCCCGGATTGACTTCCCCCCAGTGCAATATGATGAGTTTTCATGAATTTGAAAGAAATTGTACTTAGAAGTGATGCCTACAAAATTCATGAAAAAATCATTTAAAAGCATGCAATAAATTTTTACAATTGGCAAATACTTATATGGTGCGGAAATTCAATATTCACGGAGGAAAACATCAAGAGATGCGTGCATATTTTTAAAAATACCATGTAAAGAATATTTGAGAATATGCTCCACTCAAAACTTAACCATGAAAGAATAGTTGAGAATATGAAACTACTCTGTAACGTATTGGATTTATGATATGAACCTTAAAACATTCCAAAAAATAACAAAACTCAACCATGAAAGAATAGTTGAGAATATGAAACTACTCTATAACATAAGTATTGGATTTATGAAACGAGCCTTAAAACATTCCAAAAAAATATCGCATTCCTTTTTCCTTCTTAATTTATTTGGAAATAAGTTGCACAATATGACAAAGTGGAATCTTTAAATTCATTGGTCAAAAGTTCAAAGCATGGTTTTAAGATGTTATTCCTTGTAAAATTACTTGATGAGGAAGGAAAATAACAAAACATACTATTTGAAGAAAATATAGATAAAATGATGGAATCTCTGTGGTTTTGTTAGGGTACACAAAATCTTCCCAGTGACATACTTAGACACTTGGACATGTTATTAGTGTTTTTGACAATACTAAAATTTATAAAGCGACATATTGTCATAGATATACTAGTAGTTGTATTTGAGGTACAAGAAACATAAGATGAGATGTAAATGTAGTATTCTATTGAAAATACATTGCCATGTAATAGGTGATATATAATTTCTTGATAACGACACCATTTATTACTTAAATGTTTTGTGAATGGAGAGGAAAATGTTTTGTATAAAGTTTGGTCTCCTTGGCATCCATTCCAGATTACTTTCTAGAGGTAGTATAATGTCAACACTACAACCCTTGGAGAGGCATTCGATGAGAAACATGTTTTGAGGTTACCAAAATTAGTGTATAGAAGGGTGATTCTCAAAATCCTTTGAAACATTGAAGGTGGATCTGAAATGTATTGTAAAATTAGATTTCTCTATTATTCCCATACTATTTTTGGTAAATTGATAAGTATCCAAGAAGGAAATTAATTCTTTTAAGAACAGATACTATGTTATGCTACTTGGATCATTGTGTGAAGCTTATAAATACTAAATTTAATATTTTACATGGGTTATGGAATACAACACTATACATAATAACATATATAAATTTTCCAAGTTATGCTAACATCAAAATCTATATGGAAGGAAACATGTAGAAAAGTGTAATACATGCCTTCTATATTGTTTCATTGTAAATCAACACATAGTTCCAACTAATGATCCATGCCCATGGATTACAAAGTAGATAAAATAATTGAAATGTGGTCACTAGAGCATTGATTTCCAACATTTTCAAAAGAAAAATCTCATATTATTAATAATGTCTAAAAAAATCTAAACCATTATCTTTAAATTTTTAAAGCATGATATTAAGTCAAAATTTAAATATTACATGTTATTCTCAAAAGGGTTATTTGATGAGATCATGCTCCATAAAATATTCACATTAAGACTTGTGACTTCCAAAACGTGACATCAACCATAAGTGAAAAGAACATTTCCAAATGACCGTCAATGAAAGAAAAATTATATTATAAAAACATAACAAGAATAATAAATCTAGAGAAAGGAAGATCTTGATCACCCAAATTGGCACCCTAACCAACATGAGATAAGTTATCACCATCAAGTATGAGATCCCAACTAATATTTAACATTATTTCTTTAAAAATGAGAACCCAGTTGTGCATCATGAAAAAGTGGTGAAGTGTACTCATTACGCATAAAAATATACAACCACAACTATAAAGAGAATATGTTTCACAACATCAATTGTCATATACAATTATAAAAACTTTCACAAGAGTTCCCACTAAAACCCATTATACAGACCACCTTCACCAATGTGAAACTAATAGAGTAATGTTTAGTACACCATCCCCTTTCCCATAATTAATAGAACTTATCAACATTGTACTAATCCTACACTAACTAGTAATCTAAATGAAGAGGTCCATTTTTGAAGTGAATTCCATTACAATTTAAAATAACAAACTCTCCCTCAAAATCTAATGGAAAATAATATGAATTTCAAATATGAAAAAAATTCAACATTAATCTTGCCACCACCTTACCCAAGTGATTTGTTGGTTGTGGAGCTCGATAGCGATGAGGGTTGTAAGAGGGGCTTCAACCCCTTTGTGGGGACCAGGGGCCGTGTGCCCTGGTGGGAGGCTCAAGGGTAGCACCCCCGCCTACCACATTTAATATGTATTTATGCATTGTGAAATCTGACTGCTCTTTATTAGGTCACAGATCTAATGGGTGGCTTTCGATGTTTCCCTAAATGATATAAACCTAAATATCTTTAAAGGGTCGTATGTATGAGGCTCACTATAGCAGTTGATGCACTGTAAGAGAGTTTTTCTAGACTAAATAAAAGGATTGGCTATTTCTGGTGGACGTAGCCCATTTTGGGTGAACCACGTTAAATCTGTGTCTCTGTTTTATTGCATATTATTTCTATTTTACGTTTCCCGCATTATTCATTGCATGCTTGTTTATCTGTACAACTGGTATAATCCTAACAACTGGTATCAGAGCACGTTTGAGATTTATTTTTGGCAGTATACTCACAGAGGGATTTCTGTTTGAGTGGGAGAAGCAACAATGGCAGAGGAGAGTAAGTTTAGAGTTGAGAAGTTTGACGACCAAAATTACCAGCTATGGAAAATGCAGGTGGAAGATTACATGTATCAAAAGGATCTATACCTACCGTTGGGAGGTGTAGGAGCGAAGCCCCCATTCATGTCTGATGATGAATGGAATGTTTTGGATAGGAAGGCTCTCGGTGTGATTCGATTGAGTCTGGCATCGTCCATAGCTTCAAATATCTCACAGGTGAAGAGTATGGTAGAGTTGATGAAAACTCTAGCTAATTTATATGAAACACCTAGTGCATCCAATAAATTTTATTTGATGAAAAGATTGTTTAATCTACAAATGCAAGAAGGTGGATCTGTATCTAACCATCTTAATGATTTCCACACTATTGTAAATCAGTTAGATTCAGTTAAAATCCCATTTGATGAGGAGGTTAGAGCATTATTATTCCTATGTTCTTTGCCAAAAAGTTGGGACAACTTAGTAATGGCAGTTAGTAATACATCATCTACTTCTCTTAAATTTGAAGATGTAGTAAGTGTCATCTTAAATGAGGAAATGCATAGGAAAAGTACAGGGGAAAATTTTTCTTCTGGAAATGCGTTGAATATGGGAAGTAGAGGAAGGAGCAAAGAGAACTCAAAGAGTAAAGCTCGTGGGAGATCTAAATCAAATATTGGCATATCCAAATCTAGGAGTAGAGGCATTATTTGTTGGAATGGTGGGAAGAGAGGACATGCTAAAAGGATTTTTGGCTCAAAGGAAACAAAGAAAACCAGCCTGAAGGTATTAAAGAGGAAAATCCGATAGGTAATATTGTTCAAGATGCTCTTATACTTTCTCTTGATACTAGAGTAGAATCTTGGGTAATAGATTTAGGTGCCTCTTTCCATACAACCCCTAATAAGGGCTATTTTAAAGAGTATGTCTAGGGAAATTTTGGATAAGTTTATTTAGGTGATGATGAGTCATGCAACATTATCGGGAAGGGCAATGTACACCTGAAATTGTAGAATGGAACTACATGGATATTGAGATACGTGAGGCATGTACCTAGTCTCAGGAGAAATATCATCTTTGTAGGACAGTTGGGTGGTGAAGGTTGCACAGTCACATTCACTTCAGATGCTTGGAAGGTTTCCAAGGGTGCCCTGGTAGTGGCATGGGGTAAGAAAGTAGGCACTCTTTATTTATCTACTTGTATATCTAATTCTTCTACCATATTGTCTACTTCAGATGAGGATGCCAACATGTGGCACAATAGATTGGGACATATGAGTGAGAAGGGCATGAAAATTTTACAGGAAAAGGTAAGCTTTCATGTTTGAAGTAATTAGACTTAGAGTTTTATGAGCATTGCATTTTTGGGAAATAGAAAAGAGTTAGATTTCTCAAGGCAGGGAATACCAAGAAAGAACAAAAGTTGGAGCTAGTTCATACAGATGTGTGGGGTTGGCCCATGTTGCATCCCTTGGTGGTTCTCTCAGACTATGTCACATTCATAGATGATGCCACAACGTATGGGTATATTTCTTTAAGCATAAGTTTGATGTCTTTGATACATTTAAGAAATGGAATGCACTTCTTTGAGAATGAATGTTGTTTTAAATTGAAATGTTTGAGATCCGATAATGGCGGTGAGTATTGCGGTAAGAAGTTCCTTGAATGGGATTCGTAGAGAGAAAATAGTTCTTAGGACTCCACAACAAAATGGTGTTAGTGAGAGGATGAATAGAACAATAATGGAGCGTGCACGATCAATGAGATTGCATATGGGGGTGCCTCTTCAGTTTTGGGCAGAGGACGTAGATACTGCTGTGTACTTAATAAACTGTGGGCCTTCAAGTGCATTAGATAGAGGAATTCCTGAAGAATTTTGGACCGGGAAAGAGGTAGACTTTTCTTTTTAAGAGTATTTGGTTCAGAGGCATTTGTGCATGTTAATAAAGAAAACAGGAAGAAATTGGATTCAAAATCCAAACATTGTACACTCATGGGCTATGGCTCCAATGGTGATTATGGATTTTGGTTTTGAGATCTAGATGAATCTAAGATAATTAGGAGTCATGATGTTGTTTGGCGTGAAAATAGAATGTACAAGGATCAAGTACAGGATGAAAAAAGCCCAAGGAAGATTTGGTTGAGGATATAACTCCTAAAAATGAACTCTCGGATGGAAAATATCCACCTATAGGTACCGAGGTTGACAATTTTGTAGGCCGAGCATGACAGCCATAATCTACATCAGCACCTCTGTCAGAAATTCAAGAAAATGAGAAAAATAAAATAATGATCCTGTGACATCCCCATCTTTAGTAAGAAGGTCACAACATATTAGTAGATCTCTAGAAGATTTCCTTGCTTTGTATTATTTATTACTAACAGATAGTGGTGAGCTAGAGAGCTTTGATGAGGCAATGTAGGTGGAGTCCACTAAGGAGTGGGAGCATGGAATGAAGGAGGAAATGGACTCCCTGGAGAAGAACCAAACATGGGATTTAGTCAAATTACCGGCTGGGAAGAGAGTACTACAAAACAAATGGGTCTACCATGTGAAAGAAGAAGAAGGTGGATGGAAAAGGTACAAAGCAAGGCTTGTAGTGAAGGGGTATGAACAAAAGAAAGGTATCGATTTTGATGAAGTTTTCTCCCCGTTATAAATATGTCTTCCATTTGTACTATTAAGTTTAGTTGCTGTTGAATATTTACACTTAGAGCAACTTGATGTCAAGACGACATTTCTCCATGGTGACTTGGAGGAGGAGATTTATCTACAACAATGATCCAAAGGATCCTCACAGAGAAACACTGATCTAAGATCTTCTCAAAATAAGTTGCAGTCATTTTTAAAGCGTGGAGAAAAATTATACGATTCTCGACGATATCTTGTTTGCAGGAAACGAAGCTCATTTGCAAAAGTTATAGCCCGCTGAAATTTTTGGGCAACTGGCAAAATTTGGAGTTTTGTGCAGGTTGGACGTGTGCATGCTCGCCAAGTGTTTCGATTATATTGCAACACGTGGACAATTTGTGTGACATACTAAAAGTGGTTTTGGGAACGCTGGTCTTGGACACTCGTTTTCGAGACAAATGGACCCCGCTATTTACTGGCTGGGGGCCCTCAGCCAGGTTCAACACACTCGATTATGGAGGGGTGTCTTGGCCTCCTTCTCATTTAATCACTAAACCAACTTGTGTATATATATTCCTATAATTGCATTTGCGCTATGCATGTGGGACTATTAGACATGCCTTTTTAAACTATGCAAATTTCCCACGCATTTTTACTAATTTCCATATTCCACGCATTGCATATTAATCCTTTATTACCATATTCCACGCATTGCATAGTAATCCTTTATTACCTGGTCCACGCATTATCCTTGGCATTTTAAGCACCTAAAAATATACATCCATGCGCCATACCAAGAAATGCGCCCACTCCATAGCAACTACGGTGGCTCTTAAGCCAATGCAAACAACCCTCCTTTGGCATTATTAAATGCCTACCTTTTTGCACGCACCCACAATGTGGGATAAACCACTACAAACCCGCCTAAGGAGAAGGAGAGAGAAGTGGAGGGGATTGGAATAGCTGACCTCCCATGCAAAAGTTTAGGTGCCTAACCATTGCGCCAGCTGTTTGGAAACATTATAAAAGGAGAGTTATCTTATTTGAATGGGCATTCGGGTCTGTGCTAAAATATTGTAATGCTCATAACTTGAGCTAGGAGTGGAATTTTGAGGAGATGTAAAAAGCAACCCCTGTTATTTTTGACAGAGGAAGACTGTGAGAAGGTCAAAATTTTGTAGAATTATTTGTAAAGAATTATTTTCAAGATTTTAATAGATCGGTCCCATTCAACCGGACCCGGAGACGTAGGCCTCAAGCGCCGAACTCCGTTATCAATTCTTGTGTCAAATTGCTGGTGAATTCTCTTCATTTCTTTCAATATTTGCACAGTACTTGCAGTTTTTATTCTTTTATTAAAAATACAAAAGGATATAATGCTCAAATTTTACATCGAAAATCAATACAAAGCAAAGAAATGTGTGTGCACAATTGCTAGTTAAATTTGGTTTTCAGATCAAACAACCACTTCGATTTGAGGTGAAGGGTAAGGAGAAATTAGTTTACAGGTTGAAGAAGAGCCTATACGGGCTCAAGCAAGCTCCACCGGCAATGGTATAAAGTTTGATAGTTTCATGCATAAGCATGGTTTTAGTAGATGTCAATCGATCATCGTGTATACTTTAAACAGTTGAATAGTGGGAGCTACATTATTCTTCTATTATATGTAGACGATATGCAGGGTCTAATATGTAGGAAATTGCAAAGCTTAAGGAAAAGCTTGCACAAACATTTGAAATGAAGGATTTGGGTGCAGCAAAGAAAATCCTTGGTATGAAAATCAAGAGGGACAAAATAAATAAGAAATTGGTGTTGTCTCAGGAGGACTATGTAGAAAAGGTGTTAGAAAGGTTTCAGATGTAGAATGCGAAACTAGTTAGTACACCTTTGGTTGGGCATTTTAGACTAAGTAAAGAGAAATGCCCAATAACACAAGAGGAAAAATATTATATGGCATAGGTTATTTATTCTTTAGTAGTTGGGATCCTTATGCATGCCATGGTTTGTACCAAGCCGGACATTGCCCAAGCAACAGGAGTTGTTAGTAGGTATATGGAAAATCCAGGTAAAGCATCTTTGGAAGGCACTCCAATGGATTCTTAGGTACTTGAGAGGGAATTTGTACGTGCAAAGCGTCAGAGGACTACACCATTGGAACAATGTTACACATGCCCCAATGATGATTAAGATCTCTTTGCAAGGTGTTCAAAATCCAAAAAGCTCGCTAAGTATACATTTGCATCCCAAAAAGCCTTGTCTAGCCTCTACATGTTTTGTCATAACCTTTTCTCTCTTTTTCCTTGTTTTTTGTCGTTGAATTCTGATCGCCTCCTTGCAGGCGGCGGTCTTGTAACCATCACCCCGACAGGCGGTGGTCTGTAACCATCACCCAGACAAGGTCATGTGTTGTAACCACCACCTGTGCGGGGTGGCCGTCCTGCGTGCGCATTTTCCGAGCGTTCCGACGATTTTGTCAAATGTAAAAATTTAATTTGCATTTTCTTTTCTCAACCACTAAAGCTTGCATTTATGTTGTAGCTGCACAGTAAATAGTGATTTATATTTGTTTAATGGTGAGAGAGAGTTCAATTTGAACTTGCCTTCTCGTGATTGTAAATGCTATAAATATGTAGCTTGTAGCAAATGGTCTTGGTTCTTTGTGCAGCGTATTCATTCTTGAGCTTCGAGTCTTGATACTTAGTCCTAGATTTTGTTTATGAATCATTTTATCTTTAGCATGGACTAGAATTTTGAATATTTAGTTATGCCTCACTTTGTGCACCGACAATGATCCTGCTAGGGATTGCATAGGCCAAGCTCTTGTTCTCATGCGCCATCCCTCTCCTACTTGTACTTCGTTGTATTTCTCTCGAGGCTGCTATTTCTCATTGTTTGAGTACCTTTTGTTTATCATTTTGTTTCATCATTGCTTCAACAACCTGCTTAGGAATCACATAGGCCAAGCCTAGTTCACTTGCGCCATCCCTCTCCTACTTGTGCTTCATGCCATTTTTACTTCAAAGCAACTATCGTCCCAATGCCTTCTCTTGCTGATGCTACTATACTCCTACCCTTTTTGGATTCACGTGAACATGCAAGAATGAGAAGATCACACTGAGGGGACAAGCTACAACACAACTGGATTTTCCTTTGCTCAATAAACTCCAGGTTTAAATTGTCAAAGTTATTATCAAATAGAGTAGTGAATCATTTTATTTCAGTTAAGCTCGCTTTCAATATTGCCAGAAAGTTGCGGGAATGATAGTTTTTGAGAAACTATGATTTGTTCCTCACTTCTGAGGTAGGATTGAAGGTTTTTCAATTAAGTTAATTAGCTGTCTTTTATCTAGATTCACACATCTGTACAGGTGAATAACCACAATGGGTTATCTCGCTTGTTTATTTTTAGTATAAAAGTAGTTTAATTGTTGTTTGTAATTATAACGTTTCAATCGTATATTTTGTTTAGAGTAGTTTCCTTTTCAGCAGTAGTGTAAATTGTTATTTTCAGTTTAAGTTAATTCAGAGACTTCAAAACTAGGTTAACACTTAGATCCTAGTTAGGAGGATAAACCACTAGGGAATTTATGCTACCCGCTCATAGCCTCTAAATCTCCCCTTTGTCATTTCAGCTACCAGGAGATCACACTACCAGATCTTGGTCACTGATCCTCCCACGGTTAGCCATAGGAAAGTTCCTTGCCGATTCTCATCCTCACCTGTAGCTTTTCTATTGTAGAAAAATGACCGTAATCCCAGCTGTGACTTTGTCTAAGTCACCCACATTTCAAACCACCGGCTGTCTCGGCACGACCTCAGGAGGTCGGGTATGGGAAAGGTCACTTGTCGATTATCATCCTCGCATGTTACTTTTCCATCGCACAGGGACCACTAGTAGGCACTTGTGCTTCAGAGGGTCAGATTATACTTTACAGGATTTGTGGATTCAGATATGGCAGGAGATGTGGATAGCAGGAGGAGCACTACTGGATACGTGTTTATAGTTGGTGGTGTGGCAGTGAGTTGGATCTCAAAGTTGCAGAAGGTAGTTTCCCTATCTACTACAGAGGTAGAATATGTTGCAGCGACTAAGGCAAGTAAGGAAATGTTATGGATGAGCAGGTTCATGGAGGAGTTGGGTAAGGAGCAAGGGGATTGTAAGTTACACAGTGATAGTCAAAGTGTAATTCACCTAGCAAAGAACTCAGCCTTCCATTCAAGAACAAAACACATTCAGCTAAGATATCACTTCATACGACAAGTGTTGGAGGATGGGCAGCTTGAGTTAGTGAAGATTCATACAGATGATAATCTTGCTTTGATATGTTTACTAAGCCAATGACAAAGGAGAAGTTGGATTTGCATTCAACTTTTGTGGGTCTTCAAGATTGATCTTGAAGTGGAAGAAACAAGCCAAGAAGAAAATTCCAAGCAAGAGTTGTAGTGGTGGAGTTACAACAATCAGTCTCCAAGTGGGAGATTGTTGGTTGTGGAGCCCGATAGCTGTTGGTTATGGTGTCCGATAGTGATGGGGGTTGCAAGAGGGGCTTAGACCCTCTGTGGGGACCAGGGCCCGCACGCCCGGTGGGAGGCTCAAGGGCGCGCCCCACCGCCACATTTAATATGTATTTATGCATTATGAAATCTGGACCGCTCTTTATTAGGTCACAGATCTAATGGGTGGCTTTCTATGTTTCCCCAAAATGATATAAACCTGAATATCTTTAAAGGGTCGAATGTATGAGGCTCACTCAGTAGAGATTGATGCACTATAAGAGAGTTTTGCTGGACTGAATAAAAGGATTGGCTGTTTTTGGTGGACGTAGCCCATTTTGGGTGAACCACGTTAAATCTGTGTCTCTGTTTTATTGCATTTTATTTTTATTTTATGTTTCCCACATTATTCATTGCATGCTTGTTTATCTGTACAACTGGTATAATCCTAATAGTGACAAGACACCCCAACATGGTTAAGAAACCGGTCAAGTAAAATTTTAAGACCCCAGAAAAAATCACGAAATTTGTTGGCAAATCAGAAAATTTAATTTCACGCTAATGGAAAATATGAAGAAAATGTAAATATGTTATCGGATGGCAACAATTTTATGCTACCTATCGACAACATATATTATGCTATCGATGATAGTATATGATGTTGGCCAAAATATATGTAATTTTTGAAAAATCATTTTTTTGAAAATAACAGTTAAAATGACCAACTCGATGAGAAATCATCCTAAAAAATATGGTGCAAACAATTTTTTTGAAAAGTGATTTTTGTGAAAAAATGTAAATTTTACTAATTTTGTATGGGATTTTTTTGAATTTTTTTATGTTAGTAGTTAAAATGATCATCTCAATGAGAAATATGTCCTCCCAAAATATGGTGTAAGCAAAAAAATCCCATACTTTTTCTTTTACTCGTCTAACAACATCATCGAAAAATGCTACTAAGTGGTAGCAGATTTTGTATGCTTACTAACCAATAGCATAAAATATGTTGTCATTTGGTAGCATGTTTTATGCTACTAGCCGACAACATACATTATATTGTCGGCTGGTAGCATAAAATATGTTGTCTTCCAGTAGCATGTTCTATGCTACCGAAAAACAACATAAAGGCGAATGTGATGAATTTCAATTTCGCTTAAATGGTGAATTGACCCTTAAAATTAACTTGTACCCAAGAAAATTTTGGTGACCCGGTCCTAATTCCTACCCTAAAAATTTACCAATTTCAAATTTTAAAAACCAGAATATTCATGAATTAACGAATATTCACCACTAAAATTTTCCCCGGAACCAATGTCCCATCCACTATGAAACATCCCATTCCCTCTATTAAAACACCACTTTAAACTTGCATGCACATCACCTACTCATTATTAATTCATGACCTCCATCATCATAATTATGTGATCTTCAAACATCAGTCTCATTAACACTTTTTGGGAATATTTTTATTAACAGAGCGTTATATATTCTTATTGGATTTTAGAGACAACTCATTAATTTTCCACGGTTTTCCCCATGAATGTTGTGTTTAACATGCTTTTGTAGTGATCACTTTCCAAACCCATTTTTTCCATTATGGAAGTCCTCAGAAATCCTATTTTTGGCATACTAACAAAGGTGAACTGAACTATTGGCTAAGGATGTAGAGCCCTAGCTTTAAACCTATCAATTGCATTTTCTTCAAAGTTTCTAAGGTCTTTTCCACACCCCTACTTCATTTGGTGTATATCCGGAAATCATTACAATACATGAGACCAATTTTTTTAATACATTTTGTCAAACAATTCACAAGCTTATGCATTTTGCATACATATGTGTAAGTGCACTTACAACTATAACAATGTGAAAAATTTCCCTTATCCATAATGCTTTGGTGGATGTACACACTCTATTTTAAAGCTCATGTTGTCACAAAGGCCCGAGTATGCTAAAAAAGGTGAATCGATTAGGTTGGAAATTTCTTGGCTGCATTTGGTGAAACAAAATCAATGTTTTGTCAGGATGTCCTTTTAATCTATTAGATGCAAATAAGGTATTCCATGATACACGCCAACATGTGAAAAAATAAGATCTCTCAAATAGGGTATTTTATAACTCTTTGAATAGTTGGGTGTATACTATGTCATTGGAGAATATATAAGGTAGTGAGCATGAATCTCGCTTTGAAATATTTGCATACATATCTTTTGGGGCACTTGCAAGTAAAACATTTGATAATTATTCCCACTCCATAATGCTTTGGTGGATGTCAACGCATTGTTTACAAGCTCCTACTTTGACACATGTTAGGAGTATGATAGAAAAGGTGAGTTGTTTAGATTGGAGACATGTTGGATTCACTTGCAAAAACAATGTCAATACTTTGTGAGGATAGCCATGTCTTGTTATTTGGTTGAAACTGGAAAAAAAAGCAGGGTCCCATTTTTTCACTTCATCTCTGTTAGGTACCTTGTTATAACATTAGCCTATGTTTATAGATTGCCTTACATAACAATAAAAATAATCTCTAGAAGCACATTTTCATTTATTGAAATTATTCAATTGATTTGTATTTCTCACAAAATTTTGTCTTGCAGATTTTTTTGAGATAAAGTTGGTTTTCTTATGGAAGTCCACACATACTTGAAGGTTTTTGATGATTCACAATTGTCAACTGTGATAATGCTGGAAAAAATAATTTCTTTTCACTTATTGTTCACGTCACTTAGCACTTTTTTTGAATTTGGAAAACTATCCAATTTCTCTCATCTCCCAAGAAAATCTTTCCAAATGCGCATGGATCTCTTATGTTTTTGGGTGTGATGTCTACTACCCTCATCTCCCAAGATAATTTCTCCAACTTTACATAGATCTTGTAGTCACTTTTTCACCCACTAAGAACAAGGGAACCTCATGCGCGCCAGCCTATCACCCAGTGGGCACTGGGTGCTCACCCGAGGCGTGCGAGAGGGAGCCGAGTCTCTCTTTTATGTGAGTCTAGTGGAAGGCATAACTCATGATTATGACTTAGTGATTTAACAGACATGAAGGGCTATAGAGCTCAGGATAGCTTCTATACCCCTTCAGTCATAATAGAACCAAAGTGCGCAACGAAATAATAGAACTAAGAGTTGTACATCTACTACTATACTTAACCATTTAAGTAAGATTCACGATTATATAAGAACAAGTACAATAGTAATATGCAGATAATACAGAGAAATATTCTTAATACATTTGTCATGGCAACCTTATCAAATTCATTCATAGTGTTTACTTATAAAAGATTACAGAAGGTAGACTGTAGTCATGCGCCATGTGTGGATCCATACATGTATTCTCACAAGACAAAAATTTCATTCCCCATTTCCCCATTACATCCTTACTGGAATTACTGTACCCATTTTCATCCCATAGTTCTCATAGTAATTCTACAGAGCTCCGCTACCTCACTTTCATCTCTTCTTCTTTACCAAGGGCGCACATATAAATAGGCCTCTGAGCTCTAACAAACTCCTTTGCAGCCTTAGATCTGGCCCCAAGTGTCAAGGTGTGGGTCGCCTTGGGCACATGCCTCTCCATGTCATGATTAACTTTTTGGATCTTTCTATCATAAGGTATATTCCCTCCAGGACACCCTGTCGCCAGGCTGGAACCTTATCCAAATGGAACACGTTCTTCATGTGTTCTGTCCCAAAGGCCAAAAATGGCTAAGTCTGAATTGTTCTTCGCACAGTGCGCACATCCTAGGTTCTTCAAGAAGCCTTTTGAACTATGCCTTACGTGCCTACACTTGTGCGCTTCCCCGAACATGCACACCTATGCGCCCTTAAGATTTGAAAGCTAAAATAGGGGCCCAACATTACCCCACACTTCACCTATTCTCTCGCCCTTAGGAACCTTCTCAAAGAATGCGGTAGATAAAGAATGCAAGGCCTTGCCTTGGAAAAGAATGGGGGAAAGAATAAAGAAAGGGGAAGAGAAATAATAGGGGGAAAATTTCCTAAAGAAGGAGGAGGGGAAAGTTTTGCTGGAGGTCAGCCTCTAGTGTACTCCAAGCACTGACTTCCTTCTGTGCTTTAGTGCAGATGTCGCCAACCAGGGTGCTCACCTCATCGTAAGTTAGCCCCTCCCCTTGTGTGGTAATGGTTTCCACCACGAACCAATTCTTTAGCATGATTTTCTAGGGCATCCATCTTCCTTGTGATAACCTTGTAGAGCTCTTTTAGCTGGGTTTTGATTGAGACTCACCGGTTCTCAATGGCTTTAGATTTCTTTTCTACCTCGGCTATGATCCTTTCTCACTCGGCTCTATTGCCCTTATTCTTTTCTCTGAATTCCTTCAACTCAACTTTATCGCTAGTAAGCAGTATGCTTATCACTTTTTCTTGATCTACACAATGGTTGTAAGCGACCCCTGTGGTTTGTGTAGCTGTTCTTACATCAGTGAGCACCTTATTGTATTCAGCCATGAGTGCGACAACCTTCAACTTGTATTATTTCTCCAAGCACGCTGCTACCTCTTCTGCCGACTCTAATGCCAAGGGCTGCCTCTCCATGGTGAGGATCCAAGTCAAGTCCTCAAGGCACTCCAGGGAGGATCTATACTTTTACGCAGGAGGCTAAAGGTCTGGGTGCTTTGTGATAATTGATTGGGAGATGAGCTCCACCTTCGTGGAAACTTCGCACACCCTGGCCTTTTCCTCTTGAAGCTCCCTATGCATGCGGTTAAGCACTTGATCGTTTCTCGAGGCTGAGATCCTTCGTTAGCTTCACCAAAAATTCCTTCCTCTTCTCAATAGGTCCTCCAAGACTTTAACCCTGTCATTTCTATCGAAGAGCCTAGCCTCAATTTCCACTGAGACTTTGTTCAACACGTTACACACTTGCTCGTCTGATAGTTGCTACATGTTTACAATGGGGTTGTCCCCCTTTCCTTTGGATAGCTTCAATACCGCTCCTGGTTAATCTTGAATTCAAGCTCATCGAGGTGGGAGTCGAATGCCCAAGATAGCATTTTCCTCGTTCGCGGGTATCCTCCCTCAGGGTCAAAGGACTCCATGGTGGTGAGCTCCTTGGTGGGCATGGTACTTTGGAAACACACGCACAAAACTTTGTTGGGGTCAACAATGTAACCCATCATTGTTCTTCCCCCTTCTATGCATTTACTTCCCATGCGCACGCCCTTGGGAATAGTTACCGCGAGAGTTGGGCCTTTCGTGCTACTTCCACTCTTCTCCCTCTCCTCCTTCTTGAACTCACCAAGCACGAGCTCTGCTGGCACACTGTGCCTAACTCTTCATTGACCAAGGAATCAATTATCTTCTCTGCCTCCCTTGTTGCCTTTTCATTCACCTCCTCCTGAGTGAGCTTGGGCATATCTGGCTCCTTGCACTCGGCTCCTTCTCTCCCCTCTTCACTTTGCACGCGCCTTCCCCTTCGGGTGCCTTTCCTTTTACAAAGATGAAGGCATCATGTGCATTCTCATCCTCCTCTCCTTCTGAGTCATGGATATCAATTGGCTCTTGATCCACCTCCAGCTCTTCCCCTTCATCATCATCCCTTTCACCTACATAGGCGTCGTGTCGTTTATATCTTCGACCCTTGTTCCTTCGTTCCTTATTCTTCTTCTTTGGTAGAAAATTCTGGAGTGGGGGATGCTGTGCCTTTTCTTCATCTGAAGGTTCTTCAAGGGATGGTGGCTTCGCAAGCTCTAGGGTCTTTTCCTTGACCACTATTCTTCTCTTCTTCCGACATACATACTCGGCCTGCTTTGTGCACCTATACCCTACCTTCCCACCACCCCTTGTTCTTCCTCTTCTTCTTTCTCCTTGCGCTTTAGCACTGGCTTCTTCCTTCCCATGGGGTCGTCTGGGATGGATATTTCATTTTCTATGTATGCGCCCTTCTCTAAATTTGGCCTTATGCACAGGTAAATCCTTATAGCAGTGCTCTTAGCAATCGGTAAGGTCATCGGCCTTACGATGTGCACGTCTTGCGACACATACCTTTCAACATACGTGTGCTTCCCTAGGTAGACCAACTTCTTTCTCATCTCTCTGTGTTCATTGTCAAGGGTGGATAGGTCGAGTTTTAACTTCTTCAACTCCTTATATCTATTTACCCCTGCTTGGAAGAATTGGGCAGTAAATGAGAAGGGGAGTTTGCACTAGGGACTCCAACTACCATCCACCAAGATAAATCTGCCAATGCAGAAGTTTTGGTACACCACGAACTCTACTTCTCCTTTAGTTGCCACGGGGAGTTGCTCTAGGATCCGCCATTCTACCCCGAATGCGTTCCTAAGGCATGTATACCATTTATCCAAGCACGCCTTGTGCAACCCCGTCATTGACTCACAAGTATACTTTTGGAGCCTGTCCGCAGGTGAAGGGTCTTCGTCGGGTACTCCCATATGAACTTATTAGATGCATCTGGCACCCCAATTTATGAGAACACAATGGTTAGTAGAATGTTCCCAAACAATATCTTTCCTCCGTCCTCCGTGCTTGCTTATAATATCGTCTACTATGTACTGGGAGATATTGTACATGGTGCCTTTGTGACCTTTTTGTAGACATTCAACTAGGGCTTGCTCACCTGGGTCCACCTCTCTTGTCCATTTAGCTTGGAAATGAGGTGCATGACCATTTTCATCACCGGATCACTGATATCCGTGACGTCGTAGTACCTCGATCCCTTCTTATAATCTTGGGATGCAATGGTTTCCTTAATTGCCTCCTCATCCTGGAGGTTGTCTAGGATTACGTCCCTTTACAACTCGGGGCTGTAAAGTGTGAGATTAACTATGGGGTTATGCACATTTTGCACCCTATGAAGTAGAATAAATCTTCGTGCATGTGCGTCATTAACCATTGGTATAGGTGCTCGAGCTTCCCGAAGTAGGAAACTTCGTAAAGCTGGAGAAGCCCTGCCTTCTCCATTTTCACCTTGACTACATCGCTATAAATCGGCATCCCATCAGGTGTTTGTTTGTTTGTGGGGCACACCAACTCCAATGCCATTTCCTTCACAATTATACTTGACCGGTGATTATAATCAATTACGGTCATCTATCTGATGTGGGACTCCCACTCTTGCCCTAGAAAAACCCCATCTGGGTATTGCATCTCTGAGTACCATTCCTCATTGGTATCCAAGGGGATTTCATCTTCTTTCTTCTTTCCCTTTCCCTTCCCCTTTCCCTTTTGGATTGTATTGTAGGCTTATCAACTAGTTTCGTGGCCATCATTTTACCCTTTGCTTTCATTCCTTGGTTGCCTTCAAGTTGTCTAAGAGTTTTCTTCGCACTCCAGTGCCCTAGGTACAAACCCTAATTTCTGACTTTCCTCCTTTGATCACGACACTCTTTCCCAACGTTCCTCACACCCGTGAATCACTTCTACTCTGGTTTGTAGATCAACCAAACTGATTGTGCATGAGTTTATGAGATTCTCCTTCGCACGAGTTAGCTCTCGAACCCTAGCTCTTGAAAGAAAATTGTTCTCCTTGTTTTCGCAAAGTAAAATAATGAACTTCCCATCCTTGTATTTATAGCTTTTCCCACTTTTACGCATTAAAGGCTAGGCTACCTACCACTGTATGACAATATTTAATGTGGTGTTTTCAAACAAACCTGACTTCAGTGCTTTTCCTCACGTGCCCAATCCTTGCGAAACATTTTTCACCCGCATCCAATCCTTAAGCGAACCGTTTTTCACCCACGCCCAATCCTTGCGTGGAAATGTTTCCAACCTTCTAGCGCGCAGACAATCCATCTTAATAGAAGACTTTTACGTGTGTGTTACCAGTGCAAAAGGCACCTCCTCCATCCTCATGATTCTTTCTTTCACCTTCCTCATGTTTTTGTGCTTTTTCCTCCTTTGTACATGGATTTCCAATGGAACTCTATTTTGTCATCCATTTTCCTTCCTAATGCATCTTTTCAATAGGGCCAGTTCAAACTGTCTGCCAACTCAATCTTCCTGTAGAATAATTTCATGCATCTCTTAATCACCTCACCCCACACTAAATCGATGCGCGGTCCTCTGCGCAATCATAAGTTTAAAAAGTAATAAGGTTTTTAGCGCCCAAGGCACAAAACAAGACAACAACGCGAAAGGGAAAAATAAGAAAGGAAAAGCATAAAAGGAAACTCTAAACTAACTGGAAGAACTGCCTTATTTACAAACACCAAGAAGCATTATTTACAAGTGAGGGCTTCAACATAATCCCATTAAAGTGTCCAGTAATTTTGTTCCATCTAGCACTTATAGTGCATCACGCGCCCAAATCAAGGATGTATGAAATTACATAAGGACCCAACCAATGCACCTTCAACTTTCTAGGATGTTGTAGAAATTTAGAATCATATAGCAATACCATATGGCCAACCTCAAACTATTTGTTTTTAATGTGGCGGTCGTGCCATGCCTTTTGTTTAGCTTTTTCAGTTGTTTGGCTCCATCTTGCTAGTGAGCACCTTTCATCCAACTTTATTAATTCATCAATTCTTTCTTCCAGTGCTTGTTCATCATCTAACCCTCCTGCACGTGCTATACACAGTGATGGTAGCATAAATTCAACCAGTAAAATAGCCTCCGCGCTAAACACCAGTTGAAATGGTGTGGCCTTGTTCAACCTTTTATATGTTGTTTTGTATGCCCAAAGGACTGCTGACACCTTTTCATCCCAATCCTTCCTACCCACGTCACATATCTTAGTCAATGTGTGACTAAGGATTTTGTTGAATGCCTCTGTAGTCCCATTTGCCTAAGGGTGATAAGGGGTAGTCTTGTGATGGGCTACCATGAATTCTACCAATAGAATCCTGATGGTTTCATTTAAGAAGTGAGTGCCCCTATCACTTGTTAAACTTAATGGGCACCCATACCTGCTGATAATGTTCTCCCACAAAAATCTAGTAGCCATGGCTATGGTGCAATCCCTAGTGGGCGTGGCCTCTACCCACCTTGTCAGATAATCAGTACAGGTAATGATATACCATGAGTTAGTCCTTCACGCAACTAGTGAGATTGGTCCGACAAAATCTATTGCCCACTTTTCAAAAGGTTCCACGCTGGCGATGGGGCGCAAGGGAATTTCATCCCTTTTTCCAGGTTTTCCAAGGCACTGGCAGTGGTCACAGGCCTTGTAAAACTCAATACAATCCTGGTGAATCGTCTCCCACCATAGTCCAATGACTAGGATCTTGCGCGTAGTTGCATTCCCTGTATAGTGTCCTCCGGCAATCCCACCATGGGCCTCTTCTATTATAGCTACGCATTCATGTTCTAGTACACACCGACGCAAAACCTCATCGCGGCCCATTTTATACAAATCCCCATTGATCAACATGAAGGGCGTTGTGTGTATGGCTAACCTTTTCCTTTCCAGAGCATTCATCCCTTCAAGCGCCACACCTTCCTTGAGAAAGATAGCAATGTCTTCTAGTTCTGAGGGTGCGCGTCATAACCTGAATAGTTGTGCATCCGGCATGGTTTCCTTGATACTCTGTGTGTCCTCTCCCGAATCAATCCTTGATAAATGATTTGGCCCACAATTGTTCTTTCTCGATTTTACCACCACTTTGAATTCAAACTCCTAAAATAGAAGAACCCAATGGCATATGCACCCTTGCAACACTGCTTTGTTTATAGATACTTCAAGGCCATATGGTCAGTGTAGAATATGAAAGGAGTTGCTAGCAGATATTGCCTAAATTTTTGGAGTGCGTAGATCATTGACAATGCCTCACACTCGGTCATTGTATAATTATGTTACGTAAGTGTCGATTTTACTTGCAAAACACAAAGGATGATCAACAATCCCCTCTCTTGGTTGAGCAAGAATGGATCCTATTGCTGTACAAAAGGCATTCACATGGACATGTAAAGGTTTATCCCATGATGGGAATCATAGAATAGGTGCGGTGATAAGCCTTTCTTTTAGAGTGTCAAATGCCCTCTGCTGCGCCTCTCCCCACTGAAAGGCACTCTTGTTTCTGAGCAATATTTCCAAAGGTGCGGTGATCTTGGCATATCCCTTAATAAAATTTTTGTAGTACCCAGTGTGTCTAAGAAATCTGTGCACATCGCTTTGGTGGTAGGCTCCTTAACCCCATAATAACTACAACCTTCATGGGATCCACCAGTAAGCCCTCTTTACATATGATATGCCCCAACAACATCCCAAAAGGAGTTACAAAGATACATTTCTTGATGTTGAGGTAGATCCTCAACAGCCGACATCTTTCAAACATTGACCTTAAGTTGTCACAATGGTCCTTTACTAATCCATACATTGTCTAATCATCCAAATATACCGAAGGAAGTTATAGATGAAGTCTTTAAATGCTTGTACCACTATGCGTTAAAATACAAAGGGTGCATTCTTCACCCAAAGGGCATGACGATGTATATGCAAAGATTCCCCACTCGGTGGTAAAAGTTGTCTTATCTTGGTCTTCCTTGCAATCCTTACCCGGTGATATCTCAAGAATCCATCTCAGTAAAGGAATAGACCTCGCACCCAACAACTCCTTCCAAAATCTCTTGATAAAGGGGGGGTGGGAAAAGGATCTATGATACAAATAGTGCTTAATTCCCTATAATCCACACATATCCTAATCTGCCCATCCTTCTTTATGCTTTGATCACCATTGGACTTATCCAATCGATTCCTCCACAGCCTCAATGATACCGGATGCGATCATCTTGTCTAGTTCTTCTTTAACCCTTACGCGCATGTTGGGATTCATCTTGTAAGGCCTCTTCCTAACCAGTGTGCACCATCTTTCAACCTTATCCTCATTTCCCCCAATGAATGGTGGACACCTTTCAACTCATGGAATACAATGCGAGAATAAATCCTCAAATTAACATAAGAGATCGATGATCTTTGATACTTCCTTGTCTGACCAATAGTCCCCAATGATAGCCTCCTTGGGCTCCTCTTCCAAGCTGATGTTAACTTTCTTGGTTTTGAGTGGTTCATGATACATGCACGCACATGCATCCGCACTGTCAACTACTTCACGTGCCCCAACCGAATGGTCGACATTCAGGATCTCTATCTCCTCCCCATCAACAAGGTATACCATCTTTCCTTTCTCCTTTTCAACACACACGTGCTCAAATTATATGTCTTCTAGTTCCTCCTCTTCAAACCGCGCTTCTAAACTAGGTCCATCGAGTAAGTTTACTAACCTATCTTCCACCATGGCACAATCCCCCAGAGTGAGGTGCTTGATAGTCTGTAATGCCTCATCAACTGGTTGCTTGGTACTTTGGTACTCGAATGTGTGGACCAAGTCAGTTGTTAATTCCTGCCAACTTCCTATTTGGTGGCGTGTTTCAGAATGGATATACCACACACGCACACAACCTTGTAGTGTCGAATACAACTTATGCACCCAAAGAGAGGGTGGTAAAGCTTTTGTGCCTTCTCCTAGACCCTCTCACATGCCTGGATGTGGGAAGAGGTGGGTCCATTGCCATTGTAATCCTTAATAGCGGTGGGTACGTTACTTTTCAAGAATCGGATAGTGAGCGCAATTCAAACTTTCGTGCCATTCCAATAAGTTCTCACTATGCGTGGCCCACCACCTTGCTGCTGTGCCTATCAAAAATAACCTAGCATACTTCGTTACTCGTCCTCCCTCTAGTGAGATTCCATCTCTCTCAAAAATACTGAAGCAGGGTATGCGTCCCTAGAATACTTTGTTATTGTCTTCCCTCCTAAGCGCCAAACTGTACGCACTATTGTTAGCTTGGTTACTGATCCTTTCAGATGTCACCCAATTAATTCATAAGTCCCATGAGGAGGTGGCTGAGGCCCTTTCCCTCTCGATCCATTCCCTTGGTTTCCTTTGGTGTTTCCTCCTCCACCGGATCCACTGGATCCTAAGCCACCAGCTCCGCCACTTCCACCTCTAGATCCTCCTGTGTTAGGTACAGGGCCTGTGTTTGTCATGCTAAGTGCTCTCGTAATCCCACTAAATTGTGAGCTAGTTTTTGAACTAGTAACACCCCCAATCATAGTTCCTCCACCACCTCCTAACGTGATTCCAAAACCAGCTGTATATGTGCCTTGTCTAAACATTCCACCAAATACCGAAATCGTGTGTGAAGCCATAGAAGTCCCAAACGAGAAATTGTATGTTCTAGGTACCGATTAGTTTCTTCCAACGATATCAAATGGATCAACTGTACTCTTCCCTCATTTGAAAAAACCAAGCGCCAAGGTCCGGTCGCTAGGTGGGGTCAGATGCGTGCCAACGACTTTTCTCTCTCTACGTGATAGACTCTCATCAGAAGCTGCAAGGTTTTCTCTTCTGCGCTTACCAAGATGGGGTACCACAAACTATTCGGGTTTGACATCCTCCACGTGAACCTCAACTCCTTTCCACCATGTCTGGCTCCATAACCGACTTGTAAACTGTCTTTGTCTGCTATCAATCTCCTTTTCATGTGCTTCATTATACTTGAGCCGCCTCTCCTCCCATTCTGTTTAGTCATCATATTATCCATCCTTCCCAACTTGGCTTCTTCACCTAGCACTCGGGGTGGTTTAGCCGACCATAGGGAATGCCTCTAAATGCATGGTTACCATCAAGATTTTGATCGCAAGGGGAATAACACGTAGAAATGATCCCTGGCTCTCGTGAGAACTCAAACTCAACAAATTCTGGACGGGAATATATGGAAATGACGTATTCAGAGTGTAGCTAGTCAAGACTCCCTTCCACCAATGATCTATTGCATGGGTCCACTTTAGATCAGCATCTTGCAAGTTACGATATGTTTCTTGGGTCCAAGGTATGATCTATAATGCCACCCCGATCTAGATGTATAAGTGAGAGCCATTCAAATAAATCTCTTGGGAAACAACGAAAGAAGGTTTCATATAACTCATAATAAAGAGTGTCTTCCACCCATCTTCGCGTATCAAACCCATATCTACGGTACCAAATCTCTAGAGTGAATTCATCCTCCGTGCTCTTAAACCAATCTTCAACACCTTCAAGTGTTAAGCGCTTCGCCATCACTTTTTACAGAGATCATGATATATGCCATGCTTCCCTACAACTTTGAAAAGAGGTCCTAGCAATGGAACCAAGATGTAGTCACTTTTGCACCCACTAAGAACAAGGGAACCTCATGCGCGGCCTATCACCCAATGGTGCTGGGTGCTAACCCAAGGCATACGAGAGGGGTTCCAGTCTCTCTTTATGTGAGTCTAGTGGAAGGCATAGCTCATGATTCTGACTTAGTGATTTAACATACATGAAGGGCTATAGAGCTTAGGACAGCTTCTACACCCCTTCAGTCATAATAGAACCAAAGTGCGCAATAGAAATAATAGAACTAAGAGTTGTACATCTACTACTATACTTAACCATTTAAGTAAGATTCACAATTATATAAGAACAAAAGTACAATAGTAATATGCAGATAATACAGAGAAAGAGTCTTAATACATTTGTCATGGCAACCTTATCACATTCATTCATAGTGTTTACTTATAAAAGATTACAGAAGGCAGACCGTAGTCATGCGCCATGTGTGGATCCATACATGTATTCTCACAAGACAAAAATTTCATTCCCCATTTCCCCATTACATCCTTACTGGAATTCTATACCCATTTTCATCCCATAGTTCTCATAATAATTCTACAGAGCTCTACTACCTCACTTTCATCTCTTCTTCTTTACCAAGGGCATGCGTATAAATAGGCCTCTGAGCTCTAACAAACTCCTCTGCAACCTCAGATCTGGCCCCAAGTTTCAAGGTGTGGGCCACCCTGTGCATGCCTCTCCATGTCATGATTAACTTTTTGGATCTTTCTATCACAAGGTATAATCCCTCCAGGACACCCTATTGCTAGGCTAGAACCTTATCCAAACGGAACACGTTCTTCATGTGTTCTGTCCCAAAGGCCAAAAATGGCTAAGTCCCGAATTGTTCTTCGTGCGCGTGCACATCTTGGGTTCTTCAAGAATCATTTTGATCTCTACCTTTCATGCCTACACTTGTGCACTTCCCCAGCCATACACGTCTATGAGACCTTAAGATTTGGAAGCTAAAATAGGGTCCCAACAGATCTCATGTGTTTGTGGTTGTGATATGTCTACCACTGACGAACTCAAAAATAAGATTTTTGTAAATAAAATAAATCCCACTATTGTATGCTCTAAAGGAACTAAGAAAACTCATCCACACAAAGACCACATGTTTAATTTATGTAGTGCCTCAAATTAGAACACTCAACTTAACTCATATAATTATAAAATTATGGATTATTTTTAAAAGTATTAAAGAAAAAAAGAGATAGATATTACATTATCCAAAATTTGACCGTGTCGTCAAGAGACCAATGGATTGCATTACTACCACTTATCACATGGTGTAATTTTCGGTTAAATTGGAAAAGCCAATAACCTTAGGGAAGATTAAAAACTAAGACGATTTCTAGCTAACAAGTTGTGGATTCAATGTAACATATTATTTAACTTTGGGGGACGAAAGGAATATGCATAGAAAAAGGATGGAAACAAGGTGGTTACCAACCTCATTGGGTAATGACCTCTTTATTTAAATGTTATAGTTTTGTTATTTCATTTCAAACTAAAGGTTTGATGTTTATGAATTACCCTTATCTTATTCTAAGAACATAACAATTATTGATTTTTGAATGGGGAATCTATCAATATTTTTCTTATAAAACCTACGTATTATTACCATTTCCTAACTCAATTTTTCTCATACTACAATATTATTAATTCATTACTAAGATTTATTGATTAATTCTAGGTCACCTAGGAGGTCAACCTAGATGAGTCAAGTTGGGAATGTATGTAGTGAAAAACTACAGAGTAATGAAAGATGAACAAATTAAAAATGCAAACCTTCCCTGTACTTTCTCCAATGCAAACCTCAATAAGGGTTGTGAAGACCTTGTCTATGAAACCTTGCAAGTGAATGTCAGAGATGATTTGTGGGTGCTCTTGAGTGCTCTCCAAGATTTGAAGGAAAATTCTACAGACATAGTTCAATAGAGTTTTGTGCTTCAAATTCAAGAGGATTTGAAAGGAAGGTAAGCCTGTAATTTATAGAAGTAGAAGGTAGTTGGAATTAGTTACACATGGATAAATGAGTATGCTAAAAATAGCATTGTGGGTAGTTGCAAAAGTGTCGGGGGTAGTAAATGAATTAATTACAAAAAGCTGCATCCGGAAAGGTGGTTGTACGTGCATTTTAATTGCCCCCACCTTTCTAGGATTCTAGAAGTGTAGTTAACTAGGGTAAGGATAGGGAGTCCAAGTGGAGTCTAAGTGGAGTTTGAACAAGTGGAAGATGACTAGGATGTGCACACACTTAATTAATTAATTAATTAATTAATAAATAACAATTAATTTAGCCAAAGGGGTAAAAAGGGTACATGGGATTAATTTAATTAATCCAAAGGGTATAATATGTATTAATTAATTAATTTAATCAATTAATTGCAAATGGGTGAATAATAGGGTGTACTAGAATAATACTGGGAACAAGTGGAAACAAAAGTGTAATTTTGGGGTGTCTACATTTTGCCCCTCTTTAAAGTGTTATTGCAAAGTAATAGTGCTTTAAAGATAGTAGACGCATGTAGATTGGCGAGTAGAAATTGTGAAGCATTGGGATGCCCCAACAAATAGAATGATAGAGGAATGCCCCCTCAAGGGGATGGATGATACAACAAGGCGGTGGACAACCGCTTGATAGGAAGAAAGCAAGGGATTAAAACAAGGATGGGAAAGGACTGTGTTCATAGCATGAGTGTTATTTGGAGAGTAATTTTTTAAAGCAACCTGATTTTTGCTAGTAGAATAGAGTCGTCACCATGATTATGAAAGAAGCAAGATGGTTAACCTAGATGCTCATAAAAAAACATACATCAAAGAAAAGATAAAAAGGAAAACAAACCCAATATACAAAGTAGGTGTCAACATTAGGGTTATAAAGGAACCAAGATGAGATCATACTACTTGTAAGTGGTCCAAAAAGAGGAAACATCAACAAAGCAACACAAAGTTGAAAAAGAAGACAATCAACTATTCCCCTAATACGTGCCACAATGATGATTAACTAGATACATGCTCCCAAGTGGAAATAGGATCATACTTGAAAGAGCGGAGTTAAAGTGACTCCTTATGACACTCTTGCTTTGAATCCGTTATGTAAATGATCAAAGTTGAAATTTCCCAGTGAAGTTATATCATGAAGGAAAAACAAATTGTGTGACTTACCCCAAGTAGAGTTAGCATATCATGGAAAGGGAAGAGAATGATAATTGTAAGATTGCACGATCACTAGGATAATAGATAAAACTATGACGTTTATCAATATTGTATTGAGATGTTGAATGATTCACTTTAAGTGTTTTCCAATTGTAGGATTTCTGTGACAAGTGAATGTTTGTCTGAAAGTTTTGTATTTTTTGGAATATTTGATTTTTTTTGAATTTTCACAAGTTTGGAAATACAAATGAAAACAAAAATGAAGACATTCCATGGCTTAAATAAACCAGAGGAGAAAAAAACATGTGCAAATGACAAAAAGATATAAAAGAAGTAACAAAAATAAACCCAATATGAACAGGAAAGAACCACACCAAAGTTATATGTGAACTAGGATGCAAATAAATTTCCTGCAATTGGTCCATGAGCACATTCCAGATACATAGAGTACTATTGGTTATTCAAACTATCACACATAAGAAACTAAGCTAAGAATAGACAATACAAAATTCCATATGTACAAATGTTAAACAAGCAAACAAGCTAGTGAACAAAAACACACTAATGTAAAAATTCTAATAAAGAAGCGAATATATACAAATGTCAAGTTTCCCCCAAGAGAAAGCCAAAGCCAAGTGATGTCCCTATGCAAAGTTACATTGTAAAGAGTGGCTTGATTGATTGGAAAAGATGATTGGGAACAATCAGATGAAGAAAATGGTGAACGAAATTACATAGTTGCGAGTTTTTTTTTTGAAAGCATTTTCAAAACATTTTGTATGTTTTTTTGTTGTATTTTTGAACAATTTTATATTGTTTTTAGGATTTTGAACAATTTTATATTGTTTTTGTAGTTTTTTTGAGACATTTTTTTGAATGTTTTTGGTTTTTTTGGAATTTTGAACCACACGCCAAAGAAGAGGGAAAGGAAATTCCCAAGTCAAAATCAACTCCGCCAAGGAGAAAATGCGACAAAGGGGGAGGCAAAAATTTATAAGCGAGAAAAAGTGAAATGAAAAAATAGGTGGATGCACTGATATACACCTAGTATAAGGGTTACTCTTCGAGAGACTTAGGAGTAGAACTTCTTCAGATGAATTACATTCATAAGCTCCTTCAAATCTTTTCCATCCTCGGTAGACGAGTTTTATGCACCGAGATCAAAATTTAGCGATTATAATATAAGGACCCAACCAATTAGGCTCAAATTTGCATTGTTCTTCTCATGGTTTAGTTGTGTTCTTTTGATTTTCCTTTAGGACCAAGTCACCGATTTCAAATTGTCAAGGTTTGATCTTGCGATTCTAATTATGGTGCAATCTATTTTGATATACATGCATATGGTCTAAGGCACAAAGCCATCTCTCATATAGTAATTCCAGCTCACGCTATGCATGTAAAATGGTAATCCTCTTCATGAATGAGATGTTGGAGGGAAACATGAAGTGAAGGCAACTTAACTTCGATATGTAATATGGCTTCAAATCCATATACTAGGGAAAAAGGAGTAGCTCCTGTAGGTGTACGAAAGGAAGTACTGGAGGCCCAAAGGGTAGGATGTAACTGCATATGCCAATTACACCCTTGTTTATTAACTATCTTTTCCAGAATAGACTTGATAGTCTTGTTTGATGCTTCAGATTGGCCATTGCATTGTGGATGATAGGAGGTAGCCTAATTTAGGTGGATACTATATTTCTTATCTAGGGCCTTGAGATCCTTATTTTGAAAGAACCACTATTGTCGGTGATAATGACAACGGAGATGCCAAAATGACAAATAATATGGTTGTAGATGAATTTAGAAATATTACACCCAGTAACGTTATTAAGAGGAAGAGCCTCAACCCAATTGGTGAAATACTCAAATGGCGGTTATAATAAAAGTGTGGCCATTGGAAGATGCGGGCTTTATTTTTCCAATTAAATCAAGTCCCCATTTTGAAAAAGGCTAAGGTGAAGTAATAAGTTGTAAGGCTTGGGAGGGTGCATGAATGAGATTACCATGTTTTTGGCAAGCCTGAAATTTCTTCACAAATTTACATACATATTCCTGGTATGTAGTATCCAATGCATAAAATCTTCTTTGCAAGAAGTATTCCATTGGTATGGGCACCGCAAATACCTAAATGTACTACACCTAGAGTTTGAGTAGCTTCATCCTAATTGAGACATATTGAGAGAGTCCCATCATAGCCTCTTCGATACAAGGTGTCGATTAATAAGAGTGTAGCATGAAGCACGTTGTGATAAGGCTCTTTTATTAGCTGAATTAAAATTAGGAGTACAGGGATTTAGTTTTAATGAAGGTGTATATATCGTGGTACCATGGAATGATCAAAACCAACAATCTCACAAACCATGGTGGACTCGACAATTCATATGTGGGCACTAAAAGACATTAAAAAAGGAACTTGTTGTGAGTTTTATTAGTGTCGAATGAAAGAAGGGAAGTGATAGTTGCCATGGCATCCACTACTTTGTTTTGTATGTGAGGAACTTGTTCAAAATTGATAATCTAGAAATACCCTCTAAGGCTATCAACCATTCTTTTATAAGGTAATATCTTTTCATCCTTTACCTGATATTCTCTGCTAACTTTATTAATGACTAGAATAGAATCACCAAGAAGCTGTAAGTCTTGCAGTGCTATGAGAGATAACAAACCCTAAGACTACTATCAGTGCTTCATACTCTGCTATGTTATTTGTGCAAGTAAATTTGATACGATAAGATTTAGGTATGAGGTCTCCACTAGTGTACGCAAGACAATTCTTGCTCTTGAACCATGGATATTTCAAGATCCATCAAACAATAATTTCTATAAGGGTGTTGCGTCCTATGTACAACAAGTCTTCATCTAGAAATTCAAAATTTAGTGATTGTGAACCCGGTAGTGGTGTTGTGGCCAATTGATCTGCCGGTGCTTGACCTTTGATATCCTTCGATTGTGACTTCAATGTCAAATTCACTAAGTAGAGCAATCTAGCTAGACATGCATCATGTTCTGACTAGTCTTAAAAGTAGGTACTTAAGAGGATCAACCCATGAAATTAGCTTGGTGGTATGATTTAGGAGATAGTGTAGCAACTTTCCAAAAGTATAAGCAACTGTTAAACAAGTCTTTTCAACATATGAGTACTTGTTCTCATGTTGAAGGAGAGTTCTGCTCAAGTAATACACAACTTGTTCCTGACCCTTATCATTGTGTTGCACCAATAATGCCCCAATGTCATGTTGTGTTACAGATGTATACAAAAACATAGGATTATCTTGTATAGGTGGCATGAGTACTGATAAAGATGCTACATATTCTTTCAATTTTGTAAAGGTGTCTTGACAGTCTTGTGTCCATTTGAACTAGACATCCTTTTTAAGCAACTGGTTGAAATGAAGGCACTTATCTACCAATTGGGAGATGAAGCGGCGAATGGAATGTATTTTTCCTTGTAGGCCCTTTAATTTTTGAATGTTCGAGGAGGTGACATATTTATTATAGCTTTGACCTTAGTAGGGTCCACTTCAATTCCTCTCGGTGAGACAATGACTCCTAGAAGTTTCCACTGAAGTGATACCAAATACACATTTTTTTGGATTAAGGTGAACCTTGTACTCCTTTAACCGCTAAAATATACACATAAGAACTACTTGGATGATCTAACCTAGTCTTTGATTTAGCAAGACTATCATTGACATAATCTTCCATTATGTCGTGAAGAAGGTCATGGAAAATAACAGTCATAATAAGTTGATAAGTTGCACCAGCGTTTTTAAGGCCAAAAGGCATGACCTTGTAACAAAATGTCCCCATGGGGTTGTAAAATTTGTTTTATGCTGGTCTTATTCAGCAATTTGAATTTGGTTATACCTAAAAAAACCCATCCATAAGGGATAACATCTCATGGCCCACAGTAGAATCGACAATCATGTCAATATTAGGCAAAGGAAATCATCCTTAGGACATGCCTTGTTAATGTCATGGAAATCTGTACAAATACATATTTTGGGGGTCTTCTTTACAACCGGTATCATATTAGATATCCACTTTGAGTAATCAATTCACCATATGAAGCCCGCATCCAATAAATTTTGTATTTACGCCTCAAAGAAGCAATATAATGTTGGGATGCATTTTACGTAATTTTTACTTGACAAGTTTAACATCTGGGTGCACCACAAGGTGATGAACCACAAGAGAAGGATCAAGACCAGACATATATTTGTAAGACCAAGAAAATATATCCTAAAACTTGGTTAGAAGTGTTGTGAAGTATTTGATTTTAGTTTCTGATAAACTGGCACCTAGTTGTAACAATTTTGGTTGGTCTTCAGTTCCAATGTTAATGGTTTTGTCTCTTCTACCAACAACTTAGAAGTGTCATTATATTGAAATGATGTTGGAGGATTATGTAGATTTTCAGATATTTCTTGATCCAAATCTCCTCTCTCTAGTGCCTCTAAAAGGTTTTCACTAGGACATGCATCCTTTTCTTTCTTTTTCTTTTTCAAATTTTACTTCTCGTATAATGCCTTAGAAAGGTTTTCACTATGTGAGATATAATTTGTCTTTTTTCTGTGTGTAATTTATTTTTATTTAGGAATAGATATTGTAAGTTCTTCATCAAGTAAGTGGTAGAATCAAGGTTTATATAAAAACCCTTCTTGTGATCTGACAAGGGAATTTGGTCCCGAGCCCCGAGGAAATCTTGGATGGCCTCATCATTTTGAAAGAGATCCATGGAAATATGACCCTATTGGTCCCGATAAATGAGGGAAGTATAAACAACGTCAAGGGTTTAAATGGATAAGTATTCTAGGAAAAGCATAGTTTCAGCTAGGTCTTTGAAGAGGCTATGTGTGAAACCAGTCTCAATTTTAGAATCTGAGTTTGCATCGCTAGATAATACCTCAAAGACTATAGGCCTCTTCTCATATGTCTCATATCCTAAAACATATGTGTAAAGGTTATAATTGATATTCATAGGTTCAAGAACACCATGCCCTTGTGGGCTAAGGCATCTTCCTTTCTAGTTCATGTTTTTCATCATTTTATGGCCCTTGGTGTAATAAGTGGATTCGTAGCATTCTACCATCTTGTCATCGTATAGCCAAGAGTCATTGGAGATTGGAATATGTTCATCTTCTAGATATCCATATCATATCCAAAGAGTTTTTCCAAGATAGTAAGCTGGATGTTCTTGTAGATGAGGAGCATTAGGATGCCCATAGCTATGATGCGATAATGGGAGTTTTCCAACAAGGAATGTATTGTCAAGTGTGTACTCGCCTAAACCTTTATGAGAGAATGTAATGTCAGGTGACACCTTAGATGTAGATACTTCAGAGGAAGGCACGAAGCATGAGGGCTCAATAGTATATTAGGGTCAATACGGTTGGTAACAATAGGAGTTGGGCTAGGTTCGGTTATTCTATCATAGATGGACAATAGTTTTCTTTTTGTACCTTGATTTGAAAAAATTACAGTATTCAAAGGGGTCAATATCACCACACAAGGTGAACTCTCTACCATTGTGTGGAAAATTTATACATTGATGGAAAGTGGAAGGTACTGCATGCATCACATGTATCCAAGGTCTACCCAGAAGAAGGTTATATGATGTGTTTGCGTCAACTACATAACACATACCGTCGAAGAGATACGGGCCTACTTTTATGGGAAGAGTGATGGTGCCACAGATCATTTGCGATTTGTATTATTATAACCATGAATGGTAATTATATTAACATCTAAGTCATCTATTGTATGACCAAGGAAACAAATCATTTTTATAGAAAAATGTTAAGGGGAGCTCCATTGTCAATAAGAACTCTCTTAACTTTATGATCGGTAATATAGGCTTCATGTATAAGGAGTTATTGTTACTCGATTCGGGTTCAACATGTCTTGAGGGCCAAAAGATAGGATAGCAGAGTTTTAGGCATAAGGTTCACAATCATAGCACAAACTATTGAAAATTGAGAGTATGATGAACACGTGATTCATTTAGAGCATGAGTGAGAATATCTTAAAAGCTAGGTGACTCTTTTAGTAGTTATATAAGAGAGATGTGTGCTTTGGCGTGGTTGCTAATTATTTAATGAAGTCATCTTGACATGCGGTGGAAGATTTGGCATTAGAATTTGACTTTTGATTTGAAGGAGCTGTTAGTTTAAATGTTTGAGGTTCTACGAAGAAATAGAAGGTTGGTTTGCTATGGGAACCCATATCTTCCGTTGGCACTGTGGTCATAACATTACTCGAAGGTGTGAATTAAATAGTTGCCATTGTAGATGGTACTTCCTCAATAAATGAGATAATTGAACTAAAATCAACGCTATTGGCGAGAAGGACCTTGTTCAACATTTTTACTATCACCGCCATGTTTGGGAAATGGGTTTGAGAACACCTTAAGATTATCATTGGGTGTTGTCGACACTAAAATTTTCCTCCGTATGTATTAGAATAGGATGTTGTTAAGTATAATTAGTAGTAGCATCCGATAGAAGATAACGACGCTACTAGTACGACACCGCCAATAATGTATAGTACGGTAATAGTCAAAAGTACAATAGGAATGTTGTGGTAAAAAGTAAATATTTGTCGTAAGTGGTCCGGTAATGTTAAAATGTCAAAGTTGGGGTAAGTAGAGAAGTAGAGTCTACATGATTAGGAATTAGAAATATTATATTGGTAATAAGGACAAGGAGTGAGGTCATAAATATTTTGTGTATTTTATTTGTAAAAAGTCTAAAAATGTGGAACCCATGTGAAATGATAAGGTTTATCTTATCTTAAAAGATAAGCTTACATGTACAGATAAGAGTTAAGGTATGGAATATGATTCGTCAGAGTGGATTTCTTATCCTATCTTAGAGATAAGATGGATAAGCCTAGAAGTTCTATAAATAAAGAGGCCACCCCCCTCATTTAGCATAGAAGGAAGTAGTGAGAAATATTGTATGAGTAAGTGTGTAAAGGAAGCCATCATTTTGAAGGTGTGTTAAAGAAGCCATTAAGAGGTGTAATTGTGAAGTTTCTCCCATAGTATTGGTGGAAGGCAAGTGAAGTCAGTAACACTTGAAGTACCTCATGGGTGAGATTGTAACAATTTCATGTTAATATTATAATTTACTCTGATATTTCAGATTTATCATCATTCCTTCTTATCATAGTCTATGGTATTCTTGTGTTATGTTTGTTGTTGTGTTTCTAGATTACATCCACCAAACTAAAAGTTGTGCATTAGTAAATAATCATAGCACGAGGAGTTCCCGTGAAGAATTATCATAGTGCCGATTGGTGATGACATTTTGGTTCCGTTGCTTGGGACCATTCCTCGTTGGTGGATTTTCTGGAGAGATATTCCCACTTAGTCAAAAATCATTTGGAGGGTAACCTTGTTTTTACTATGCATAGTAGTTACCATGGTAAAGTCACTTTTTGCCATGAATAGTATTTACCACAGTAAAGTCACTTTTTACCATGAATAGTATTTACCGCAATAACTTCACTTTTTACTATGAATAGTGTTTACCACAGTAAAGTCAGTTTTTACCGCAGTAAGTCAAGTTTTACCATAGTTTACCGTGGTCATTTCTATTTTCTATTATAGTGATTCCAATTATTTGTGCACATAAGTCTTGTTGATTGTACTTGTGGGTTGGTATTTCACTGTGGTTACTTTTGGAAATGGGGAAGATTCCTATTTTTTTAGCCCAATCTAATGAAGATGCTTCCTTTCATTTAAGAGTTTAAACGATCTTGTATTTGTAATGGCCTTATAAGAAGGGAACAATGGACTGAATTTTTTCCTACCTTTTTGGATGGTTCAACCCTTAGGTGGTTTGAAACACTAGGTAATAATGTGAAAAACTCATGGGATTTATTAACTGAAAGTTTTCTTGAAGAATTTGGTGAAAAATAGAAATATGCGAGATCTCATGATTGATATCACAAAGCTATCCCAAGGAGAGAAAGAGAAGATAAGGGATTATCATGCTCGTATTCTAGAGCTAAGGAGGAAGCTCGATGCCCAAATTTGGAAGGAAGGATTAGCGGATGGGTTGATTAATGACATGGATAATCTCCTCTATAAGCAATTAATTCTTGGGATGAAGCCAGAGATCAGACAACGAGTGAAGTATGACCGCCTAGCTACCATTGAACAAGCAAAGGAGATTGCAAGAAGGCAAGAAGAAAGCATGGAAGAGGAGCCTAAAGAAATTGTTGCTAAAGTAGAGCCTACACCAGCACCTTTGGTTCATAATCCACAACCACTCTCGGTGAGCAAAAATCTTTCTCCTAGTACATCTATTGAGTATGAAGATCTGCTCAAGAAGATGGGTCAGTTAACTATTAATCTTCTTCAAGGAAAAGAATTTAGTTCTCAGGGAGGAGATAGAGGTCCAAAAAGAAATATTTCTGAAGTTGTATGTTATGGTTGTTATAAAAGGGTCATTATAAGTATAATTATCCGATAGAGCTTCTACATCCGTACAAGAGATAATGATAAAGGAAAAGCACCTGTGAATTCTTTTGATGTAGTAGATAAGAGCATAAATAATGAAGTAGATGTGTTTGTAACAAAAATAAAGAAAGAAAAAGATAATCAAGATGGAAATGATCCTAAGAAGATGGAGCGAGAAACTAGTAAGAAACATAGGAGAAGAAAGTTGGGTGTGCAGGATTTTCTGATTTCATAGGGACAAGGACCATACTCCATCTTAGAAGATCTATCCAAAAGGCCTGCAAATATTACATATGGTCAACTCTTGGTGTCTTCGAGAAGAGTCGGAGTTGTGAAGTGGACTCAATGCTCAACGAAGGAAGGAGGTTGAGGTCCTTGTTTTGGAGGCGAGGCGATCCCTATGCTCCATAAGTTTGAGGTATTATGTAATGGTATTTAAATTCATGATGTCTTAGTTGATGGAGGTGCTGCAGTTAATGTAATGACCGAGTCTGTAATGAATATGTTGGGTTTAAAAATTGATCACCCCTCAACACTTATGTTAAGGTCATTAAATAAGGGAAAAACTAAACCAAAAGGTGTAGTTTCAAATGTGGCAATATCTGATTATGGGTGTTGTATGTGTGGTAGAATTTCAGGTGATGAAAAATGGTATTATTACGTACCCAATGTTGTTGGGAAGACCATGGCTAAGGAGAGTTCATGCAAGAAACTATTGGAATGAAGGCTTCATGACACTTGGACGTGGTAGAGAGAGGGTGAAGATAAACGTGATCCCTCGGCATCATAAGGCAGAACCTATGGATTCAAGTGATGACAACGGATGATTGGACATCCTCTAGTACTAGTGAAGTGGACACGAGAAAATGAAGAAAGTGAGGTTGATGTTTCAGTCATGGATATCCTTCAAGTCACACCGAATCATGAACCCATAAAATTATCTGAAGAAGAAATTGATGACCATCTCCAATAAATAAAGATTGGTGATGTTGTGATGGAGAGTGAGAAGGAATCCTACCTCTAGCTCTTTCGAAGGTACATACACATATTCACTTTTGATTACAAGGAACTCCGTCAAGTAAGTTGGGTAGAACATTCTATTGAGTTAGTAGATGGTGCTAAGCCTATAAAGAAAATTCCATATAGAATGAATCCTAATTTTTCCAAGACTGTAAAAGAAGAAATAGATAAGTTACTTGATGCAGGATTCATATTTGCTATGGAGAATTCAGAATGGGTTTCTCCCATTGTGATCTCAATAAAAAAGAATGGGAAGCTACACATTTGTGTTAATTACAGGAAGCTCAATAAGGCAACAAAGAAGGATCATTACCCTCTTCCATTCTTAGATCAGATCTTGGACGAAGTAGCTGGCCAGGAGTGTTATAATTTTGTTGATGGATATAACGGATACAACCAAGTTCGTATAGTAGAGAAAGATCAGCTGAAGACCATGTTCACCGCTCCTTGGGGCGTCACGCTTATAGAGTTATGCATTTTAGGTTGTGTAATGCTCTAGCAACGTTCTAGTGTTTGATGAATAGGGTGTTCGAACCCTATATTGGGAACTTCATCGAGTATTTCTCGGATGATTTTTACATCTATGGGAGCAACATGGACCACCCGCACTAGATGGAGACAATATTTCAAAAGTTAGATGAAGCACAAGCCTCACTAAACCCTACAAAGTGTGTCTTTGGATGTTCTAAAGGTGTTTGTTAGGGCATGTTTGTATCCGAGAGATGTATTGGTACTAATCCTCGATAAAGTTTCAAAATCAAAGATTTACCATTTCCTATGAATAGAAGTAAGTTGAGATCATTTGTAGGCCACGTGGGTTACTATAGAAGGTTCATCAAGAATTTCTCAAAGATTGCATGACCACTAACCCAGCTTCTTGAAGAAGGATGTTACTTATGAACCAGGAAATAAGGCCATGAAGCTTTTAGACAATCTGAAGCAAGCCCAGTGTCTTCACCTGTTTTAAAGAATCCAGTTGAGTAAGCCATTCATTGTGTATACGATGCTTCGATGCAACACTAGGAAGTACTGCGAGCCAAAAGGATGAAAATGGGAATGATCATCCAGTTTACTTTGGGAGCATAGACAAATGAGCAAAGTCTAAGGTAAATTATACTTGTAATAGAAAAAAAGGCTCTAGCTATCATTCTTTCTATAAAGAAGTTTAGAAATTACTTGCTAGGGAAAAAATTTATAGTTATAACAGATCATCGAGGCTCTAAATATATTGTAAATAAGCCTAACCCACCGGGAAGATAGCAAGATGGATAATTTTGCTACAAGAATTTGAATTTGATATTAGAGATAGGTCGGGATAGAAGCATGTTAATGTAGATGTACTCTCTCGAGCCTATGATGGTTTAGGTTCATCTTGTGATGACGATGATTTCTCGGATGCAACATCATATCCCTTGACACAATCCCTAGTGAATACATAGATATTTGGAATTATCTGAATGAATTCAAGTTTCTGATGGTGCCAATGCAAAGACTAAGAGGAAGATTACTCAAGCCCGGTCGTCCATATTCTATTCTACGTGGAGTATTATTTCGAATAGGACACGATGGACAAGATGAAGAGGGTAGTTGGATGTGATTAAAGGAAGGAGCTGATAGAAGAATTCCAAAATGGTACATGTGGAGGGAACTTCTCTGGACAACTTATAGTAAGAAGGATCTTGGATGCAGGTTATCACTAGCCCACTCTTTTTAGAGATTGTTATAATTATTGTAAGACATGTGATATTTGTCAAACACATGTTAACCATAAGACTTCATCAGCTCCATTATGTCCTATTCTTCCACTTGGTCCCTTTGAAAAGTGGAGAATAGACATTGTAGGTCCACTTCCAACTGCCCCACACCAATATAAGTATATTGTAGTTGCCACATATTATTTAACCAAGTGGGTTGAAGCTCGACCATTGTAAACAACTTCCATGGATGAAGTGGCAAGATTCATATATGAACGCATTGTCACCAGATTTGGTTGTCCATTAGAAATTGTAATAGATCAAGGAAGCCACTTCATTAATGAGGTGGTAGAAGCCCTAGTCAATAAGTTTTCTATTAAGCACAGGAAGGAAAAAACATACAAGCCAAGCACAAATGGACAGGTGGAACGAACAAATTTTGTATTGTGTCAAATTCTAGCAAAAGATGCAGCCTTGCAGGTACATAAGTGGGATAAAAGGATTCATGTAGCATTGTGGGCATATAGGGCAACATCAAAGTTAGCAACATGATACTCCCCATTTTAGTTGGCTTATGACATTGATCCAGTTCTTCCTATTGAGTTTGATATTCCCATTGTGAGAGTTATGAAAAATGAAAGATTGAATGAAAGTGATTCGGTAAAAGAGAGGTTAGTACATCTTCATTTTCTAGAGGAAATGAGGGAAATAGCGAAGGATACAAGCTATAAGATGAAAATGAAGCAAAAGGAATACTTTGATCAAAAGATCCGTTGGTCTCCATTTCATGTGAATGACTTGGTCCTAGTATATGATTCCAGATACAAAAAAGAAGACAGAGAAAATTTCTTCCAAAATGGATGGGGCCCTACAAAATAGCATTTGTGCATGAAAATGGTACGCACTTCGACTAGAGGAATTGCGGCACTCCCATTACGAAATGGGTCAACCACGACAAGTTGAAGATTTTCCAAGCACCGAGTAGTCTACTTTGAGGACGGAGTAAAAGCCGGGAAGGGGAAGATGTCGACACTAAAATTCTTCCTCTACGTATGTATTAGGAATAAGATGTTGTTAAGTATAATTAGTAGTAGCGTCGATAGAAGATAATGGTGTCATTAGTACCGAATAATGTATAGTATGGTAATAGTCAAAAGTACAATAGGAATGTTGTGGTAAAAGTAAATATTTGTCGTAAGTGGTCCGGTAATGTTAAAATGTCAAAGTTGGGGTAAGTAGAGAAGTAGGGTCTACATGATTAGGAATTAGAAATATTATATTGGTAATAAGGACAAGGAGTGAGGTCATAAATATTTTGTGTATTTTATTTGTAAAAAGTCTAAAAATGTGGAACCCATGTGAAATGATAAGGTTTATCTTATCTTAAAAGATAAGCTTACATGTACAGATAAGAGTTAAGGTATGGAATATGATTCGTCAGAGTGGATTTCTTATCCTATCTTAGAGATAAGATGGATAAGCCTGGAAGTTCTATAAATAAAGAGGCCACCCCCTCATTTAGGATAGAAGGAAGTAGTGAGAAATATTGTATGAGTAAGTGTGTAAAGGAAGCCATCATTTTGAAGGTGTGTTAAAGAAGCCATTAAGAGGTGTAATTGTGAAGTTTCTCCCATAGTATTGGTGGAAGGCAAGTGAAGTCAGTAACACTTGGAGTACCTCAAGGGTGAGATTGTAACAATTTCATGTTAATATTATAATTTACTCTGATATTTCAAATTTATCATCATTCCTTCTTATCATAGTCTATGGTATTCTTGTGTTATGTTTGTTGTTGTGTTTCTAGATTACATCCACCAAACTAAAAGCTGTGCATTAGTAAATAATCATAGCACGAGGAGTTCCCGATGAAGAATTATCATAGTGCCGATTGGTGATGACAGTGTCTTATTTGGTGATGGTTCTTCAACGGTGATATCTCCAATATCAATGAGATCTTAGACAAAGTGACGTAAGAAAAATCATCGATCGGTCGGTGACCATCAATGTAATGAAAATCACAATAAGTATCAGCCTTGTACCAAGTAAGCTTGGGTTCTCCCTCAACCCAAGGTCTGGTGATAGGATAAGTAACCATGTTTGCATTAACGAGTTGTTGAAGGACATTTGATAGAGGTTCTCCCAAAGGAGTGAAATGACGCTTTTAGAATCAAGAGAGGAGGAAACCTCTTTGCTAGAAACAAAAAGAGGTTTTTTACCTTTGTTTGGTCTAGTCTGAGTGTTTTAGACGTTGTGGACATTGTGGTTGTCTGTAATACCATCATTGACCATATTACAATTGTGGTTAACATGTTTAGATTTGTCTTGGTGAGAGCTATTAGGATGGTTACTATGTTGCCCATTGTCTTTTGAATGAGGTTTAATCAAACCTTTTACGATAAGGGGTGTTTCAATCTACGATCCTTTATCAATAAAATCTTCGTAAGTGTTAAGGCAATGCATTTTCATGTGAAAGGATAACTCACTGTTGAGATTGGGTATAAAGATGTTCATGAGATGCTTCTCAGGCATGGAGCATGGGAAACAAATAGCAATCCCATGCCATCTTTGTAGGAATTGTGCGAAGGATTCATTTGTTCATTGTTTGGAATTACACAAGTCCATCATTGTAATTTTAGACTCTATGTTGAATGAGAAATTTTTATACGAACTTTTCTTAGAGTTCCGTGAAAGTTTGCATAGAGCCCTTGGGGAGGAGTAGGAACCAGTCCAAGGCTTGTCTTCCTAGACTTCATGGAAAGAGATGCATTAAGAAGACATCACTATAGGCCACCTCTTGGAAATCCATATAAAACTCCCTGATATGCTCTCTAGGGTCACTCTTGCCCCTGTATTTTTCAAAGTTGGGCATCTCAAAATATTTTGGAAAAGGAACATGCAAAATGTCCTTATCGAATGGGTAAGGACACAATTCTTCAAAGCTGAATTGTTTGCGTTGATGTTTCATACTAGAGATGGTATCCTTCATCATTTTCCATTCTTGGGCAAATAATGAGTTGTTCTGTAAGAAAGATAAGGAGCCATCACTTGTAGAGTTGTTGTTATCTTTGGTGTGCGTGGTATGACTCTTAAATGAAGCATCACTAGATTTATTTGGTGCCTCCTTGTCATGGGATTCATTGGTGACTTTGGAATTTAAAATAGAAAGTTGTTTAGCCATGTCATTAATTTTATTCATGAGGGATTGAGTAGGATCAGTGGTTGAATCAATTGATTTTCCTTTGTTCCTTTCATCATATTTTTCTTTGTTTGATTCATTGCTTTTGGTGTTGTTCGAGGTGGACTTGTTTTGATCATCATTATTCGTGTGACTAGGTCCTGCCTCATCATCATTGTTTGTCAAAATGAAAGGTTCACCCTTGTTAGGTGGTGGTTTTCCAAGTAATGTTTGTAAACTAGCTTCATCAAAGTCAGAGGGTAATTTTTCTCCCATCTCAAGGAGACAAAGCAAAAATTGGTCTTTATTCATATGTAAAATATTTTCAACGCGGGATTGTTCTTTGAGTGAGATGTCATTCTGATCATCCTTAGATTTTTGGTCATTATCACTATCAAAATTTATAAAATGATTTTGTTTGCCCTTCCAAAAGGACTATACTATATGTGTCATATTACCACCATTCTTAAAAGAAGGGGGAGAAAAAGAGATATGTGAAAGATAACTCAACCCGTAACAAAGTGAATGCGATGATGGAAGAGAGGTGTGTGATTAATTTTGATAATAACTTGTCCCTTAACAAAGTGAATTATAAGATGGGAAAGAGGTTTGGAAGATATGAGTAACGTAACCCTTAACAAAGTGAATGTCATGATGGAAGCATGCAAAAGTTTTTGTTAAACTCAACCCTTGACAAAGTGAATGCCAAGATGGAAGAGTGGCACGATGTGATGAAGTTTCTCGTCTTCTAAAAAAGTGAATGATATAATGGAGGAGGGTTATAATGAAATTTTTTTGAATGCGTTCAACCTCTAACAATGTGAATGCTAGAGTGAAGAAGCGATGATAGATTGATTGCAAAACGTACTCTACCACTTAGCAAAAAAATAAATGGGAAGAGGGTATGAAAAAGGATTTGAATCATATGTGATGTGATCAATCCTTAATAATAATTAGTTAAGAAGGAAGAGGATAATGAAGAGATAAGAATCAAATACTGATAGTGTAAGTGTTGGAAAGAGGATATGATGAAGTGTCTAGAACGCAACAAATATGTTGTCAAGGTAGAGACATGGAGAAAGAAAATGTATATAGTTTAACAATGATGTTGTCAAAATAAAGGGTGTAAGAGGATAATGAAGATGAAATGTGATGAAATAAGTTGTGCTAAAGATAAACATAACACCACTAAGATGCAAGTTGTAAGATGAAAGTGCTTGAGTGAGGATGTGGATATCCGCAACTCAAGACTTGATGTCGAAAAGAGGATGAGAAATTAAAATTTAGGAAATGTAATCCAAATGTTTAAGTGTTGAATGAAATGGGAGATGAAATCAAGGAGGTGAATATGAAATATAGAAGGATTTGATAATTACGAAAGGGGAAGAATAAAATAAGTGAATAAAAACTCCAAATGAGTGAAAGAAGCTCAAATGGAGAAGACAATGAGGATGAAAAGAAGAGAAAATTGAAATAATGAAAAAGAGATGAAAGTTCTGAAAAGGGGAAAATTGAGAGTAAAATGAAGGTTAGTGAATGACTGATGACGAGAAGAAAAGAAGATGAGAACAGATGAAATGAGGAGTAGAATCCAAACAAGGATAGTTTAGAAAATGACAAAAAGATAAGAAAAGTGAAAGATGGATCCCAAACAAGGAATATTTGGGAAAAAGCGAGTGTGGAACACTACTACAAAAAGAAAGAAAAATAAAAGAAGAAAATATATATTTTTTTGTTTGAATGTTTGTTTTCAGCCTCTACCTTAGATTGGCTTGGAAAGTGTGTGGCTTCCTAGGTGGCTCTCTCAACTAGGTGTTAGTGAAATATCCGAGTGAGCGCAATGCTATTACTAGTTGACGGATTTACTTAACCCCCTTTGAAACCTTGAGCAAAGACCTTGCTCAGAATGAATCACACTGGTCGCCACTAAGGATATCCGTGACTCTAACTCACAAAGGCTTTACTAGTCAAGTAGGATAAAAAGGTTCCCATTTTGTCCACTAGTTCCCTCAAGGTGTGGACTACTTTGGGGTTCCTAGAACCACCCCTTTATTGTAGCTTAAGGCTTATGCCAAGGGGGTTATGTTCTAGTTAAGCGGTCAAGTTGTAGCTCTTAACCAAACCTGCAAATCAAGTGTTTTGAATGTGGTATGTTTTTTATCTTTTGATTTAGGTGTGGTTTGGTTGAACTCCTTTGGCAACCTGTAGTTAGTAGTTTTCAATGTTTTAACCACCTTGTGTGAGAGTGGGTCCTGCAAACAATGATTATAAAGTTTTCTGGAATGAGGTAAAAATAAAAAAACAAATAAACAAGATGACAAAAGTGAACCCACGTTTTTGATTTCCAAGATCGCTTAAAAGCGTGAGGAAAGAGCATATGTGTGGGTTGGCTTTGGTTAAGTGAAACGTTAATTCCCCAAAAACAAAAATGAGAAACAATCACGTTTCGATTTATAAGATCACTTGAAAAGCACGAGGAAGAGCATACACATGAGTGGTTCATGTTAGTGGCGAAAAAATAACAAAATGATAGGTGAGAAGCACGAAAAAAAGTTAGAAAGGGTGAGTCAATAAACAAAAACAATGAAACATGGGCACAAGTGAGTAAAATGCGACAAAAAAACTCGAACCGAAAATTCCAATAACACTAAATTTTCAACATTGAAAAAGAGTGCCCTAGAGTGATTAAAATCTTCAAAGATGAACCTGTTAAAACACATTACACAGATTAGTTCTATGAACAAAAGGATCACAATATAGTAAAAAAAAATGAAGGAATTAATTAAATAACTTAATTAAATAGAACAAACTAATGAATTAAAAAAATAAAAAAGGAATTATACTAACATGTGAAGTAATAAAAACAAAGGAATTAATTAAATAAACAAATGAAGAAAAGAAAAACTAAACTAAACGAAACCTAAAACTATACAAAAATATAATATAAACTAAACCTAAAACAAAGGGTGAATGCAATGCAAAGTGGTTGTGTTAGTGTGTGTAGGTGGAATGAGGTCAAGAATGAAAGGAATTAGGATAGGCTAAGGGGGCAAGGTGAAAGCAAAGGGTTGGAGCTTGCGGGGAGGGAGCTTGGGAAAAGTGGGATCTAGGGTGAGCTAGGTTGGGGTTTGTGGGTCACAGGAAGGGTAGAGGGCAGAGATGGCTCGGCGAGCCGAGAAGGGGTTGGAGGTGGGAAAATAAACGGGATAGGGTTCTTTGGGTAATGAGGTAAATGGGGAGGGTTTGGACAAGGAGGGTGAATAGGGTAGGGAGGGCTTGATAGCGAGCTAGGGGATGAGGAACGGGGTAGAGAGGGCGTGACAACGAGCCAGGGGGATGGGGAATGGTGAATGGGGTCTATGGGAAATGGGGAGGGGCCGAGTTGGGTCGGGTCATCCAGAGCCGGTAAATAGAGGGGGAGTGTGTTGTTAGGTAGTGAGGTGGTGAGGTGGGAAGGGAGGGGAGGAGAGGGGTAGGGTAATTAGGGTTTAATAATTTTTTTATGTTTCATTTTTTTTGTTTTTTTTTCAAATTTTTTGGATTTTTTTTTAGTTAGCAATTTTTTGTTTAAAACATATGGCTAATCTAATGTATGTCTTTGTATGTGCAGCAAGAGAAACAACAAGACTTCTGACTTTATTTTGTAAAATGTTTGCGTTTAAATTTTATGTAATTCAATGAAAATCTAAGTTAGAGAAAAATAAAAATAAATCTAATTGTGTATTTTTTTTTGATGTTGTAGGTTACAGAAAATATAGAAAAGAGAAACAATGCAAAAAATGAGAGACTAAAAGAGAAGTCACTTTGAGCACAAGCACCACTCCTTCCTGCAAATGTAAAACAATAAACAATGGAACTTCCCAAGTTACATGTGAAAGTTGCACACAAACAAGAATATTTTTGTGAAACAAATAAAAAACATAAATACAAAATGAAACCAAAAACGAAATGAAATGGGGTGTGGGTCCCACCAGCATTCCAAAATGTATGCCGTGAAAAACTACAAAGTAATGAAAGATGAAAAAATAAAAAAATGTAAACTTTCCTTGTAGTTTATCCAATGCAAACCTCAATAAGGGTTGTGAAGACATTGTCTGTGAAACCTTGCAAGTGAATGCTAGAGATGATTTGTGGGTGCTCCTGAGTACTCTCCAAGCTTTGAAGGAAAATGCTACAGATACAGCTCAAAAAAGTTTTTGATTTTCAAATTCAAGAGGATTTGAAAGGAAGGTAAGCCTGTAATTTATAGAAGCAGAAGTTAGTTGGAATCATTTACACATGGATAAATGAGTATGCTAAAAATAGCAATGTGGGCGATTCAAAAAGTTCCAGGGGATAAATGAATTAATTACAAAAAGTTGCATCTGGAAAGGTGGTTGTACATGCATTTTAATTTCCCCCACCTTTTTAGGATTCTAGAAGTGTAGTTAACTAGGGTAAGGATAGGGAGTCCAAGTGGAGTCTAAGTGGAGTTTGAATAAGTGGCAGATGACTAGGATGTGCACACACTTAATTAATTAATTATTTAATTAATAAATAAAAATTAATTTAGACAAAGGGGTACAAAGGATACATTGGATTAATTTAATTAATCTAAAGGGGTACAATATGTATTAATTAATC